>JABSTQ010010196.1:0-335791 GCA_013358835.2 Ixodes persulcatus
TGCCGCAGTGGCATAGAAGCCGCAGTGGCAGAAATGCCCCCAAAACAAATATTTTTTTAGTCAAAATTGAAAATTAGACCCTATATAGCCTAGCCGATTTGAGTTGAAAGTTCTTGAAATATATATATATATATATATATATATATATATATATACAGGGTGTTATTGTTTTAAGCTTAACAGATTTCTTTAAAAAAAGCCGTGAAAGTTACACTTATGCCGCTTGTGGAGGTGACTTATACGTCCAGGGGGACACATTATAGGAGGCTAATCGTAACGATCAGTTGGCCAATTACTTAAAATTCGTTAATTAAATTTTTAATTAATGAAAATAGACATATGGTTCCAAATAGAAATTTGCTCAGCGTCATCGAAAACCCCTAAATCAGTCATTTTCAGAAAGACTTTGAGCGCGTGAGAAGCGTAGTAGTGCACTAAAGTTACCACTCGTGGAGCAGGTACAAAGCTAGAGGTTGCGATAAGGCGCCCGCGCCATTTTTCCGTCTCTTATCTAGCCCCAGCCTTGTACCTGCTTCACGAGTGGTAACTTTAGTGCACTACTACGCTTCTCACGCGCTCAAAGTCTTTTTGAAAATGACTGATTTAGGGGTTTTTGATGACGCTGAGCAAGTTTCTAATTGGAACCATATGTCTATTTTCATTAATTAAAAAGTTAATTAACAAATTTTAATTAATTAGCCACCTGATCATTACGATTAGCCCCCTATAATGTGTCCCCCTGGCCGTATAACTCAACTCCACAAGCGGCATAAGTGTAACTTTCACGGCTTTTTTTAAACAAATCTGTTAAGCTTTAAAAAAACACCCTGTATATATATATATATATATATATATATATATATATATATATATATATATATATATATATATATATACCGGGTCTTTGTTTTATTTTTGCAGATTTGTTTAAAAAAAGGCCATGAAAGCTACATTTATGCGCTTTGTGCGAGTGAGTGTTATACGCCCAGGGAGGGGGACATTAGGGGGTAGCTAATCTTTGCGATAAGTCGGCTAATTAATTAAAATTTGTTAATTAACTTTTTAATTAGTGAAAATAGTCATATGGATTAACTTAATTTAACTTAAATTAACTTTTTAATATGGTGTTTAAGGGCATGGTTTCAATTAGAAAATTGCTCAGCATCGTCGAAAAACACTATATCAACAAATTGCACAACGATAGAAGCCACACCGAAGCATTTTACGGCTTTCTGAAAAACCGCACAAATTCGACGGGTTTTTAAGTTTCGGTTTGCTATCGGAGCGCATCTGGACCCCAACGGCACCGCGCCCCGTGGAGAAATTGTGCAACCAGCCTCTGCTGCGTCACGCGATGGCAGCGCACCAGAGGTTGGTTGCATTATCTTTCCAGGGGGCGCGGTGCCGCCGGGACCGAGATGCGCTCCGATAGCAAACCGAAACTTAAAAACCCGTCGAATTTGTGCGGTTTTTCAGAAAGCAGTAAAATGCTTCGCGTGTCTTCTATCGATCTGCAATTTGTTGATTTAGTGTTTTTTGACGATGCTGAGCAATTTCCTATTTTAAACCATGCCCTTAAACACAATATTAAAAAAGTTAATTACGCAAAAATAATTAACAACTTAATTATCTCGGACTTTAATCATTTTTCTAAATCGGCTCCTGGCCCAGGACCAAAACGCCACAAGCCTTCTTTTGTTGCGATGAGTAGTTTTCGCAGGAGCGATTTGGCCTGCGTTCTCTGAAACACCCTGTATATATATATGGGTGGTTTCATCTCAAATCGTGCAGGCAAAAAGGGTCGAATTTTTAATTTCGCTGAAAACAATATATGTTATGAAGCCATCTCTAAAAACGTAGTAGCCACAAACCGCAAGTTCGTCGGATTTTCGGTTCTCGACTTACGAATTTTAAAAGAGGCCGCGGCGGAAAACTGTTTTTCACATCCGTCGTGGGTTGGATGTTTCGCTCGATCTCCCGCCGTGGATTTTCAGTCCGCATTATATTAACTTTTTTCAAGCACTCTGTGAGCACAGGTAAATGGCTCTAATACCATAAAATAATTTTAGGCGTTTTGCTTTTTTTCTGGAACAATGTCAAACACGCCCCCTCGGTTAATTGTTGACGAAATTTGACAATTAAATACTGGCGATCTACTTGGGTTACGTCGATACTTCTTATGTCTATGGCGAGCCCAAAACACGCTCTTTATAGATATTATAAAATCATTCAGCTGTAAAAAATTCAATTTGCGGTACGTTTACGTTAATGTTATGCGAAAACCAAAAAGTGCCAATTTTGAAATCGATTTTCTTAAAAAACCCATTTTTTATTTTTTTTATTTTTCGTTAAAATGTAGATATGATAGTTGTATACTCGAAAATCAAGTCGAGAAAGTGTGTATTTTGTTTGTATGTTCTATATTTAAGCCTCAATATCAGAAAAAGACGTCTTCGTTTTGCAAGACCTAAGTCAGGCATAGCGACCCGTGCGTTTCTATGAATTGTGAAAAAGTTTTCTTGAATTTTTGTCTGCGTTTTGTAATCAATTATAAACGCATTTTGTGGTATTGAATAGTTATTTATGTTTTTATAAGAGCGGGAAACCACGAGAAACATATCTAATCAAATCAGTACGCCGAGTAGACCTTCAATATCGAAGAGGCACAGACGTTGTATTGTTTCGATTTATAAAACTTTCAGTGCAAACTAGCACGACTAGCTATTAGCTATCATATTACTAAGACATAGAAAGTCACCACATCATTGATATATTATATACAATTCTTTCGAAACCAAACGCTAGGGTTTGTTCACCGCACATCGCACAGATCACCAGGGAATTGCCTTTCACTTCCGTAATACACAAAAGTGAAGACACAGAAACGGTCCGAAACACAAGGAGAGATTGTCACGGAGAGGGGTAGGGAATAAAACTAAATAATTAAGAATAATATTACCCAACTCCGATCTTAACGAAAATAGCGTTAAAAAGATAAAAGATTTTGGTTCGAGTGGTGCCAAGGCGACAGGTCCACGCCTGGTGGAGAGTCAGACAAAAACATCGACGACACGTAAAGGTAAAATAAAAATAAAAAAAATTAATCAAGACGGAAAACCTCAGCCGCACACGACAAGAACGAAAACCAACTCCTCCGGGCATTCCCTAAACGGGACGCAACCAAATGCGTGCGAACACGCTCTCTACAGCACCGTCCGGCCCCTACGCCATGACGAAATAAACCCCAAAACTAACCAATGCTAACAGTTAGTAAGAAAACATTAAAAAAAAAACGTTCAGCAGAACCGCAACCGAGAAACAAAGTTCAGCGGAACAAAGAAACACACACGAAATAATAAAAAAAAAAAAAGTCTTAACTGACCGACGCCGAGTCCAGTCCCACGACACTGAAGCCTGGCAGGATGACGGCGTCCAGATGATGCTCTAATCTATGTTCCGCACAGCCACGACGGCTGTGCGGAACAGTGGCCGTGCGGAACAAAGTGAAGAATAGATTCGAGCAGCGATGCGCGAGAAGGTAACCGAGACGTAACATGCCTCGAGCTTCATATCGGAAGGGAAGCTTTCGAGGTAGTTAGTTACTGCAGTTACTCAAACTTTCTCTTTCCCCTTCCCTTTTTCAAAAGAACACATCAGCCGGCGCTAACTTTTCATCTCGGGAGACGACCACTCTTCACAAACGGTTATAGTTGACAAGGAGGCTGACTTCGATCCAACTAGTCTCCGGGCAGAATAAACACAAATATATTTACCAACACGCTCGTTTTTAATGTTAGTCTCCGGGCTTTGCTGTTTCCAAAAGAGATAACCTTTCGGTGCTATGGGATCTCCGCGGAGAGATAGAGCACGGCCGTTTCAAGGATAGGGGGCTCGAAGTTTGGGCAAATACGCGGTATCGTTTCACGCGTGCACAGATGGCTGGTTTCAAAATTTCCCCACATCGCTAACGGAACCGGCCCATCTTCGTGTGTGCGTCTGCGGGATTTTTGTCCCGCGCCGCCGGTTTTAGCGCGCTCGCGGCGTTGTTTTGG
This sequence comes from Ixodes persulcatus, assembly GCA_013358835.2. NCBI lineage: Eukaryota > Metazoa > Arthropoda > Arachnida > Ixodida > Ixodidae > Ixodes > Ixodes persulcatus. The sequence continues at coordinate 4,053 of JABSTQ010010196.1, forward strand.
CCGGCAGAACTGTTGTTGACCGTCGATATTGTAAGGCCGTGGTGTCCTCATCCTCCCAGGCAACGCTTCCTTTGCTTTCGACTGACTGACTCCTCCAGGGTGGCCGTCACTGTTCGCCGCGTTAACAACACATTCGTACCATTTCACTCCTCGTGACACAGGGTGCGCTGCTCGCTTTACTGTCACGGGCCGTCCTATCTAACACAACGAGCGCGAAAGGTCGTGGTCATCTGCTGGTTCCGAAAGGGCGGGACGTTCATATAGGCCAATGAAGGCCCCGAATCAATACGACGACTGCCGATTTCTACACAATAAAAATTTACGACGCCTGCTGGTCTGTTAAGAAGTGTTGCTTTCTCTTTTGAACTCCTCCAATATAGCTTGCCGCCCATAATAAAATTTAAATGATCAATAAATATAACAGGGTGTAAATACTGTATTTAATTTTCATGTGGGAACGTTGAAAAAAGGCAAAAAATAATTCCAAATTTGTAAAGACGCGCAATTCGCAAGTCCGTTTCGAGCCGTAAAACACGTTTTTGTACGATATTAATGCTTAAACATAGAACATACAAACAAAATACACACTTTCTCGACTTGATTTTCGAGTAGATAACTATCATACCTACATTTTAAAGAAAAATTAAAAAAAATAAAAAATGAGTTTTTTGAGAAAATCGATTTCAAATTTGGCACTTTTTGGTTTTCGCATAACATTAACGTAAACGTACCGCAAATGGAATATTATACAGCTGAATGATTTTATAATATCTACAAAGAACGTGTTTTGGGCTCTCCATAGACATAAAAAGTATTGACGTAACTCAAGTAGATCGCCAGTAATTAATTGTCAAATGTCGTCAACAATTAACCGAGGTGGCGTTTTTGACATTTTTAGAGAAACAAAGAAAAGCGCCTAAAATTATTTTATGGTATTAGAGCCGTTTAACTGTGCTCACAGAGTGCTTGAAAAAAGTTAATATAATGTGGACTGAAAATCCACGGCGGGAGATCGAGCGAAACATCCAACCCACGACGGATGTGAAAAATACTGTTTTCCGCCGCGGCCTCTTTTAAAATTCGTAAGTCGAGAACCAAAAATCCGACGAACTTGCGGTTTGTGGCTACTGCGTTTTTAGAGACGGCGCCATAACATATATTTTGTTCAGCGAAATTAAAAATTCGACCCTTTTTGCCTGCACGATTTGAGATGAAACCACCCATATATATATATATATATATATATATATATATATATATATATATATATATATATATATATATATATATATATATATATATATATACCGGGTGATCATTTTTAATTCGAACAGATTTATTACAAAAAATCCGTAAAGGATGCACTATTACGGTTTGTTCAAGTGAGTTATACGGCTAGGGGGACATTATGTGGGTGGCTAATACTTGCGACAAGTTGGCTAATTACTTAAAATTCGTTAATTAACTTGTTAATTAATGAAAATAGACATATGGTTCCAATTAGAAACTTGCTTAGCGTCATCGAAAACCCCAAATTCAGTCATTTTCAGAAAGACTTTGAGCGCGTGAGAAGCGTAGTAGTGCACTAAAGTTACCACTCGTGGAGCAGGTACAAGGCTGGGGATAGATAAGAGACGGAAAAATCGCCCGGGTGCCTTATCGCAACCTCTAGCTTTGTACCTGCTCCACGAGTGGTAACTTTAGTTCACTACTATGCTTCTCACGAGCTCAAAGTCTTTCTGAAAATGACTGATTTAGGAGTTTTCGACGACGAGGAGCAAATTTCTAATTGGAACCATTAGTCTATTTTCATTAATTAAAAAGTTAATTAACGAATTTTAAGTAATTAGCCGACTGATCGTTACGACTGGCCCCCTATAATATGTCCCCCTGACCGTATAACTCACCTCCATAAGTGGCATAAGTGTAACTTTCACGGCTTTTTTTAAACAAATCTGTTATGCTTAAAAAAAAAAACACCCTGTATATATATATACCGGGTGTTTTTTTTGTTTTTTTTTTATTCTTGAAGATTTGTTTAAAAAAAAAACGCAATGAAAGCTACACTGATGCGGTTTGTGCTAGGGACATATGCCCAGGGGGACATTATACGGGTGGCTAAACTTTGCGATAAGTCGGCTAATTAATTAAAATGCTCTAAATAACTCTTTAATTAGTGAAAATAGACATATGGTTCCAATTTAAAAACTTGATGAGCGTTATCGAAAACCACTGAAGCAGTCATTTTCAGAAAGACTTTCAGCGCGTGTGAAGCGTAGAAGTGCACTAAGGTTACCACTCGTGGAGCACGTACAAAGCTAGCGGTTGCGATAAGGCGCCCGCGCAATTTTTCCGTCGCTTATCTATCCCCAGCCTTGTACCTGCTCCACGAGTGGTAACTTTAGTGCACTACTATGCTTCTCACACGTTCAAAGTCTTTCTGCAAATTACTGATTTAGTGGTTTTCGATGACGCTGAGCAAGTTTCATTAATTAAAAAGTTAATTAACGAATTTTAACTTATTAGCCGACTGATCGTTACGATTAGTCCCCTATACTATGTCCCCCTGGCCTTATAACTCACCTGCGCAGACCGCATTAACCTAGCTTTCATGGTTTGTTTATAAAAATTCTGTTAAGCTTAAAAAAAAACACCCTGTATGTATATATATATATATATATATATATATATATATATATATATATATATATATATATATATATATGTATATATATATATATATATATATATATATATATATATATATATATATATATATATATATATATATATATATATGTATATATATATATATATATATATATATATATATATATACATGGGTGCTTTTCACTCAAATCGGCAAAGGTTAAAAGGGTGTAAAGGGCCGCCCACACTAGCGAGAAAACGCGAAAACGACTGCGAGAAACCAGGACATCCGTGCTGCTTATATCGCGTGCCAAGATGATTCCTTGAATTGGATTCCATGCTTCATACGAAGCACAGATGTGCCGGTTCCTCGCAGTCGTTTTCGCGTTTTCTCACTAGTGTGGGCGGCCCTTAACAGGCCCTTTTAGCTGGCCCCAGGCTAGCAGTCGTACTGCACTAGCTAAATTGCTTATATACAGTGGGTAACAATGTCGCCATGTTCTGGCAGACTAACCTCCTGCTGTATAAACAACTAACGACTAATTTGACTTTGACTTTTGGCCCTGGGTTCTGCAGCGCGAGCTTTCGCTCCACGTGCTTCAAGCTGGTGTGCGCTAGCCCACTCGGCCACCGATCCCCCTCTCCTTAGTCTTCCTTGTTTTGGGCTATTGCATTTACATTATGTTTGACTTTCACCAACTAGCCCAGCTCTCAATTTTTGTTACTTTATTCCACTTAGCAGTATTTTACTAGAGGATGGTTACAGCTCTACTCCTTCCTTCAGTGTGGGCGAAGACTCGTCTGCATGTATTAGGTTGGAATAAACTATAGCGACGAGAAGGGGCGAATGGTTCTTCCAGCACCCAGTATAAACTTTCTTAGGGTTGTTTACAAACGTTACAGAACACCAAGTTAAGGATGTTTATTTTTATTTTTATTATATAAAATGCGATGATCCCCGAGTAGCGGAAGTAAAATGTATGATCGGGTATCAAAGTATATAATGTAAGTAGATGTAGTGAACAAGCGTTGGAGCTAGAAACGTGTTTAACTTTTGACCAATTAGAAGTACTAAGACGTTTCTAAGTTCCTTGAATTTCACGTTGTTGGATATCTGGGACTACTTTAAACCGTTTATTCTAAAATGGCTGTCTAGCGTGTCATTTAACAAATCATTGTAAAAACCGAAATAAACCGGTTTTTAGGAAAGCGTAACCGGTAACCGAAACTGTAAAAATTAAAACCGTAAAAAACCGAAACGAAACCGTTATCAACAGGAGGCGGTAACCGTAACCGTAACCGAAACGTTATATTTTTCGGTTTGAGTCCCTGGTTTATACGCCAGATAAGGATGCATATACTCTAGATAAGGCTGTAGATAGGCCGTATATAATCATATAATGTTTGATATGGCCAGATATGCCCCAGCTATAAGATTTTCATACGGGTAATGTCACAACTCAGACTGCATTTTTTTGTCAAAACATGTTTCGGCATCGTCATTCGCTGAGCTGTCTCCGTAAGTTGCGGTGATTGGCTCTCCAAATGTTGTGCGGGAAAGTAGACGCACGGGCTTTTTTTTAGAGTGTATACCTAATCAAGGGGATTTATAAATATTCTTAATATATGCAAAGGTATTTTTATTAAATCTAGAATTTGAGAAAATAAAAAATATACAATGATGAATGATGAACGTAGGTTGTCAGGACACCTCTGCCTAACATACACTCTTGCCTAATAGCCATAGTTTAATTTTGAAAATTTTACTGTAGTGTAGGTATCAACATTCACAACATTTTCGTTTCTTTTTACACACATCACACGCACGTGTGCAATATTTGTACTTTTCGAAGTGTTGATAGCTGCGGGTGGGCTCTCAGAGGACGCAAGGAGCTATCGAAGCCTTATCGAAGCCAATCCTATAGGAGGTATTCACTGGCCGCCATATTTGAGGTCACTGTTTAGAGCGCATGCTCAGAACGAGCTCGCATTAATAGGCTGCCAAGACCGGCAATCTTGGTGGTGCGGAATGCACGTGGCGAAAGAACTGTGGAAGCTCGCGTTCAGCACGCGCTCCGCAGCCGAGCACACAGCTATGGCCGCCAGTGAATACTTCCTATAGGGAGTATTCACTGGTGGCGGCCATAGATGTGTGCGCGACTGCTGAGCGCGTGCTGACGGCGAGCTTCCGCAGTTCTTCTCCAACGTGCATTCCGCACCATCAAGATTACCGGTCTTAGCTGCGTAGTTACGTTAAGAAAAAGTTAAGTTAAGAAAAACACCCTTTTTACACGATTTCTGAATATCAGTGGGTGTAAGAAGGGTGTGCTGTAGTGTCGCAGAACTATCGATAGTACTATCGATAGTTTAGTTTTTCGATAGTCGACTATCGATAGTACTATCGATAGTACTATCGATAGTGCTATCGATGGTTTTTCAATAGTCGACTATCGATAGTACTATTGATAGTTTTTCAATAGTCGACTATTGATAGTACTATCGATAGTTTTTCGATAGTCGACTATCGATAGTACTATCGATAGTCTTTCGATAGTCGACTATCGATAGTTCTGCGACATTATCGATAGTTTTATTACTATCAGTAGTCAGATTTGTGGCAACTATCGATACTATCAATAGTACTATCGATCGTTTTGCACCACTAGAGCGAACACAGTTGCCGCACCGCCGCTCGCCTCCCTTCCTCCTCTCTTCGACCAAACTCCCGCCTTCGGCATCACTGAAAGCTGAACCAAAGTTGGGATGGTAAGTGCTTGGGCTAGATGGTATCCCATTTGAAAAAATAAAGTGAGAAACAGAGAAGAGGGAGCGACGCAAACTACTAGTGTCGCAAAACTATCGATAGTAAACCGTCGACAGTACTATTGATAGGTTTACGATAGTCTACCATCGATAGTACTATCGATAGTTTCTCGATAGTTTTTCGATAGTCGACTATCGATAGTACTATCGATAGTGTTAAGAATGGAACCTTCGGCAACCTTTTCCGAGTTTCAACGCTGCGGAAACGAGTCCCGAAACGAGTCCCGACGTGTTCTGGACTGTCGCCCACCTGTCAAAGTCTGCCCGAAACGAGTCCCGACGTGTTCAAGACCGTCGCCCACCTGTCGTGGTCTGCCCGAAACGAGTTTCAACGCGTCCGTGACGTCAACGGGACGTGTGTGTGTGTGCGTGTGGGTTCGTGCGCTCCGGAAGGGGAGAGAGGCCTGGCCTAACTGCGGAGAACCATGGCTACGACGCACTTCTGGCTACGACGCGGCGGACTTTTCTGCTACGCACTTGGCGGTCGCACCTGCTGCCCTGGCGGAGAGTGAGGGAGAAAACGGACCCTATATAAGGCGGGGCGTGAGGCGGCTCCAGTTGTTCTCTCGAATTTGACGACTGTATCGCTACCATGTAATTAAACCGTTCGTTACGTTACCAATTCTCCCACCTCCACTGGACCCCTGGGTTCTTCACTTCGGGGAATGGTCGTCGTCACGAGACAGGAAGCCTCCGGACGTGCGGCCTAAGCCCCGCCTCGAACAACTGGTTGGCAGCGGTTGGGATCGGACCATGCGACATCGTGCTACATCTGTGGGTGAGCGTTTGGACTTTGCTTTGAGATTCGCCAGGCTTCAGATTATGGGTAATTAATTTTGAACTGCTGGGAATCCTTAGTGTTTGACTCGTGCGCTAGGTTTGTGTACAACCTCGCGACAAGTTTTATAGCAAAGCCAAAGCTAAAGAGCAGCGATCATGGATCTGATGAGGTTACTGAGAACAGATTTACTCTGTTTATGTGAAGAATTGGGTGTGGAGGTGGAGCCAAAGATGAAGAAATCTGAGATCAGTAAAGCGATTTCAGAGAGCGCGGAAGCAGAGGAAATTAAAATTGCGTGGGAACTGCTTCAGAACGCTAAGAGTGAAGCTGCAGCAAGAGAGGAACGAGAGCGAGAACAGGCTGCAGCGAAAGAGGAACAGGCTGCAGCGAAAGAGGAACGAGAGCAAGCTGCAGCTAGAGAGGAACGAGCACAGACTGCAGCGAAAGAGGAACGAGACCAGGAGCGAGCGCTGAGAAGGCTAGAGCTCGAAATTGAACAACAGCGATTAAACTCGCAGAACAGTAGAGTTGGGGCTCCGGTACGAGCAAGTGAGACCGAGTCGTATCAAATGAAGAAGCTCATGCAGCCGTTTAAAGTTGGGGAAGACGTGGGCCTATTCTTAGTTAACTTTGAGAGGACATGTGAGAAGTTGAGCTTCGCCCCAGAAACGTGGCCGCAACGGCTTTTGACTCTGTTGCCCTGTGAGGCTGCAGAGGTTGTCGCGCGCCTTAGTGCTGGAGACGCGGACGACTACGACAAGGTGAAGTCCAGCCTTTTGAAGCGGTACCGCCTTTCTGCCGAGGCGTTCCGTCAAAGGTTTAGAAACGCATCCAAAAAGAGCAGCGAGGGCTACTCGGAATTCGCGTACGGGCTTAAAACCAACCTGATAGAATGGTTGAAGAGCGAGGAAGTGTACGAAAGCCGAGACAAGGTAGTCGAGTGTGTGTGCCTCGAACAGTTATTTCGTAGCATTCCGCAGTCAGTCAAGCTCTGGGTGCAGGACAGAGTGGGAGTCGACTCTGTCGAAAGGGCCGCTGAGCTAGCCGAAGAGTACGCAACGCGTAGAAAGCTGAGCGGAGAGGAAAGCGAATCCGGCCGATGCGATCAGCGCAAGACCTTCCGACAGGGAAATGACTCGCGAGAAAACGGGCCCGAGAAGCCCGAAGCAGGACAAAAGGTCCCAGACAAGAGCGCAGAACACTTGAACGGAGACGAGGCGCGGAAAAGCCCAACAGGGCAGTTCGAGGCAAGGAAGCCGTTCCTGTGCTACAACTGTCAGGAGCCGGGACACACAGCGGCCAGATGTAAGAAACCGCGGGTTGTGTTCTCGTACGTGAACGGTAGTGACGAGGACCTGAAGCTTCTTCGTCCCTATCTTCACGAGCTCCAGGTAAACGGAAAGCCGTGCAGGGTGCTTCGGGACAGTGCAGCGACGATGGACGTTGTTCATCCGTCGTATGTAACGCCATCCGATTTTACGGGAAAGGTAGTTTGGATCAAGCAGCTGCTCGAAAAGCACAGTGTCTGTCTGCCTATGGCGACAGTAAGGATAACTGGCCCGTTTGGAGAGCTAGTGACAGAGGCGGCTGTCTCGCAAACAGTCCCGTTGGAGTATCCTTATTTGTTTTCTAACCGGTCAGATTTCCTGCTGCGCGAAAGGGGTCAACAACTGGGAGAAGGGCTAGTTCAGTCGTGTACGAGGTCCAAATCGCGTCAGGTCGCCCCTTTGTTGACGAGTGATCCAGAGCCAGAGGCAGCTGACGGGGAGCAAGCACTCCCAGAGTTGGAGGCAGAAAACCGGGATGAGAGGGACCAGGTTGTAGAACAGCCTGACCTCGCAGCGCTAGAAAGCGTACGCCGTCCCAACGAGCCCGCGAAAAAGGCGGAGGAAGACGGGATCATTAAAGGATCTCTCGTAGCTCTGACGTCACGTAATTTGGATCGTCTGTTGCGAGTAGACAGAGTGTCTTTGACAGTCGAACAGAAGAGCGACCCTAGTGTGTCAGGGTTTCGCGGTACAGCTCAGGATATTGCTAGGACCAATGTGACGGGGAATGAAAGAGGCGGATTGTTTTATCGGCGCTATAAGGACCGCATTTTCACGTCTAGAAATCACGTGAAAATCGATCACTATGACTTCAGCGTAAGAAAAAGGAAAGGCAAATTTAACGGCAATGCCGATGGGTTGAGCAGATTTTTCTGACATCACGAAAAATAGTAGGGATGATCTCAGAGGTCTTCGTCATCCACGGGAATGAGGATCTAAGTAGGGGCACTTCGTTAAAACCCCAAAATGACCTCACAAATTGCGAAGAGTTTTTGTCTTTTGTATTTTGTTCATTGTGACCTCGTTGGAAAAATGAGTTTTTTTTGGCGACAGGGGGTCTCGATACCCGGAATTCTACCAAATTTTGGTAATCCGTAATCCAGTCTGGCGGGTCTTTGGCGAATTCCGAGCGTTTGACTGCGGTGTGGCGTGGTGTTGTGGGGGACGTTTCCGCTGATGCCTCCGTTGTGAGAGGTTTGGGAGTTTGTTTGGTGCTTGCAGCGTCTTCTCAAGGCCTACTCCAAGCCCACCTCTTCAGGCCAGCGATTGTACCACCGGCCATTCGAGGTTTCCCTGGCCCCGGAGGGGCTGTTAAGAATGGAACCTTCGGCAACCTTTTCCGAGCTTCAACGCTGCGGAAACGAGTCCCGAAACGAGTCCCGACGTGTTCTGGACTGTCGCCCACCTGTCGAAGTCTGCCCGAAACGAGTCCCGACGTGTTCAAGACCGTCGCCCACCTGTCGTGGTCTGCCCGAAACGAGTCTCAACGCGTCCGTGACGTCAACGGGACGTGTATGTGTGTGCGTGTGGGTTCGTGCGCTCCGGAAGCTTGGGAGAGAGGCCTGGCCTAACTGCGGAGAACCATGGCTACGACGCACTTCTGGCTACGACGCGGCGGACTTTTCTGCTACGCACTTGGCGGTCGCACCTGCTGCCCTGGCGGAGAGTGAGGGAGAAAACGGACCCTATATAAGGCGGGGCGTGAGGCGGCTCCAGTTGTTCTCTCGGATTTGACGACTGTATCGCTACCATGTAATTAAACCGTTCGTTACGTTACCAATTCTCCCACCTCCACTGGACCCCTGGGTTCTTCACTTCGGGGAATGGTCGTCGTCACGAGACAGGAAGCCTCCGGACGTGCGGCCTAAGCCCCGCCTCGAACAATAGTGTTTCGATAGTCGACTATCGATAGTACTATCGATAGTTTTGTAGCGTGAGCTTCACTGGCCGAGGTTGAGCAGTTTCGCGTGGCTCCTGGAGAGCCGTGCTGCGCATGCGCGAGGAGCAGTCACTGAAAAAAACGTATCGTCCAGAACGCGATTCGAAAAGCCGACCCCCAGCTCCTGAAGCCGACGCTGTACCCACAGCGCCGCGAGGCACTTCCGGAATGGGCAATCCATTGGGCATCTGTATCGGTTGCTGTTGCCCCGTCACCGTAGTGCAGTTTCTAAAGTGAGGGGCCCCGTCACCGTAGTCAGCTCCTATACATATAGCGGGGCGTTTGTCAGTGTGGTGTAGCCATGGAGAAGGAGAGCGAAATTGCTGCTCAGCGGCGCAGAAGAGCGGAGAAGCTTAACTCATCGGATCCCGAAGTAGTTGCCTGGCAACGGTTGAGCGTAGGAAGAACGAACAGAAGAAGGCTAAACGGGCTGCGGAGACACCGGAGCAAAGGGAGGAACGTCTAGCAAAGCGGCGTCGCCAGGAGGCTGAGCGACGTGCCCGACCGCTCGCGCTACGTATATCCTGGCATAGCCGAGCTAAGCCACTGCAATTTTTTTTTTCGATAGTTTTTCGGTAGTCGACTATCGATAGTACTATCGATAGTTTTTCGATAGTCAACTATCGATAGTACTATCAATAGTTTTTTTACTATCGATAGTCAGATTTCTGGCGACTATCGATACTATTGATAGTACTATCGATAGTTTCGCACCACTACACTTTAAGAAAAAAAGGGTGTAGTCGGGTGCATCGGGCGCACATGCACCCTTTTCCTGAAAGATGCACCCTGCGTTACCCAGCCAGTGTGCTTGTACACCGACCATGAGCATCATTTTCTTCCTTAAAAACCTCTAGGTGTATCAGTGCACCCCCACGCTTGCCACGCGCCCCGATCAGCTTGTGCTTGGATTCCCCCTTGGGGGTCACTTTTGGGGTTGGGCAGTTTCTTAGGAAGTATGGAGCTATCCTGTTCACTCGGTATTGACAGTAGAGTGGACGCTATGCTTATTTTAGGTCAATCGGCTCTCCGGGTAGGATCACGTGATTGCAGTCTCCAAGCTAGAGATAAGGCAGACCAGGACACCTGCCTGAAGGCCAAGGCCACGGATAGCATCCACTGCACTATTAACTTTGGGTCGAACTTCCAAGAGGATATAAGTGACAAATAGTCTCGTTGTGTTCATTGTTGGGTTGCCCCTGAAGATAAGCCTTTGCGAGGGCGCCCCCCTTTTGGCCTTGAAGGAGCTGCAATTTTCATACTCCTTTCTTTTTCTTTCTCTCCCTAAGCTGAAAACATGGAAGAAGGTGCGCAGTTGCCGGACCAATGAACCGGAAGCTTTGTTATCCCTTGTCTGGGCGCGGGTGACGGCAGGAGCGTGATCATGTGGTAAAGGTTTCACGGATGACGTAGTATCTTTTTCCGACCTTGGAATGTCTGCTTCTCGGCCTAGTTTCTTCTGTGCTGTGCTGCGACCAGCGGGGCCGCCGTAGATTTCGTCCGCGACAACATATTCGAGTGTTTGAAAAGTCCTACGCGTATATCGGCAACAAGCGATTTCTTCAAAAAAAGCCCAAGGAATTCATGTGATGCGTTTAGTGTTCGGTTCGGCAAATTACTGCTTCTGCCACATCGTGTTGAATCTTCACGGACCCCTTTCCTTTCGTTTTTGTGTTTGTGTTGTTCTGCAGTGCCTGTGTCGACATATATTTCGGATTGCATATTTCGAGTCTGGTATTTTCATCGTAAGTGCTCTGCAACCTACTCCTTTGCAACAATTGACCGTTCCGTTCCGGATTACCTCTAGAATTAGGCAGTGTCTATTTTCTAGCAGCCGGGAGAATAATTTCCCCGAAATTCTATCGGCAGTCGCCTGCCATTAGCTGACTACAATCATGTGACAACTGCAGGTAGAATACTGACTTTCTTATTCTCCTGGCGTTTTGTAAAAACACGTTTTCGTTGATACACGTCTTGTAGACACTTTTCATCGATACTAACGTTTCATCGTCACTCGTTACGCGAAATGCACGCTGTAGGGACATTTGGTCGAGCTTGTATCTCTGAGACTCTTGCTCACCGACTCAGCCCACCCGTTTACGCCGCTTCGTGGCGGCAGTCTGCGGCGGCTCATTACGAAAATGTTAACCCACCTGTCTCACCCGTACACGTCACTTCGCGGATACATTCTGGGGCGGCTCATTGCAAGAAAAAAAAGAGAAGCTAATATAGGAAAGCTAATCTGAGCTGTCGATGAAACGTCGTTCGATGAATGAATGGCGACTGCCGGTGGAATTTCGTAGAAATAATTCTGCCGGCTGCTTGGAGAATAGATACTTCTTATAAGACTCACCCCCGGTTCTTGTATGCTTAGTAATCTTCTCAGTTGTGTGCCAGCTTCTTCGTACCTCTTCACATATCACGGATTGCTTGCAAGTTTGTAATTGTTTACGGAATAAGCTGTCTAATAAACTTCTATGAGATTTGAAAACAATCCCGTGTGTCCGTTTACTTGCCTTTTTGCAATCACCTGGCCGGATACATTTTTTAAGGGTTTCCTTGATGTCTTAAATAGCTTTATGAAGTTAGTTATGAAGCGGGTGCATAAAGTGGTGTGACCATGCACCTTTGAATCGGGTGCATCTGTGCTCTCTTCGAATTCACTGGGTATAGAAAGAGGTGTAACAATACACTATTGAACGGGGTGCTCCTGTGTTCCCTTTGAGAGCAGTAGGTGCAGAAAGGGGAGCAATGGTACACTATTGAGCGGGGTGCATCTGTGTTTCCTTTGAGTAGGTGGGTTTATGTAGCGGTGCAATGGTACACCTTCGAACGGAGTGCATCTGTGTTCCCTTTCTTTTCATTGGGTGTAGAAAGAGGTCTACCCGTACACCATTGAAAGGGGTGCGCATGTGTTCCCTTCGAGTGAGATTTCTGTAGAAAAAGGTGTACATGTGCACCACACCAACGGGTGTACACATACTCCCATATTTGGGGCGTACAAGTGTTCCCCAAAGGGTGTAGTATATGTGACAAGCACTTACACCCCCTATGGGTGTACGCCATGACACTCTCATTTTAGAGTGTAGGGTGGTGACGTCTTACACCCCTTACACGCCCTTTTTACGCCCCACTTGTAGCGATGGTGTCTGAAATCGTGTAGAAATGGTGTATGGGCGAATTTTACGCCCTTAATTCACACGGTGTGAAAGGGGCGTAATGTTGATGCTTTCGAATTTACCCATGATTTCATAGCCGTTCATGTTTATTGCTCTGGTGAAACTGTTGCTGATGTACGGCGGTACAAACATCGAGTATAATTAATCGCCGCACGAAGGCGCGTATGATTAGGAAGTGCTAGACAATAGTTTTTGCAACTCTGATCGAACTCTCCATCCGACACGAGCCGAAAATTACGTGTCACGCGTGCATAAGTTTTATCAGTTCAACTTCGATTTTAAAAACATCTCCGCTCGCAAAAGGTGAACGAAGACGTGTAAATATACAGCCCAGGCAGCACACCGTATTGCGCCAATATTGGATCTATTCGGAAAGATTGTGCCCATACCAGTTTGGTCCAGCCAATATTTAACGAATGGGATGGGTCGCGCCGACGCCATCCTGACATACCGTACGCGGCGCCGTTTTTTGGTTTAGTGTCAAGAGAATCCTGCGTGAATCGGCTATGCCGGCGAGGTATTTCTATTTCTTGACCGCTTAAAATACGAAGTTAAAAAAAGATAAACAAAACAAGAAAGACCTCCTGCGCTGTAGCTTTGAACAAACTGTGACGCCCTCATTTCGGAACTCACGGCTAGGACTGGGCCTCGCACTACATATACACCAGCACTGAGATTTTATCTTTCTGTGTAGTTCTGAAGAAACAATGCCGCAAGACAATCGAAAGTGCCGGATTTATGACACGGTACGTGATTCTTATCTCTGCGTTTTTATAAAAAAATATCCAGCGCCCCGACGCTTTCTTTTTTTTTTCAGTTTTTCTTTGGAACGCGTGAAACCGCGTCTCTTGTTTCGTTCTCTCAGCGTCTAAGCTTTGACTCGTGCTTCGACGGCGTTTGAATTTGTTTTTGTATTTATTTTGTGATCTCGCGGTTCGCACAAGAGCAGGCACGCTTCTCTCGCGACCCTCCCTGGGCAATTCAGGTGGTCATACAAAGAAGCAGAGGGAGATTAGCTGCTTTGTCCAACCCCCTTTGACCTCGCCTTCTGATAAGCCTCCACACCTTCTTTTGTATCCGTGTGGCTGTGAGGGAGTGCAAAGGCCGCTTCTAGCGAATCAGAAGGGTGGATCAAAACACGTGACCGCTCTCTGTAGAACAAAAACGCTTAGAGGAAAATTTGTCACGCGACTCGCTCTGACGCGCTGATGGGCTCACTGGGGTGATAGCCTTCGCCGTTCGCCAAGTTATGGTGAGTTGTAGGGACCACGTAGGTCCGATTTACAGAAAGCGCGTCAGTGTTCTCTTGTTTTTTGTGCAAGCAGGTCCTGACGAGTACCATTTCGCGACTGTGGTTTTTCGTCGTGATTGGCCAGAATACAGCGATGCCAACTTTTTGATAATGGCCGTTTATTTTGTCGGAGTCGTCCATGGAATTATTGTGCTGTGTTTGTTTTACGCGTTTCAGCAAAGAGCTGCTCATCGACGGCCGCGAGACTTCCGTTGAATGTGATCGAACGCCTTTATCCTCGGCATTGTGTTTGCGTTGTTTTGTGCTGCCCGAGTCGAATTATGTATCTATCACGACAGAGAGCTGCTCATCGGTGAACGCGAGACTTCCGTTTGATGTGAGCGACCGCCTTCATCCTCAACATTGTGTTTGAGAATTGTTCCGTGCTGCCCGAATCGGATTATGCATCTATCACGGATTACATGAGATCGCTGTCTTATTTGTAAGTACTCTGCAAGCATGCTTCTGATAGTACTCCTGCTTCCGTCTCAATAGACCATTTTAATGTTTACAAACATGAACTGCCGCTTGCGTCCCAAGCAACTCCCTGTCGTTCCGTTTTTGCATGCCTGTCGAGTTTGCCTCCGTCACCAGTGCTAGAAAGCATAAATGCTGCATGAAAAGTGAAGTTAGAGTTTTAACTAGGGTCTTCGGTTGTAGAATATAAAGGAATCGTGCAATAATATCCGGTTGGAATGTTCGTGATCTTATAGAGGCGTACTGGTCCTAGTCTGGCCCAAGCCCAACTTTACTCGCACGGACCACCACTGACTCAGAAGCCTTTTGGTCGGTGTGAAATTGCGAGGATAAAAGGGAACTATTTCTTTCAGTCTTGCCTTCACCAAGCTCGATGACGTTCGCGTGAACGTAGTTTTGCCCTTTGGCAAGCCTGTAATTGCACGCGCGTGCCCACACAAGCAGAGGCATGGCTACGGCCAGATGACCTGCTTGCAATCGTCTATATAGAATTTAGTAGAACTTAGTAGAATCTTGGTCGAAAAATAAAAAGTGAACCAGGCATGTTTCGACTCATTCGCAGTCATTTGGGTCATTACACCCTATGTTATGGGTGTTGGTCATTGCGCGTTTTTTACTTCCCTTTCTGGTGGTGTTACACCCAATTCGGAGGGCGTACTGCGCAGTCATAACACCCTAATAAAAAGGTGTACTGTGGAATCGCACCTTAATTTAAGAGTTGAAAATGAACATTCGAGAAAAATCTCTCTGGTTGGGAAACACGATAATTAAAATATGGCAACCAACCAAGTCCTAAACAAGTAGGAGCCCTACGTTTCTAACCGGCTTGGTTCTTCGTCAGGGGCGACTGTGGCCGTTGAGGAGCGTTCTTTTTTTGGTCTTCTTCTTCTTTCAGGGATGTGGCGCATTTCTCGATCTTTTTCTTTCACGGATATGGCGAAGCCCGTTCACATACACTGTTGGTAAAGCACCAAGGCACCTATTTAAGTTGCCTGCCAACACAAAAACGGTGTTCGGAAGCTCGACCACGAGCGCAGCGCAGTCGCTGAGCACTGCGAAGTCAAAACCCACCGGATTGATTTCGACAACACCAACATTATCGACGCAGAGACTAACAACCGACATAGGCTTTTCATCGAGTCCTGGCACATTCGAACGACGCCAGACGCTTGGCGCTTTACCCAGACGCCTTGGCGCTTTACCAACAGTGTATGTGAACGGTCTTCGCCATATCCGTGAAACAAAAAGATCGAGAAATACGCCACATCCCTGAAAGAAGAAGAAGACAAAAAAAAAAAAACGCTTCTCAACGGCCACAGTCACCCCTGACGAAGAACCAAGTCGGTACGAAACGTAGGGCTCCTACATGTTTAGGACTTGGTTGGTTGCCATATTTTAATTATAATTTAAGAGTCTACGGAATAACGCCTTCATATAGGGGTGTTAGGGATAACGCCCTTCTTTTAGGGTGTTTGGCTACACCAACATGGGTGTCAGTTATAGGACAAGCCATTTACACCTTCAAGGGTGTTACGATGTTTAGTGTGCGTCGCAAAGATCGACGTGCGTTGCGGAACGTCACGTGATACCAGTGGCGTCGGAATAAGGGGGGGGGGTCGTTTCTCCCCCCCCCCCTCCCCCCCCCCCCGAATGACTGGCTGCAGTAGCGTATCCTGCAGCTCATCGTAACGTGAAACGAAGTATAATACCAGGACCCAGTCCGTGAACGGGTAAACGTTCGCGGATTAATAAAAAATGATAAACGGATAATAAAAAGCACTCACTACTAACGCCGACTACGAGGATCCAGACGGCCAGTACCAGCACGTTCATGTCCTAACTGGCTACCGCGCTGGTGAGGGGAGGATAGCTGGAGACAGCGGGTCTCTCACGCGTGCCTCGGAACTAGATGAAAATGCAACCCAGCGGAAACGGCGAGAGAGATATACAAGCTGAAGGGAAGTATCGTCATCTCGCTCCCGTCAAGTTGGTGAGCTGCCCGGGGGTTGCGAAGACCTAGACTTCCTTCCTTGTAGTGGTCCTTGCTGTTATCTTTGAGGAGCACACAGACAATTGCTGCGGCTGCTCGCTGGTTTTTGCTTCCTTATTACATTTCCCGTTGCGGATGCTGTTCATCGATAAGGAGTGCTTTAATGACTCCGAGTCGGCTTGAAGTCCGATTGGATTCAGCCCTGGTTTCGCGAGTCTCAGCTCTAAAAAAATGCACTGCGCACGTCTATTTTTCCCACAGTGCACGCGGTGGGCTAATCGGTGTGATCCACGTTCAACGGAAAGCCTCAGACTTTGAAGAACAACACCCTTTTCTAGCATAAACTTCAAAATCAATGAAGAAGTGGAGTTTATTTACTGGACGGCAAAGCACCAACATCTTTCGGGAACTTCTCTAGTATGCGCTGATGCTGCAGTGCAAGCCTATGTACAGGGTGACCAGAAAAAAAAACACACACACACACAAAAAGAAAAATCGGACAAGCATTTTTTTATTTTTTTTTTTTTTTTTATTTTAATGAAGAAATTAAAAAAAATATATATATATATAAATGCACAACAATACTGTGATACTTTAGTAAACACATTTTCAGCAGGTTTCCAAATGCCCGTCCTCAGCGTCGATGCAGAGCCCCAGGTGCTTACTGAACTTTTCGGCGATGGGCCGCAGCTCCTCCGCCCTGATTCGGTCCCACTCCCGGCGCGGCGATTGCTTCAGCGACTCCAAACAGTTGCGGCGCTTAGCACAAGCCCTGGACTCCAAAACTGCCCTCACGCTGTAATCTATCGGTTTGATATCCAGTAAGTACGGCGACAATCCTTGCGAAGCGATGAAACCCGGGAAATTGAGCCTACACCACGCCTGAGTTGTTTTCGCCCTTTGAGTCGGCGCCTTGTTAGAAGGTTCATTCGGCGTCGCCCGAGTGCTGTCGGGCCCACGGAAGTACCACATTCTTAAAGATGTCGGTAGACATCGTCCTTGTTGATTTTGACACCCTGGTACGTTCCCAGCGCGTACCTGCGGCCCGGCGTTCAAGTCGGCTGCATCCTTGAAGCCGGACTCGTTTGTTTTCGTCCGTGAGTAGTTAAACTTTTTGAGGATTGTATGACTTAAGTCTCAACCACTTTTTGGCCATTTTTCGCCCCGATTCGCATTTGATTCCGGTCTCACGAACGATATTTTCTCGTGGACACCCTCGGATTTCACTTGACTCACTTCCGGATGATCCGACGGTTGGCGGAAGTGTTGACAGTGCACTTTCTTCCTCTTCCCGGGCGGTCGCCTTCATGACCGAGCTCCGGAAACGCTTGAAGGGCAACTCCGCATGGTGTAATACGTGGAGAAAAAAATGAAAGCCGCTTACAACTCCCTGTAACGCCGAATTGGAGCGCAGCTCTTGAGGAGGAGGAAGGAAGGGTAATCAGGGGAGCGTATACCCCTCCTCCTCCTCCTCCCCTCATTCTTCAATCTCCTCCGGGGGGGGGTCACGTGACCTCGGGGGGAGGGGGGCCCCTCCTCCCCCCAGGTCACGTGACCCCGCTCCCCCTCCTCCCCCAGGTCACGTGACCCCCCCTCTCCCTCCTCCCCCGAGGTCACGTGACCCCCCCACCCGCTGGTCACGTGACCCCTCCCCCTCCTCCCCGAGGTCACGTGACCCGGGTGGTCACGTGACCTGAGGGGTCACGTGACCTCCCAGTCACGTGGGGGTCACCTTGGGAGGGGTCACGTGACCTTGGGGGGTCACGTGACCCTGGGGTGACCTTGGGGGGTCACGTGACCTTGGACCTTGGTTACGCCGACGGCGACGCCGACGCCGACGCCGCTCAAGCCGGAAACGGGCGCCTAAGAGCTGCGCTCTAAAAAAAAAACACGGAAGAAAACGAAGGAAGAACTGGACAGGACGCGGCGTACGCCGGCCAACAATATTTTTTAATTCGGGATTACAACTGTTTTCAGATAAAGCAGTGTCCATGAATTACAAGCTATATTTTCTTTTTTTAGATATTGTGTGTAGTTTTATAAATATCACGGCTCAAAGTTTGGTTTCGGGCGTACGGCAAAACCGAAACTATCTGCTAGAGGGATGGCAACACTGATCATCAGCTGTACGGCCGCGACATGACGTCACAAGGGTATTGCGGTACGCAGTACAACCAACGATATTAGATTAGCTCAGTTACGGAAATGCTCATAGACGCTGCTTGCACGAGCAGTACCCTACCCCCCCCCCCCCCCCCCCCCCACTCACCACGACTCGCCTCCCGTCGTTCGACGTGCCGGACGCCTGCTTTGCTAACTGCAGTGTATTCTATGGAATACGTACGTTTCGAAGCGCAGCGTCTAGATGGCGTTCCACCGTACTCTATGGTTTACTCTATGGAACACACAGGTCATACACGACAATCTAGATGGCGCTTCGAACGACGGGAGGCGGACCGAAGTGAGTGAGGGGGGGGGGGGGGAGGGGTACCCCCTTCCGCGGGAGTTCAACAACTAAAGTAACCTAGTAACGTTGGGTACAACCAAACAACCGCAGCTCCCTAGGCATGGGCGTACCAACCGGGGGGGGGCAAGGGGGGCGCTCGCCCCCCCCAGTTCTCAGAGTGGGGGGGCAAGGCATGTGTTTCCCCCCCCCTAAAACAGCCGCCATTGTGCAGGGCAAACACTGGCCGGCGGCGCCCAAGGGATACCAAGGGCACCGCCCCCCGGCCTTAGGGGGGGGGGATCTGGTTTGCCCCCCCCCTCAAAAACAAGTTGGTACGCCACTGTCCCTAGGCAACTGTACCGCAGCTCCACCGCCACGTGACGTCACAAGGGTGCTGCGCCAGTGTCCCTTGACTAAAAGCTAACCCGCTTGTCGCCCGCTTAAGGGCAGCTGGTCGCATCTTTAAAATCGGATTTAGTGTAGTACGCGGCTTCACAAAACCTTGGCTTCACTTTGACGTAATATTTCGGCTGTGATGATATTTCGTGCCACTAGAGCGATACCAGTCATTTATTTTGGTTTCGTTTTAGACCGGAGCTGCTCTTTAAATGGGTTCGCTACGGATACCGATGGTCTGAAATTGAAAACTGAACTGAAAGCAAAGCGGCAGTTCAAAGGGACTACTGCACAAACCGACGGCACACTTCGCCGACACATCGCTCTCCAGCAGTCTGGGATTCAAGACATACGACGGTCCATAAGCGTTCCAAGTGTTTTTTATTGCGAGTACAGGAACGTTTGGCGTACAAGTGTTAGTATATATCTATACTAATACGCTTCATTTTGTGCGCTATGAACGTCAACCCGTGAGCAGCGATTACTTTGCGGCGAAAAGGGGTTTCCATCGATAAAGTCTTCGCTCGGGGTGCACAGCTGCAGGTTCATTTTCCTCTGTTTCGTGTTCGCAGTGCGCCGAGAGCGTCGATCGAGGTTTCTTTACTCTGTTTCAGGCTTAGTGTACAACGCTGTCAAAGCTACTAGAGCGAGCATGCGTGGACTCGATAATTTGTACGCATTCTCGCGCAAACTAAGCCATAGATGAAGCTATATACGCGAGTGCGAGTGTGCCCCGTGTTTTCGTCCACTTCTTCACCTGTCCCCGTTCCTTTGGCGCTCATTTCCAGTCATGAACCAACAAGCCCAACTAAACATTTTGTTGCTATATACGCGCTCGTGCCAGTAGCTTTGACAGCGTTGTATATAGGAGGTACGGAAACATAATTTTAGCTCTTATTTCCTTGTTTAGCCAGAAACTACGTTGTGTCAGCACCATAGAAACATCGGTCTTCCGCTCGTAAACGCACGAAAACTAATTTTAAAACGAATAAAACGATTTCTCAATATCACCTGGCAGTTGGGAGTCCGATGTAGTTATGACGTCGAATGCCTCCCGTCCCAGCGCCACTCACGGAAATACAGCGCAAATGCATAAACAGCTCGGGCTTGAACGGAATCGCGTGTAGATTGGCGAAGCTCGTTCCGTGCATTCCGTTCAAGCTCGGGCTTGAACGGAATGCACAGTGCCTCCGCACCGTGCATTCCACACCATCAAGATCACCGTTCTTATCTAACGGTATAGTTAGGAGCATGATCTGAGGATGCGGGGACCTCTGCCAGGCCAACCATACCACCCCTCCCCCCCACCCCGGATGCGCTGTAAATAACGCGCTCAAATATGGCACCCAGTGCAGGCGTCGCCATCGCTGGGTACTGACGGTTATTTCTACAGGGTGTCACAAAAGAAAATTTACACGCTAAAATGGCTCGCAAAAATCGAAAACTTGACGGATCTTGTAGCAACTTTCCTCAAAAATGTCTTTAACTGGTCACATTTTTGTGCTAAAATTTCAAGTCGGAACTCCGAGTACAAAGAAAATAAGAAAATGACAACTGATTTTTTCAACGGCGGAGCGGCAGCTGTCGGGGCGACACCGAACGACGGCCATGTTTCTTTGCCTTATCCAGAGATGGCGTTACGGATTCACTGGACGCTGACTGAACGAAAAAGCGCGCTTTTATCCAAGTGTTTGGTTGCGTGGGATATTTGCCAAAATAAAGTTGTTTGATTTTTCAGTTAAGTTTCACTGTGCAGAAAGTGTCACGCCATAAATGCGAATAAATAAAACCGCCAATGTCTGCTGCAGAAATGACGTACCTTCGTCTCCGACGGTTCTTGTTTCGTGCATCGTCTGCTTTCGCAGTTTGACGTTCGTGCTCTTGCCTCAGTGCGTTTGCTTCAATTGTTATCGCTGTTTCTTTTTTATTTATTTTGTTCAACGCCTCACCATGCGACAACTGAGTTCCAAGGAGAGGATCCAGGTGGTTCTATATACACAACAAGTGGAAGCTTCAAGAAAGTCCGAACAAAGTGCCGGGCCGCCTTCAACAGAAAACCACCCTCTCGGCCAACCATCATCAAGTGGGTGACGAGGTTTGCCCAAGACGGGAACATGACAAACAAGGCTCCGAACCGTGTTGAAACGTCGCCAAAACGAAGAGAGCAGCAAGCCGTTCTCGACGCTTTCGACGCGCAGCCCCACCTCTCGATCAGGCGTGCTGCTCGTCAGCTCAACCTAAGCCGGGGCTTCGTGTGGCGAGTGCTTCGCCGGCGATTGTACCCGTTTAAAGCGCAGCTCCTGCACGAACTGAAGCCGGAGGATTACGCACGGAGAGTGCAGTTTTGTAAGGACGAGCTGGCGCGGATTCGGGCCAACCCCAGCCACCTGCAATTACTCGTGTTTACAGACGAGTCAGTCTTTCATCTCGACGGCCGCGTCAACAAGCAGAACTGCAGGTTGTGGTCTGTCACGAACCCGCACTGGTCGACCGAACATGCAGTTCAGTCACCGAAAGTCGTCGTGTGGTGCGGCATTTGGCGAGAGGGTGTCGTCGGCCCGTTCTTTTTCGATTCGACGGTGACCGGTGACACGTACCTCAAGTTGCTGGAGGAACAGATCTTGCCGGAGCTCGAAACTGCACATATGCAACGCGAAGTTTGCATCTTCCAGCAGGATGGGGCCCCTCCCCACTATGCGAGCAACGTGAGAGCCTGGCTCAACAACAAGTTTCCTGGGAGATGGATGGGCCGCGGCTCTCCGACCATGGCTTGGCCTCCTCGGTCTCCAGACCTGACCCCTTGCGATTTTTTTGTCTGGGGTACGTAAAGGCCCAGGTGTACGCCCGGCGATCGAGGACCATCCCGGAGCTGAGAGAACATATCATCGACGCGTTCGAGACGATCAGTGACGACATGCGGGAGGCCGTCTTCCAGGACTACGAGAAAAGGCTTGAAAAATGCATCGAAGTTCGCGGCGGGCACGTTGAGCTGGGAGTCTAACCGTTTTTGTTTTGTTTTTCTTCCGAGTGTATCTGCGTGTGAATGAGACATTTGAACCACACTGCGAAGACCGCAGTTCAGATTTCAACGGCTCTTTTCAGAGCCACCAAATCGCTGCTTTATCGGGCGCACTCCTGGCTGCCTCTCGTGTCTCATTCAAACGTCAAACTGCGAAAGCAGACGATGCACGAAACAAGAACCGTCGGAGACGAAGGTACGTCATTTCTGGAGCAGACATTGGCGGTTTTATTTATTCGTATTTATGGCGTGACACTTTCTGCACAGTGAAACTTAACTGAAAATTCAAACAACTTTATTTTGGCAAATATCCCACGCAACCAAACACTTGGATGAAAGCGCGCTTTTTCGTTCAGTCAGCGTCCAGTGAATCCGTAGCGCCATCTCTGGATAAGGCAAAGAAACATGGCCGTCGTTCGGTGTCTCCCCGACAGCTGCCGCTCCACCGTTGAAAAAATCAGTTATCATTTTCTTATTTTCTTTGTACTCGGAGTTCCGACTTGAAATTTTAGCACAACAATGTGACCAGTTAAAGACATTTTTGAGGAAAGTTGCTACACGATCCGTCAAGTTTTCGATTTTTGCGAGCCATTTTAGCGTGTAAATTTTCTTTTGTGACACCCTGTACTTTCTGGTTCCCTCGAGCTCCTACTTCTCCAATGTGAAACTAACACGGTGATCTGAACGCTCACGGCACATAAAATACCGGCATAGAGTCCTCGGATATATATTCTACTAGGCGAGATTGTCACGTGTTGACGCCACCAAGCGGCAATGCTCGCAACTACAATACCTTTGGCCGTGCAGAGGCCCTTGACGTCACGAGAGCGATGCGCATTGCTCTTCTCACTGGCCGATTTTGAAGCGAGAGGTAGAGAGCTCGCGGCCACGTCATTTCGTTTCCGTTTCTCTTAAGGCACCAGACACTGTTTGGCGAGAAACCTTGAGCAATCGAACAATTTCACATGACGAACACCTTGACGAAACAGCTCTTAAACAGCAGCACGTTTGTTTGATATTCTGAAGAAACAAACATAAAAGTTAACAAAGATAAGTCTAAAACATTTATTTCTAGTACAAAAAAAATGCGCCGAATTTAAATACGCAAATATTTGTTTACGAATATGTGAATCATTCTTGCAAGGAGGCTCTAAACGTTGTTCGGGTTTTTTCTGGTCACCCTGTACATATACAACGGTTCCCTACTTCCATCAGGTGTTGATGGGGCTCACGAAACTGCATGTTGGAATCCTGAAATAGGAGGACCTTTGGTCGAGATTCGGCATTGCACACGGTACAGTGTCAAAAATCCTTTATAAATGGTTATCACTGAACTTAAACCATATACACGTATGTATGGTTCTTTTTGGTTTCAATTCATGTACGGTTTTGGGATCGAATTTTTAATTTTGACTAAAAAATACGTGTTTTGGGAGAATTCCCGAAATGAAAGAAAGCGCAAACAGCACGCTCGGCGGCTTTTTTGTATTCAAGTTATTGACCATTGAAGTGGCCGATGCGAAAACTGGTGTTCTCCCTCCCACCGCTCGGGAATCGCATATATGGCCTCTCGCTATTTTCTCATTTCTCGAAATGAAGCACCAGGACTCTTTTGAAACTATCAAAATAGATTTTCTTATACTTAAGGAATTCACAGAAATGCTTCCAGTCCAGGCTGTGTTATGGAACCGGAAATTGACTACGGCTGGAGCTGGAAATCTATTTTACCAGCCGAATTCTAGGCTGTTTCTACCCAGAAATGCACAAATATCTTGCTGGAAATTAGATTTTTCCTTATCTAGCTGGGAAACTTCCAGGTGGATCATGTACTTCCAAGCTGGAATTTCTGATTTCCAGCTGGAGCAGCATTCATTTCCAGCTGCAACAGGATTTCCAGCTGCTGCTGTATAATTTAGCTGAAAATGCGGCTGGAAATCTTCATTTCCAGCTGGAAGCTGCAGCTATTTTCATGTGGTAAGTTCTTTTTCTTTTTTTACAATTTTTTTTTTTTTTTTTTTTCATTTCGAGGAATTACGGACATTATCCACTTGTGCCATCCATCTCCAGACGCCGTACCCTGTAAAAATGTCACCGGAAAATTCCTTTTCTGGCCATATACAATAAAAATGAGCGCACAGTTATCAAAGCGCCTTCAGACATGGATTCTTGATGGGCGTTGACATCGCCTCAACACAAAACGAGAGCCTAAAAAAAAAGTGGAAGGTGGTTCCAAATGTGATTATAATTCTGCTCAGTTTGTATGGGAAATCTTGAGAGAAAGACAAACTTTGCAGTATTAAGTGAATCTAGACAGACCCTTGGACAAAGTAAGCGTTGATTCAGGAGGCCAGGACTATGTGCGACTTCTTCAGCCAGGTAGATTTATGGTAGTACCATTCAGAAAGGTTCCTGAACGCATTTTGCGCGACATACCGGGTCATAAGCGAGGTTTATGCTCCTCCCGCTGTTTGCGGATGGCGTAGCGGTTATCGCGCCGAGCTTGCATTTCGCTATCCTGGGTTCGAACCCCTCACTTTCTTATATTGTATCCGGTGCATTTTGGCGGTATTGTAAAAAAAAAAAAAAAAAAAAAAATTTTCTTTTTTTTTTTACTAACATAACGGGTTGAAATTGTTGCTGCCGCCAGGCTGGTTCTCGAAGAATGCTTGGTATTTCGCGCAGCGGTTATATATAACAACGCATTGTGAATGAGCCTCTCAGCTCTTTTCCGCGGGTGAACATTCCCGAAACCCCTCTTCTCCCTGGTGCAAGCAGATCAGGTCACTTAGTTCGTGCATAAAGGACGTGCGCGTGATGCGCGGAAAACGACAGAGCCGTTTCGTTGCTGTGCATACAGGTGCGACGACACCGTGCTCTTACGGCCCGGTGACATGGTAAGACGACTGCGCGCCAAGAACGGCGTGGCAGGCCGAAGAACGGAACCGCAGCCCGTGTGCGTGCCCAGGTCTCCAAAGCCGGTGGTAGGAGCTTCCGCGGCGTCCAAAGCCGCGCACTCGCACACCGGCCGCTTAATTTCGAGGGGTAGGCGATATATGGATTCCGTGGTCAATTGTTACTACTTTTATATTCCTATTTGTCTTCCCATCAACAATACGTACACATATATGGACATTCATCAGCAATAAAATCCTTCGGTCAGGCGTTCCCCAGGGAAGCATCTTGGGCCCTTTCTTATTCAACCTTTACGTAAATTACATTGTAAATATCAGCCGATCAACGAAGTTTATTATTTATGCTGACGACACTAGTTTATTTTTTTACTGGTGATACCGCCTCAGATCTCATAGATACCGCGAATGATACGCTAGACAAAATAGCGAGATGGAGTAAAAGTAACGCTTTAAAATAAACATGATAAAGACTAGGCAGTTCTATTTCGCCCAAACAATAAACATGTTGACGTAAACAAGACCATTTGTTTAAACACTACTAGAATTGAGCTAGTCTCTTCTTTTAAAACATTGGATTTTTTTTTCTCAGAGACAATGTCATGGGACGATCGCGGTAATTATATAATATCAAAATTGTCCAGCATTGTTGACTTGATATTTCGTAATAAACACATATTCCCACTTAAGGAAAGTTGTTAATATATAATTCATTATTTTATTCCAATATAAACTATGGTCATCTAGCATGGGGCACAACTACTTTTACTAACTGTAAAAAAAAAAAGAAGTATTTGCAAAGTCCCACTCGAATATCCAACGGATTCACTTTTTACTCAACTAGGTGTAATTAAACTTTTTTTTATTTGTATAGATATCGCCTTTGCGCAAAATATATGATAGAAAAAAACAAGCATGTACATCATCTTGAACATTTAGCGAATCTGACACAAAAAGTACACTCGTAACAAACGCGCATTCTGCAACCCTGGCAAGTCCTCTTTTTAGAACGAATTACGGCCATTATACCACAGCATACACGCTACCGACCATCCTTAAAGGGATACTGAACCGAAATTTGGATTTCGCAAAATAAGGCCGCAGAAGCGTTGAACGGGACGCTACAAACTCCAGACATCAGTCATACGTCGATATCTCGAACGGATGGCCGAACATTTGGAAAAGAAGGGCGCGATGAAGCGAGGCCTTTGACGTCACTGTCCTCCGGAGAATTTGAGAATGAGGGGAAGCGGCCTCGCTTCTCTCCTCCTCGCTTCGGTTCACCAGCTCGAGGGAATGAAGCGAGGAGGAGAGGAATGGGAATCGTGACGTGCCTTGTCTCGTCGGCCTCATCGGCCGTGTTCAATCGCAAACTTCTTTTCCAAAAATACGGCGATTTGTTGGAGATATCGCTGTAGGAGTGATGTTCTTGGGTTTTGCAGCGTTCCGCCTATCTATCCAGATCTCTTTTGTGAGCTCGAAATTTCAGTTCAGTATCCTTTAACCACCTTCATATGGACAACATAGAGCTTGACACGCTATCGGTAGGTACATTGCGGGACATGATACTCTCTGGGCAAATCGGCCACGATTGAACGATGCCTTTTTGTGTATTTTCTGCGTATTTTTTGTAAAGGCGAATATGCTTGTGTTTTGTATATTGTACAATTAATTAAAGTATACTATTTTTTCTGGTTTTTCCTTGAATGTTGCAGGGTTGTGCTACGGTGAAGTGCGGAGTTGGCGACATGGTAACTGTGTGTTTGTCAGTCTTTGTGAGTGTGGTTCTCTTCAATATGTTCTGCCTCAACGACAAAAGATCGATCAGGAATTGAGGCAGTCCCCTGCGCAAATAAAAAATGACGCTGTACATTCTGGATAACGTGCTTTTTATTTGATTTTTTGAGTGAGGCAACGAGGTAGTGGCACCTCTGACTGACCAGTATTTTAAAAGGGCACTGATACGTCAAAATCGTTTTATTATTATTATTATTGTTATTATCATCATCATCATCATCATCATCATCATCATCATCATACTTATTATTATTATTATATTATTATTATTATTATTATTATTATTATTATTATTATTATTATTATTATTATATTATTATCCCAAACGATTGAAAATCATGCCCGGACATTATTCTCGAATTTCGAAACTTGGAATTCAGCATTTATGAAGCAAAAAAAAAAACAATTTGCAAATGCCGAATTTGTAGTTCCCGCCCGATCCGTGCCAGTGGAGTGACCTCAAATATTGAGCCGTCCTGTGAGTCGAGTTTCTCTGAAACCTCCGTACCGCCGTAAGTGTCGTGTTCGCCGGCGTCCCCGCGAACAACCGGCTGCGAGCAGACGACGCTTCAATTTCAAGTTTGAAGTTCTTTTAGGGCTCTTTCAGCGATCTCAAATTCATTGAAACGGTGTGAGGTTGAGGAGAACGCGCAGTGGACTTTTGTGAGCGACCTGAGGGGCCACATCGTGCCGGTTCTGCGTGAAAGGCTGCCCCGGCCAAGTCACAACCGAAACTACGATACACAGACACCAAACCCAGTTGTTTTGACCGTTGGACGATTTCCTTTTCGAAGTCTGAGAGGTCGTCGGGCAGCCTAAAGAAGACAACTTCGTCCGCTTCCCCGACTCACCGATCATCCTCATGCTACAGGCATAGAGGCTACATGCGTCGAGCGGCCGCCATGTTTTCCGAGCGAGAATAAAAAGCCAGGAGGTGACATCATTTTGTACTCCGATTTTCAGTATTTCAAAAAGAAGGGCCGTAGTGCGTTCGTAATGGCGCTTAAAAAGCATGTTTTACGAATGCTGTTATTAAATGTTATAAAAATATCACTTACGAAAGCTTCCAAATTTCATAATATTTGACTTCACAAATCAAAAGAAGCGAGGAGGTGAGGACCGGGAGAGAAAAACGCTAGAAATAAAAAGGCGCGCGCGCGCTGTGAGGACATCTTCTTTGCGTCGCGGTATTTTTCTTTCTTTTTTTTTTTTTTGCGTAGTCTGCAGTCGTTTTAGACAACAACAAAAAAGACGACCATTGGGGTGTTAGTGCCCCTTATAGTAGTAGTCCTCGAAATTATAGCAATCTTGTTTTCGTCAAACAAGTGCTTTGTGCCTAAACAAAATAATATTGTTTTTTAATTAGCATTATTTGGCGGTTTTCATGTATCCGCATAAAACTACTAAACACAGAACTATCATGCGTTGCACATCCGACATTCCTAACTCTTCCCATCTTTCTAAACGTCCGCGTGTGTCCTAACATCAGAAACCGGAAACTTAAAAGTTAAAAACCAGACGTTGCGAGTATGATATGCACACTTTTATGCCAAGCTGTCGCCAAGTGACTAAAATCGAAAAGCATGCTTATTTACAATAATATTGTAATCTCTTCTTTGCATTCGTTTCGCGCACGAAACGGTGACTAGCAGAGAAAGTAAGAACCCACTGTTAGCGCCTTTATTTTAACAATGTACACACGTGTGGGCTTGCGCCAACGTTGGCTAGCGCTGATGAGGCCTCAGACCCGAAACTCGGGTAACGTGACTGCGCGCTATACTACCCAACCTCGAATTGTCACACCACTTCTGCAAAACGTCACTGTATACTTCCTAGTAAACACACAAAACTGACACCGGTACAATTATCTTGTAGAATATCGCCTTATTTAGTAATAAGTGTGTCCATATGCATTAGAAAAAAAAAAAAAAACCCCCCCCCCCCCCCACCAAAAAAAAAAAAAAAAACGCAATACCAACTTTTAAGTCTGGCAGCAAAGTATTTTTTGCCGAATCTTTGCCGATTCTTTAGAAAAGTTCGGCAAAACTTCGGCTTTGCCGAATACCAAGATTCGGCGCCGAAATTTGATTGGCAAAAGTTCGGCCTATCACTCCGTCGCTAGAGAGCGACGGCGTGACGTAACATCTGACAACCGAGGTGCAGTTAGGGACAACGGGGCTAGGGCATACTTGGGCCGCCGGCGGGGAGCCGTGAAGCGTCGTGTACGGGTGGGCCCACCAGGTGAGTTCATATTTTGTAATGGGCCATCCATCAGACTGTCGCCGCGAAGTGGCGTGAACGGAGGGGCCGGGGTGGGTTAGCACGCGCCCCAGTGATACACCCGCCGTCCCTCTGCGCGGCGCCGAAATTGGCGAACGGGTACGTGTCGCCGGCGATCTTCGGTTGCTAGGTGTGACGTCACGGCGTCGCTCCCTAACCAACCAATCCAGTGCGGCCTCCGTTGCAATGCCTCCTTTCACCTAGAATCTAAAAATGTGCACCCCGCCGCCATCTATCGGCGCTTGCAAAAGGTGCTTTCTGGTCAGTTTCCACAGCTAGTCAGCAGTCAGTAGGGCTCTGGCGCCATACCGTGGTGATGATACGAACTTTGGACACTCCAAACCAGTCCAAGGTCAGCGCATGTACCAGGGCATTAATGCTATACTCCTTTCACCCTTAAGCTGAGACCGCGGTCGAAGCTACATCCTCGATGGACCAGTCATACACGGTACACCTCCCTTTCGCACGTCATCACGCTCCCGACCACACCCACGCGCAGAGAGTCGGGTCAGGTGGTAAGAGGGTGATTCCATGCCAAAGGAGATGCGGTAATTTTTTCACGTCTGGGATATGTACGAATATATTAATTTGTATAGGAAGCCTCTGAACTGAAAAAAAAATATTTTTGTGATAAAATAAATTTTATTTTTGCTGATATTATGACCTAAATTTCTGGAATTTGCATAAAACTTATGTATTTACGAAAAACATAGTAAAAAAACAGTTGCTTACTGCAGAAATTCAGGTGGGCGCCTAATGTTGGCAGTTTGGCAGCAGCGGCGGCAGGTGTGCCACGGAAGTAACATTTCTGCTCGCAACGTTACAGGTTGCAAATCAATTTTGCTACTGATTCTCAGTGTTAGATTCGTGTAATTTATTTTAGACTGCTGTTGCTGCTGCTTTGCTGTCTGTCGTTCAATTGCCTGATTGTATTACTTGCGTGACAGTGTGACGGTTTTAGTAGCCTAAGTGTTGTATGTGCCATGAGTGACACTTGTTTATGCTGCGATAACGAATTAACAGACGAAGATGGTTCATGAGATGCACAGTATGTGGTTACTCGTCACTTTGGTAGTTGCTCTGGCGTCTCCGAATCAGCCTTTAAATTGGAAGGTGAAGTGTGGTAAAAAGGATGGCGTTGCCAGACATGTATAGACCGCCATATCGAGGGGTAGTCAGAGCGAAAAACGAAAGCAAGAGGAAACCAACTTGGCAGCTGTAGTGCCATCTCAATCAGCACTACGGCTATCTTATCTATACTTCGTTTCACCTGATGTCCGAGCGCGGACGATGTTATGAGCCGAAGGGCCAATCAAACAGCGCAAAAAGCGCAACGTCATGGCGTGCTCTTTTTGCTTGATAGCCGGCGGAAGAGCACGCACAGAGAGACGGCGAATACCGAGTATACTTCATTTCAGCTTAGGTCCGAGCGTGGCCGTTGTTATGAGCCGAAGGTCCAATCAAAGGGCGCAAAAAGCGCAACGTCATGGCGTGCTGCGCTCTTGATAGGACGACCCAGCGGAGGAGCACGCAATGAAAGAGGCCGAACACCGCTGGTCCTATCAACTGCGGAGAGCACGCCAGACGGTGCGCTTTTTTTCGGCATTAGATTGGCCCTTCGGCTCATAAGATCGGCCACGCTCGGACCTAAGGTGAAAGTATAGTCTTATCAACTGTAGCGAAAAAGGCACAACGCCATAACGTTGTGCCTCTTTCGCTGTTTGATTGGCCCTTCGGCTCACTGAAACGAAGTTATATATAGAAGGTGTTGCGCGGAGCCTCCTCCTTTCTGGCTCCGCGCCAGCTGTGCACTTAACTTTGCCGAAAATGATAGGGCTCGTTTTGACAAAAACCCGGCGGTGAATTTCAGTTTGTCAGCGCCGAGGAGAGAGGAGGTTGACGCGTGCTCACGTGAGCGCTTCGGACCAATGGGAGCGTCGCACGTGACAACTGACAAATGAAAGACACCGCCGGGTTTTCGTCAAAACGAGCGTTCTAATGCTAATGGATTTAAATGCGTTGTACAGGTGATTTCTAAAAACGAGAGAGCCCAAGTATACCATAATACACTTACAAAAGAACTCAAGAGTGCTAGAGAAAAGTACTTCAGCAACATATTTGCATCAGCAGCAAAGCGACAGATATCACATGAAAAAGGGTTAATAATATCCGTAATCATTCATCTGAAGTAAAAAAAACGTTAAAATCTGCGTAGGTAATAAGGAAATAAAAGAGCGACAGTTAGCAAATGCCTTTAATGATCATTTTGTGAGCCTGCCGACAGATATTCCGGATAAAAACGCTTGTTCATATACTGTAAACAAGAATGAGCAGTACATCTTTCTTGAGCCAGTTGTAGATACGGAGGTGACGCTAACGTTCTTGTCACTAAAGAATAGTGCAAGTTGTGACGCTGACGACATTCAAATAAGCCCGATAAAACCTGTTTTAGATTTGATATCTCGCTGTTTGACGTACTGTAGACGACTAAATTTTCGCGAGGACCTAATTTTCGCGAATTTCGCGAACCGCCTACAATTCGCGAAAAATACGTTCCGCGAACAATTCGGGCAATATGTGAACGCTACGGAAGCTACACTCGATTCGCAAAAATTAGAACCCGCGAATAATTTTAAATTTTCAGTCTTTGGCCCGATTCGCGAAAATTATCATTAATTTGTGTATGCAGTCTGGGGTCTTCCCTAAAGCAATGCAGACTACTATACTTCGTTTCAGCTTCGGTCCGAGCGCGGCCGATGTTATGAGCCGAAGGGCCAATCAAAGAGCGCAAAAAGCGCAGCGTCATGGCGTGCCCTCTGCGCTTGATAGGACTAGCCGTCGGAGAAGCACGTATCGAGAGACGGCGAATACCGGCTGGTCCTATCAACCGCAGAGAGCACGCCATGACGTTGTGCCTCTTTCGCTGTTTGATTGGCCCTTCGGCTCGTTACATCGGCCGCGCTCGGACCGAAGCTGAAACGAAGTATAGGGTAACTGTTCTTTATGAAAAGGGATATGTATACGACATCGGAAATTATAGGCCGATTTCAATTCTATTAGTTTTTTCTAAGGGCTTCGAAAAAATTTTGCTTTCACGATTCACGAAGTTCGCAGACAAAAATGACATAATCACTCCGTCGCAGTATGGTTTTCGTAAGGGTCGGTCTACAGAACTTGCTCTCCTAGAGCAAAAAAAAAAAAAAACATTTTGCGAAAATTTGAGTATAAAAAAAATTGCATTTGGTATCTTCATTGATTTTTTAAATTACAGCCTCCTTATAAAAAAACTAGGAAAATATGGGTTTCGTGGAAACGCGTCAGCTCTCATTTCGTCTTACCTTACCCATCGTAAACAGTACGTTCATATTAACGGTTACTCTTCAGACATTAAACCAATCGCATCAGAGTTCCACAAGGCAGCATTCTAGGTCCTACCTTGTTTAATTTATACATTAACAACATTGTAAATGTAAAAAATATATAAAATTTATCATTTACGCCAACGTACCAGTCTATTTTTTACAGGTGACTGCTGTATTGAACTAGTAAATAGGACTATTCATACTCTCTTGGAGCTGGATAGCTCGAGCCCAGTCCTGCTCGAGCCTATCTAACGCGTTAAAAATAAATGTGAACAAAACCTAGGCTGTTATGTTTATACCAAAAAAATAAAAATGCTTCTATCACAACAGATATCGTGTTGGATTCGAACAATACAGAGCATTAAGACACTTGGTTTTATATTAAGGTGAAAGCCTTGTATGTCCCATTACGAGAAAAACCGTAGGCGTTGTGCCCGAAAGATGGTCACAACAATACGCCATCAAGCACGCGCCGCTCAAGGTCAAAGCGGACGCGCCTCAGAAATAAAACAGAAAGAAAAGCGCAGCAACGCAAATGCTTCGTCACGGAAGCCGTGAGGCCGGCGGGGGCGCCGCGCCTGCGCAGTAGGGAGCCTGATGTCACCGTCGGAGCGCCGTGTGCCAAAGGAAGACGTGGCGCGCTGCTTGTAGGAATGCGCTGCGTGTAGGAATGGTTTCGCATTCCTACATGTAAGCAGTCTTAAGTGTCTTCGGCGTGTTTTTTACGGAACGAATTTGGAATGTCCATGTAAATCATATTCTGGTAAAGTTGTCACGGGTTGCGTATTGTACCGTCATCGCTCTATTCTACCAGCAAGTGTTAAAATAATCATCTATAACTCATCATTTCTTTGCTCTATTGTCATCTTGTCTGGGGAAATACTAATAATGCAAATCTAAATAAGATACATTGCTTCAGAAAAAAATTATTGCGAATTATAAGGATGTTTCATAAACTAAAAAGAAGGGTGTCGTCTTACACCCTTTTGTCCCATATAATGCACCCCAAAACTTCCGTTTGACGTACAGCGCATTGACGTCGAACAGACGGCCCCAACTTTTACGAGGGGCTTGATGACGGTGGGATACAACTTATTAAACATATAAAGTACGTATAAAAATATAGGAAAATAAACACTGAGGTTTTGCAGTGCACTCTAAAAAAATCCCGTGCGTCTACTTTCCCGCACAACACTCGGAGAGCCAATCACAGCAACTTACGGAGGCAGCTCAGCGAATGACGATGCCGAAACATATGTTTAGACCAAGAAACCGCAGTCTGAGTTGTGATATTAAGCAATGCAAAACGTCACGCTTGCATTGCTTCATGTCTCAACTCAGACTGCGTTTTTTGGTCTAAACATGTGTTTCGGAATCGTCATTCGCTGAGCCGTTTCCGTAAGTTGCGGTGATTGGCTCTCCGAGTGTTGTGGGGGAAAGTAGACGCACGCGCTTTTTTTAGAGTGTAGGGCCAAGAAACCCCCGATTATTGCTTTGTGGTCAGTAACACGTACATTAGCTATTTTAATGAGTTGTACCGCTCGGCTATCAAGCCGCTCATGGAAGTTGGTACCATCGTTTCGACGTCAGCGTGCTCTACGTCGAACTGAAGTTTTGGGGTGCCTCATATGGGAGAAGGGGTGTACGAATATACTAGGGCTGCGCAATTAATCGATTAACCCACCGATTAATCGATTAATGTTTTAATTGCGATTACTTTTTTTTAACCGGTTAATAGGTTCAATTTTGACCAAAAAAAACATTTAACGCTTTGACCACGCAGGCGTGGACGGACGAGTACACCCGTATGAAGGAAAATTTTAGGCGAAATGTAGACCAGTAAGCTGTAGGGGCGGTTTTTGTAGTTCCATATGAGTAGACAAAGATATACGTGTCAAAGCAACTTCTAACGCCGACAAGTGTCCGTTTTGCGCATTAGAGGCTAGTGTGAACAATCAAACGAGTTCGATAGTGCCGGAGAATACCAACGAACCTGTTTGTCTCTGAGGCTGATGTAATAAGTTGTGAGTGTGTGTGTCTTTTGACTGTTCCCAACTACGCATAAAGGTTGATTTAAAACCCGGAATTGTATATTGTGCCATTTATAACAGCGAAGGCAAAATATAGAATTTTGACTTTCTTAAACTATTATGCATGTTAATAAACGAAACCGATTAATCGATTAAGTAATCGATTAAAGGGTGGCGGTTAATCATGTTAAAATATTTAATCGACGCCCAGCCCTAGATTATACGTTTTTTTCCTGAGAGTGATAGACCCTAGCAGATCTCTTTTTGAAAGTTTCAATATATTGCATGTGTATAATTTATATAACTACCGTTTATGCCTAAGACACAAGTCAAATGTCATGAGTAACGCATGTCATATTTTCAAACTAGCATCTCTGACGATGAGATTTCCTACACATCCCACTCACATCTTAGAAAACTGGGAAATGTCTCATTCCAGAGCAACTTACGGTGAGCAGATGATATCGTACTCAAAATAGGCAATTTGTAACATCCACACCGAAAGAAATCCGATCCTTTTTTAAAGGGGCCCTAAAGAGGATTCTGCGATCGTTAGTTCTTTGTCATAACCGATTCTACGGGCCCTAAGCATCCTAAAAATCAAACAATTACAATTACGCGACGCCGATTTCCCTTTTAAAAAGGTGATGAAAGGTCGGGAGACACCCCTTTTTGAGCGGATTTTTCCACTCAGGGAAGGCGGGGCATACGCCAGAAGCGGTGTCATCGCGGTGACGATATATAGACCCTCGTCGGCCAGTCGCAAGCCGCCTCTCTCGGAGAGGTGACTTGCGATTGAGAGGAAGCTTGCGATTGGCTGCCGAGCGCCCATCCTCACCGCGCTGACAGCACTGCCCCGCCTTCCCTGAGCGGAAAAATGGGCTCAGAAAGTGGTGTGTCCCGACCTTTCATCACGTTTTTAGTAATGGGAATCGGCGTCGCGTCATTGTAATTTTTTTTTTATTTTTATGATGTGTTGGGCCCGTAAAATCAGATATGACCAAGAACAGAAGATCGTAAAATCCTCTTTAGTGACCCTTTAAGACTGTAATGTCATGAGTCTATGACCAATCAAAGTTTTACTTAATGGCCTGTTTAGCTATTGTATGTCTGTTCGAGAGAAGCTTAGTAACAATTTATTATCAGTGCTGAATCGTGTTCTCTATGTCCCTGAATAAGTGTATTGTTGTGGCTTTAATTATTCATTTTTGTTTATTATGCAATTGTTAGAGTTGAATTTGCGCCGTGCTACAATGTCCTCTATTGAACTGTTGGCCTGATTCATTTCGTTCTTTGTGTTTTGACCAATATGCTTTTTGTTCATTTTGTGTTCTTTGCTCCCACTGCTGCCGGCTGTAGGAGGGGGGCCGAGAACTCGTCAAGCTGCATTTATGCCCAGCTTTTTTTCTCTGTCTCCTACTATCACGACGGCAATGTGATAGAAAATAAAATGTACTTTTTTTTATTATTTTTTATTATTATTATTATTATTATGCCCTACCTTACACTAAAATACAAACACCGAAGGACATCATTTCGAGTCCAAATAGGAGGTCCAAGAACAAGAGACTTTATGAGATATCATGTTTTTCAGTTAACTTGGAGTTGGTTGTTAGCTACAACGCTTTTTTTCCTTTGTTCTTATAAAACAATAGAATTTCATGTGTTAAATTTTCAAAACCACCTTTTTCGTTGCGTTTTAATTAAATGACAAAATCTCCAGTTTATGCAGAAACGCCTTATTGAGAGCCCCAAAAATCCACGTGGACAACGGCGCCCGCTAATTTCAAAATAGCCAAAAGTTCATTCCACCTCATCTGTTCGACATATAAAAAAATTATAAAATCACTTCTTTTTGCTGCTGGGAAATTATTTTTTTTTTAAAGATGAGCCTCTCCGACCATGCCTCCAGACACCGGCCTCGTATGCGACGCACACCGGCGTTCGACAACGAGGCGTCAATGGTGTGAGACGCCGCTGCTATCTTCAACTCTCTCCTGAAAACACTCTTTATTCAGTTGAAGTGGGCGTTATCATGACATCCACGCATCCGTATCCGCTTTACCTTACGTAATGATACTGGCGTCTTAATTTCACTCTACTGCCCAGGTAACTGCCGACTAGCGCAGGCCTGCATCGTCTGCTTCCCGAGTTTGGGAATACATACTGCGCCTCGTCTGTAGTATGTCCAGATATAAAAACAATTCAGACCAGATAGCTCTTCACCGATGCAAAATTATATCAGTGATGTCGCTGTTAGTCCACGGGCACGATCCTGGATCTTGTCGTGCCTACTCTGCAGCCCACTTCAATGTTCTCCCTTTTCGGAAGGACGACAGAAGAAGCAGCCTGCATCATCCGATTGCGTTCCAAGATCTCACGGCCAGCCAGCTACATTTATCAAACTATAGGTTGTTTTCACATGACGTCAATCCGCCATTTTGTTGTTAGTTTTTTTTTTTTTTTTAACATATTTACTAATATGAAGGATTACGTCGCAACCTGTTGAGGGTATGTCAGTGTGGTAAGACTTGTAAGCTTCTGTACTCTACGCATTTAAGGGGTCATGTAAATCCTTGGAATGCACGCATTCGGCACACGCCAAACAGCTCACAACAACAAAATGGGACACAAAATTACGTCGGTGAAGACGCACTATAGCACTAACGCTGGTGCTGTTAGCGCCAACGTGCAAAATTACAGCATCAAAATCGGACAGGACGTCAGCCACCTCGGAAAATGAGTTCTCGATCCTCGTGTCACTAAACATCAGCACTTCGACAGTTACCCGATTATTAGACGGGAAATATACCAATGTAATTCACCATCGAATGACCGGCAACCAAAACACAAGGCACGATGGAGGCGCAAGCGTTCTAGTGCTCCGAGATCCAAAGAAATGAAGAGATTCAGGTTAAAAATATCTACACGAACACTATACTCTGCGTAAACTATTAACGCGATAGCGTTAAAGGGGCACTGACACGCCAAAATCATATTTTCTTTTATTATCCGAAACGATTGAAAACGATGTCGGGACATTACCCTCAAAATTTGAAACTTTAAAATTCAGTATTTGTGAATTAAAAAAAAACAATTTCCAAATGCTGAATTTGAAGTTCCCGCGCGATCCTCGCCAGTGCAGTGACTCAAATTGTGCGGTCTCCTGCGACTCGACTTTCTTTTGGACCTCCGCCGTTGCCACAGCGACCAGAAGCGAGGAGGAGGGCGCCGGCGGGAAACAACCGGTTTTTCCCGACTCGCCAACGAGCGCCGGCAAGTTTTCCGAAGGAGGGTACAAATCTAGGAAGCAACATCACACCGAACTCTGATTTTTGGTATTTTAAAAAGAGGAGCCGTAGTGCGTTCGCAATTGCGTTAAAAAACATGTTTTACGATTGCCGTTATTTAATATTATAGAAATGTCACCTACAAAGCTTCTAAATTTCCGGATTTTTGACGTCACCGATCAAAAGAAGCGAGGAGGTGAGCGGCGGGAAATATAAACGCCAAAACTAAAAAGGCGCGAGCGCGCGCGAGAAAATTTTTTTTCGCGATGCGGTTTTTTTTGTGTGTCTATGACTACAAGTTGCATCGCTTTAGACAATAAAAAAAAATAGGACCTTTGGGTTGTCAGTGCCCCTTTAATGAGCTCCTGTCGCAGAAAAGCTAGCCTCCGTGGCGTGGCAGAAAAGCCAGTGTCAGTGGCGTGACGCGAATCCTGATTGGTCGATAGGGTCATGACGTCACAGCCACATGACCTCGCGCGGGAATTTCGAACAACCCACAACGCTGACGTGAAACGTGACGTCACGCGTGGAATGAAAGCGATTAAAACATGACATGTAATGCGAATGAAAGGTCGCCGCATGTCTCAAATTGTTTCACTTTATAAAGTAAATCATTTGCCGTAAAGAAAAATTTGAAGAATTTTAGACGGGATTCGAACCCACGACCCTCCGGTTGCGAGCCAGACACGCTACCGACTATACTTTCTTTCTTTTTTTCTTTATTGCAGACTATAATTTCTTTCAGTTTAAGTTCAGACGCAGCCGATGCTACAGGCGCGAGCATGTGACCCTGAACAGTATTTGCACTGCATGAGCGCGCGTGCTTGGAAGGGACACTGATATCCAGGAGCTCGCGCTTGCAGCATCGGCTGCGTCTGGACTTCAGCTGAAACGAAGTATAGGCCACGCAAGGCACGCTTGCACAGCGAATGAGCAGGCGATGTGGACGCTGTCAGTTTGATCAGAGCCGTATATTAGGAGAGTTTGGACAATAGGCGGAGCAAAGGCCGCCGCCAGCGCCGAATATTACCCCCACGCTTAGAGCGTAAACTAAATTTGTGACACAGCGTCGACCAATCAGGAGACCTCTACTCCATTTCACAAATGTCGACAGTGAAGACAAAGGCACAGGCGCGTGAGCCTAGCTCAGCGAAACGCTTTTGTTTGTACGAGACCTCGTGCATAGGAGGCACTTTCCAAAGCCACGCGCTCGTGCCCATGCCTTTGTCTGCACTGCTAGAACAGCGTCCTGAGACTGGCTGAAAGGAAGCAGTGCAAAGGGTTGGGTGCGCGAGCGTCTTGAGACGCGGAGTTCCGCTCGGCACGGCTCAAATTATACTTCGTTTCACTTTACCTGCGAGCGAAGCCAAAGCTAGAAGCGCGAGACCAGCGCTTTTTGCATTTCTCCCCAGCTCGCGCGCTCGAGCAAAGCCTGAACGCACGGAGCTTCCGTGCTCGCGCTTCCAGTTTTGCCTTCGCTCGCACATAAGGTGAAACGAAGTATAGTCGTGGCACAAATTTAGAGCACGCGACCACCGCTAGGGGCTGTTTCGCGGCCTGTGGTTGGCCCCGAGATGCTCGCCTATTCAAACCAATGTATGGCCAAACTCTCTCAATAAACGGCTCTGAGTTTGATGCAAGTGAAGCCATAGCCACCGCGCTCTCGAGGGATGCTGAGCGCGGTGCGTGCCACCATGAGCCGTTTTGCCTGCCCAAACAAAAGGACACGAGAGATGAGCACGCCTGTCGTACAAACGAAGAGGGCCGTGAAGCCACGCGCGCGGCATACCGGAGTCGATCGCAAATCACTGACTGTGCCAAGTAACGCCGTACGGTCATTGGGAAGGCATATCCCCTGGCCTCTTCTACGCGCGAGTTGAGGTGACGCGCAAGCGCCGACCACGTCTCGCGTGCCACGCCGTCTCCATCAAAGGTCACCCCCAAGATTTTGACAGTTGCGTCAACTCGGAGCGGCAAGGGATCGCGCGGGGGATCGCCAATGCATACAATCTTGGACTGGGTGGAGTTTAGCTCTGCGCCGGACAAAGCCGAGTACGTCGCGAAAACCTGAAGCGCCCCCAGAACACTGCCGCCATCACAAGCGAAGAGCGTCACATCATCAGCGTACGCGGTCGGCTTGACCTGACCCGTCCCCAGGAGCTCTAGGCGTCTAGGCCACGAACGTTCGAGGCTCTCTCAAGTCCACGAAGGAAAGGGTCTAAACTCTAAACCAGTGTTGGACAAAATACTCGATAAAAGTATTTAAGTTAAGTTACTAAATACCTGCGTCACAAAGTATTTAAAATACTACTCAAGTTACTTTCACTGTAAAGTATCTTGAGTAGAGTACAAATACTTATAAATGTATTTCAGTTACTTTTGAAGATACTTCCGCATTGCTTAATTTGTATCGACGTCATTGACAACGACAATTATGCAGCTACGCAAATCTGGGTTACCAGAATGGTTTATTAGCACGCAACAACACAAAACGGGGAAAAAAGTATTGTAGGACTATTTTATGCAGTCCGACCATAAAGAGCAAAATATTGTCACGAATGATAAATGATGAGGCGGCGAATAACTGAAGAAACTAAACGTTTAATGGGGCGAACTTGTTCCCAAAACAAAAGAGAGAAAGGCTAGCGTGGCAGGCGTCGATGTCGGCGAAACAGCAGGATCGACCGCTGGGGCGAGACTGACTCCGGACCGCCACTCGGAGCACCTTTTGTACCCACGTGGGTTTCTGGAACATTCGACGTAGAAAGTTCGGCGCGTAGAACATTCGTAACTCAATCAGACGACAAAATTCTCGAACTTACCAGAATGTCAAGTTGAAGGAATCAATAAAAGAGAAGTCCGCTTTCTGTTATCGAACCCGGAGCCTCCGCGCGAGAGCCAAGCGCGGTAACCATCCGGCCACGCTGGGTAACGCACGTGGGAATATCACTGATAGATGTTACAAAACATTTCTGGGACAACAAGAAAGAGGTCGCTTTAGCTATTGGGGAAGAGATCAGACCGTGGCGCCCCAAGAGGTTAACTTTAGAACTAGATGGATGGGGACAACAAATACAATGGCTCAGCGCTCGGCTGACTTAACCGAACGCGGCGTCAGCGTTCGGCTGGAGTTCGTGTTCTCCGGTGAGGGGGGGGGGGGGGGGGGGAGGGGCTCTTTTGTTACCACTCCGGCCTGCATGAACAATGCAGCATGCACCCTGCCCAGCTCAGCACAAAAGCCCAAGGGCGTCAAGTTCGCACCCTCTGACGACTGCTTTCGGTGGAGATCCGGCACTTAACGCCACTTCACTAATTGTTGGTATTTTTTTCATTACACTATGCCCCGCGCTCTATTAAAAAAAAAAAAAAAAAAGATGACACGAACATTCCCACAAGGGCTGTGGGCATGTGCATAGGCCTTGCGTTAGGTAAACACCGAGGTGTGGGGGTGACAAACGGGTCAGAGCGCTTCGCCAATAGTGACATCGCTGAATATCACATCCTGCGGCGCACCTTAGACGCATCGTTTTACTACAATCTATATTCCCTATACGGGGAGTTCAAAACGAACTTGGGACACGGATATGAGTGAATGGATAACAAAGAGAACCCACATAATAGCCACGGCAGTGGTCGCACCTTCTTCAAGTAGGTTGCGTTCAGAAAGGCACTCAGCGTTGGGGGGAGCTTTGTTGGGATTTTGAGAGGTCGTCCAGCTCGCAGTTCGTTTCCTGTACTGTTCTCTGCTTATCAATGTTCCTTGCAGACAGTGGTCACGAGAGCAATAAGTGCCAAACTGACAACACATAAAAAAAAACCTCAACGTTTTGCTTTAGCGGGGTCAAATATACAAAAAGCAAAACAAAAATGTTGAAAATAATCCCTGGAGAAGGGGAACAAGAGGGACAAAGGACAAACACAAATCTCCAAACACAGGTAGGTGACGTGCGCGACCGAAGAAATCCGCCTGGTCCGGGTATCGAACCCGGGACCTCTCCATTACAGGTGGAGCGCTCTACCAATTGAGCTAACCAGGGGTTAGACGTCAGTAGAGCAAACGGGTTTTTACGGAAAACGGGTCAGTCTGACACCAACAAGGGTGAAGCTTGCAATTTAAGGTTATGTTTAAATGCAATTAAATGCAAATGGGCAAGCGAGCTGGACAAGAATGATGAAAATAATCCTTGCAGACAGTGGTCACGAGAGCAATAAGTGCCAAACTGACAACACATAAAAAAAACCTCGACGTTTTGCAATAGCGGGGTCAAATTTTTCATCATTCTTGTCCAGCTCGCTTGCCCATTTGCATTTAATTACATTTAAACAAAAATGTATACTTTTTTGTGTGTGTTCACTTCTCCTTTTCTTCTATTTGTTATTTCTTGACACTTAAGTCTGCATTGTTCTCGTAGGTCGTTTCCCGGTCTGCTTGCGCCTCCGCGTGGCATCTTTACTTCCGTAAAACCACACCTTTGGTTTGAGGATTTTTTTAGGGGGAAACTCTATAGAAACAAAAGGCGCCTTTCGGAAGGCGAGGGGAGAGCCTTCATTGTACGAACTTTGGGCTGAAATATGAGTCACAGTCGGCAAGAAAGCGATATTTTCACGAGCTCAGTTAAAGTCACCGTAGCTAATCGGATCTAGCAACAGGATTCGGTTGCTCGAAAGAATGTTCGTTTGCTCGTGCCACGCCCACCCCACTTCATACCGAAAAGCTCGGAAAATGGCGGAATGTCAAAAGTGTATTTAAGATAATGAGTACAAAATACTCGGAATTGTAATTAAAATAGAGTATTAAATACTCTCCATCAAAGGTATTTGCAAGATACCAAGATACTCAAAAAAGTATTTAAGATACAGTATCTTGAGTAGAGTATTTGAGATAGGCACAAGTCTGCTCTAAACCGAGCACAAACAGGAGTGGGGAGAGAGAGCACCCCCGGCAAACGCCCCGCGTGACCGGGAAACGTGCGGCCGGGATTCCCTCGACAAACAATTCGCTTTGCATACCGTTGTAGAGGCACTCCAGAGAAATTCCCTTCTGAGGTAATCCAAAAGCGGCCAGCACCCTGAACAGATATTTGTGTTCTACGCCATCGAAGGCCTTGGCCTGATCAAGGGATACTAGCAGACCGCCTGCCTGTCGGGCTCGCGTGTACTCCACGAGGTCCCGCGATAAGGGCGACCAGGGAATGGATGGCGCGACCCGGAACCGAGCATGCATGTCTGACGCGGACTAATCAAAATCTGTGAGTACGATCTGCATCCGCAACGAAAGAACAGTGGTCAGAAGTTTGTAATCCGCGTTCAACAACGTAATTGGGCGGCACCCGGGTCACCAGGGCTTCCCCCCTCCTTGGGGAGAAGGAAAATTCGACCAAGTCAGAGGGATACCGGCAGGCACTGTTTATCAAAGGAATCCCGCAGAACGCCGCAAAAAAAGTCGCAAAGACCAGGCCAAAAAGTATTATAAAATTCTGTTGGGAGACCTCCGGCCCAGGCGCCGAGCCCGATTTCATCTGGGAAAGGGAGTGTTGAAGCTCCGCCGGGTTATGGGCCTGTTCTAAGGTCGGACCAAAATCCTCGGGAACTCTTGGAAGCTCACAAAGAAACGGGTGGTCGTTCAGTTCTGGGTGACTAGCCTCATCTTCGGTCTGCGCGAGAGCCCTGAAGTGGGAGGCGAAAGTTGAAAGGCGGACTACATCTGGGGAGGTGCGTGTCGAAGGAACAGAAGCAGGGCGCCACAAGGGCGCGCTAGAACCTGACTGCGGAGCCCGCCGGCGGTATCGCACGACTTCGGGATGGTACGCTGGACAACGGTTCACCCAAGAAACCGTGGAATCCGTTGTATCAGTGCGGAGCAGGCACTGGTAGCGTTGCTGAAGTTGTGCCAAGTACGTTTTCATGGGAGAGGTGGCAGCACCACCTCTGCGGACAATGCGTATGCGGAGAATCGTATCCTGAAGAAGCGCTCGACGGTCCTCTCGAAGATGTCGCCCCTGCATGGAGCATAGATTCCGCCACCTGCCCTTGAGATGGTCCCACGTGGCGGGAGTCGGGCGCATTCCAACAAAAGACTGTTTTATTAGGTTGGACAGCGTCCTCTTGGCGGATTCATCGTACACAACTCGAACGTCCAGACGCCAAGGACGCATGCCGCTCGCTTTGGGTAAAGAAAGAGTGACGAACGATGACGGGGCTATGATCCGACACGTGAACCTGAGTCGCCGGAAAAACCACCGCGGTGCATGACGTCACCAACGTCACCGCCGTGGTCAACCGACGCGGCACCCAACGTTTATAGATTACCTCAGTTCTGGAACTCCTGCGGAAGGGAGTACCCCCCCCCCCCCCTCCCACCCTCACTCACTTCAGTCCGCCTCCCGTCGTTTGAAGCGCCATCTAGATTTTCGTTTTATAACTGTGTGTTATAACACGGGCTTGCACTTCTTTTTTTTATCTGTGGTCATCGGGTGCAGTTACGAGGTCACCTCGATGCTGTTCAAAAACACGTCCTTGAGAAATGAAATGTCTCCGTGTCACTGCAAACAGAATCAAAGAAGAAGAACTTGCCGCTTTTTTTGTTCATTGCTCGTATTCCACAGAACCGTGAATGAACGTGTCGGCTTCTCCATCTCTGTTCTTTGAAAGATAGCCATTCTTTTAGACACTGGGTCAGCCCGTGCCTTATCAGGTTATGAACTTCGCACCCCTCTGTAACGCCTTCTGTGAAGGCGGGATTGGGGAATGTCACAGGAAGAAGGGTCAACAATGCCAGAAACTTTTTTTTTTTTTTTTAGATGCCTTATTTTAGACTAGCCCCCTCAGGTCGCGGGGCTCTATATATAAGCAAGTGATATTTGCTTGTCACCTTGCCATATACCTACCGATGTTGGTGGAGACTGGATCGTCGCTTTCCCGAGATGGCCGTATACTTGAAAA
This sequence comes from Ixodes persulcatus, assembly GCA_013358835.2. Classification (NCBI taxonomy): domain Eukaryota; kingdom Metazoa; phylum Arthropoda; class Arachnida; order Ixodida; family Ixodidae; genus Ixodes; species Ixodes persulcatus. Next base: position 48,981 of record JABSTQ010010196.1, read on the forward strand.
GCAACCTTGGTGGGCTGAAACTTTTGTACGATGGATTTGAGTATGCCAAGGAGCGTTGCAATAAAGAAAAGGTGAGCGTTTTTGCGTCTATCTTGAAATATCCTATGGTTTCTACAGTCAGGGTTGGGCAGAAATACTAAAAAATGTATTTGGAAATACAAATACTGGGATACATTAAAATAGTTGCTAAAATACTGATACTGAACTATATCTGTAAAAGTGTATCGCGATACGTATCGGAAATACATAGTAAATAGAGGCAAAAAGTCTTTGAAATACAGATGCCGGTCCGGTTCATAAAACAGACTGTCAAAAAACGCCTCATAAATATTCAAATACAAATTTTGGTCTGTAGCACGAAATAAGAAACGTCTCATCTTTTCAATTTTTGCAGTACGGCGATATTGTGCTATCTTCAGAGGTATAAGCTTACGTGAGCTCTGGTCGACTAACATAAAGAAGCACAGTTAAACAATCTCTATCTGTCAGAGGCCGTGCCAAACAATGGTCACGCGAATCTTTGAGCTTGGGATAATCACAGATTCGGAAATTTTGCCAAACCTAAACGTGAATACAGATTATTTGATCATAATCAGCAAGAAATATGCGCATGTTTTTTTACCTTTTGTTCTCGTAAGTGGCGTCAGGGACAAAATTTCTAGCTTATTAACTTGCGGATGGCCATTCTATGCACCCATCAGCTGCTATAGCTCATGCACGTGTTGACAATGGTAAATACGCAGTCGCCATTAGTATATCGAGCTGTTCTTATTCAGTGTATTTTCGATTCAAGCGTAGTCTTTCTTATTAGTACTTAGATTATTATGTAGGCTTTTCATAACTTTAATTAAGTTGCAATATACAAAATGTTTATTCCTCGCAGACATACTGGCAATGTAGCCGGAAGCTTGAGTGCAAAGCAAGGGCTCACACCTGACACTATTGATGGAGAAGTCAAGTTAATCGGGGAACACTGCCATGCTGCCTGCCCACTGGATCAGGAGGCCAAGTTGGCATACTCCTTAATGAAGCAGCGAGCAAGGACGACAGAAAAACCTAACCAAGCCGTCGTCGGACGCCTGGTGGCTGAGATGACCCCGGAAGCCTGCAGTTATTTACTGTCCCAGGATACCCTCAAAAAAATGCTGAAGTAGGTGTGCCTGTAGCCTTTATATACCGGTTCCACAAAGTTTAGCCGTTTAACAAATATACGCCAATTTAAATCCTATGAAGGTTGCAACTTTATCAAGAGGCTAGCCTAAAAATTTTGAAAATTACATACATAGACACGAAATGACAGGTCACCACCCAAGTTGAAAAGTGATGGTAATATTGGGGTGGCGTATGAAATAACCCAATCTCGAAACCCCCGTCTTCAAAATCCCCGACTTTCAGAATCCCCGCATCATTACCCCCTTATCAAATCCCCCGAATTTTACGACTCATTATCTCTTGACCGCCCCGGAAGAAGCTCAGTTGGCGGGGTCGTTCTGAAACATTGTTTTGGGTATTGAGGTCAGAGAGTTCAAGGCATGACAAACTGAAATGAAGTTTTACATGCGGTCCAGCACTGGCGTAATAGGGGAAATTGGATGCGGGGATTTTGACGACGGGGGTTCTGATACTCGGGGGAAGCGGCGCCTGGTATACGGGACGGGGGAAATGACACCGGGGGAAGCGTGCTACAACCGTAATATTGCCATTTCTTTACGTGCAGGAGGGTTCGGGCACAGGAGCAACGGCCATTGCCTCTGCCGTTATGCTTAGACGACGTCGTCATACCTGCGAAGTATGCATCGAAGAACGACGGGTCAAGGTTTCTGTTGTACGACTCCGGTGTGCAAGACTGAGACCGCTTCGTTATTTTCTGCAGCCCACAGATGGTGGAGGTTCTTCGAACGACTAAGAAGTGGTTCGCCAACGGCACGTTCAAGGTGGCCCCGGAGTTGTTTTTCCAGCTCTACAATCTACACCGAGAGGTGGCCGGTTCCATCCTGCCTGCGGCATACATGCTGCTAACGCGGAAAGACTGCAGGACGTATACGCAAGCTCTGAGTGCTCTCAACGCCGAGTATGGGGGAAGCTTGCGAGCCAAGGACTGTGATAGTGGATTACGAACTCGCGGCCATCAACGCATTCAAAGCGGTCTACCCAAGGACCGACGTGCGTGGGTGTTTTTTTTTTTTTTTTTTTTCATCTGTCACAATTGTTTCTATCGCAGAGTTCAGTCGGAAGGACTCCAGGAACTTTATACTTTTGACCCAGATATCAACCTGGAAGCACGGATGATCCCAGCTCTTGCAATAGTTCCCCAGGACGACGTGGAGCAAGTCTTCACCGAGCTGGTGTCCAGTCTCCGCACAGAACTGCTCCCGGTGGTAGACTACTTTGAAGATGTTTTCAATTGGACAGCCCACGGCTCGGGGCAGAAGAGACGCGCATTTTCCGATTGAGCTGTGGAACCACCACGACACCGTGCTCTAGGGACGACTCCACGACGACAAACTCAGTGGAAGCCTGGCACCGGGGATTCCAGGCCCATGTTCAGTGCTCGCACCCAGCCCTCTGGAAATTTTTGGTGGTGCTACAACGAGAAGACTCCCTGCAACTTCACCGGCTTGGGAAACTCGAGATGGGCCAGCGCTTCAGCCAGGCATCGAAATATGCGAAGGCTGCCGAGCGTCTGAAGGCACTCGCTAGGGAGTACGACCGTAGAGATGCTCGACGCTTCCTTAGGGGCGTTGCCAGCAACGTCTCGCTCTAGATCCCGTGGCACACGCGTTTTGTGAATAAAAGTGATTCATATGACATTTTCCATGTTATTTCTTCTGAAGACAACTAACTGACTTCCAACTTTGCTTTATTAGGAAAACCAGGACTATCCTGAAGTGCGTGAAATTAGCTTTATGTGTTTGAATGGTATTTGGGCGGGCTATAGACCTTTTTCTCAAGGGCGCCGCCATCTTGAAATGTCGTCACTTCCAGTATGGGCGAAAACATTGTTTTGCCGTCGCCACGCCAATAGAATACATTTAGGATATAAGCGTAACCGTTACCCATTTTCGTTTGCCACCCCTCTCTTTTTTTACTATTTGCAGGTTGAAACATTTTATTATTTTTTCGTCGCCCATACCGGATATGCCGCTCAGATGGCTGGGGAAGAGAGTACAGGAGAAAAGGTCTATAAACTCGAGCTACTTTCCAAAAAAAAGCATCCCTTCAGTAATGAAACCAGACACTTGAACAATTTGATACAATCGTGACCTACTAAAAGTTACCACAAATTCTATGGCATGCACATTTTTTAGAATTTCAAGCATCGTGGTGGGTAGTTGCCAGATACGACTGTCAATATCCAAACACATGTTTACACTGAAATATGCATTTACCATACGCCTACTATGAAAATATAATTGTCGGGTCATAAAGTAACAGCTTAACTTGTTTGAAGCTATCGCATATTTCTCAGAGCGAGTAAAAACACCGAAACGTCCGCACACCGAAATGTCCGAGCACCGAAAAGTCCGTGCACTGAGATGTCCGTGCACCGAAAAGTCCGTGCACCGAAATGTCCGGATCCCGCCGCAGCATAACAAAAACAAAAAGTAACTAAAAAAAATTACCTTGCAAACACTTTGTGAGCTTTACTGGAAAGATGCGGTCCCAATTTCAGACGAAAATAAAAAGAAATGGGGAACCGTAGCGAACAACGGCGAACAAAACAAAGAAGTTAGCAGACGATACAAAGATACAAATCAACCAGCAAAGACCTCCTTCAGCGACAACGATCGTTGCGGCGCTTATTGAAAAAATAAAAATGGAAAGCGGCATCATCAATAAGAAAAAGAAAACTTCACTTTTTTTTTGCATTTGTTTGTTAGACGTTTGTATAATTGCTTTTCCGGTGTTGGTAGGAACTAAAACAAAGTTGGGAAAGGAATAACGTAGTTCAGCTCGAACTGGCCCGGTAAAGGAGAGTCGCACGCTGCAATCTGCTACGTGCCAGCAATGTGTGAACTTTTTTGCTTTCGCATTTCTTTTCCCAGTGACGTTGGTAGCTTTTCGTATGCTCGCTTGACGAAGCAGTTCAAAAGTACATTCAACTTGACGTACGTGTCCAGGCAATCTTTGCACACCGTGACTTTGTTTCGAGTGTCGATCAGCGGCTTCAAGTCCGCCGTCAGCTGAACTCTTTTCTGGTGCAATATGCGGAGGGCAAGTTCGTCTGCTTCTCGCGCAGGGGGTACCGGTGACGTCAGAACGCCGTGCCCTGATTGGCTGATCGCGGCCCCCCTATCTGAGCGTCGTCTGCTCCGTTGCAACGTCGTCTGCGTCTGTCTTACCTTTCCTGCGACTTTCGGAAGTGCAGAGGCCAGATTCACAAAACCATGTTACGCCGAAAGAGTGCGTAAGACAAAACGTGAGAACAAATTCGTATTCACAAAACGAAATTATCGTAAGTTTTGCTCAGGTTACGACGGAATCCTACGACGATCAACTCAGCATGGCCGACAGCGTCGCTTAGTTACTTGGTCGCGACGACCAACGGACGTTTATTTTTGTACGTGCTCTTCTCACGCGTCACGACTACAAGCAGCAAGAAAAAAAGTAAAAAGTACTTGAAATAAACCACGACGAACAAGAACGCTGGATCCACAAACACCCGGGAAATGCTCCAACGGCCACGATTCCACTGACCCCGTCCAAGCGAGCTCGGCAGATAGGCCTAGCAGCGGCGCAGCGGTGCTCCGACGGTCCTTGGCCAAGACCGTCTGCCCACGACCGGCTGGCGTGCTGAATGGAATATGCCCGCGCGACCCTTGTGAACCCTTCAATCTCTTCCTCTTGTCATCGCCTCGTTTTCCGAGGCAGCGGCGACTCTCGCCGGTGAAAAAGCGGCGAATCTCCGACAGACGCAGGAAAGGTAAAGCAGCCATCGCTTTGAATAGCAGACGTAAAGCAGACGACGTTAACTGCACCAACCCGGAGTCTCGCCGCACACGCAAGAAGGGAAAAAGTATTTGGGAGGGAACTTGCGGACACTGTCGCTTCTTAGCAGACAAACCTCGGCGCCTCGGGACACCTCGCCAGCGAGTCCCTTGACTTCCCTCCTTGATGCGCGTCTGCTAGTTGTTCGACAAAAACAACGTACCGCTCGAGTTATTTCGTCTCCCCTCTCTGAAAGGCGAAGTCGAGCTCGCTCGTAAAGACCTGCACTTCCGAAAGTCGCAGGAAAGGTAAGACAGACGCAGACGACGTTGCGAGCGGACGACGTTGCAAAGGAGCAGACGACGCTCAGATAGGGGGGTCGCGATCAGCCAATCAGGGCTCGGCGTTCTGACGTCACCGCTACTTCCTTTCTCATGCGCAGAAGACGAAAATGAGCCCACTTGCGAGGCGTATAGCAGTGAAATGTGTTTTTTGAAGTCACGGCTGATGTTACCGGGTAGGTGACGAGCTAAGTCGGAAGGTGGTGTCTTTTTCGCGTGCGAATATTTCTTGTACTTTAACAGAATGTCTTTCGAGGCGTTCCATGTTTCTGATTACAGTTGTACTTAGCAAGCATGATGACAGATCTGACTGGCTGCCCACCCGCCTGCTTCATAGGATTGGGTGTTTTGTGCATCTGGTCTGTCGTCCGTGAAGTTCTTCGCGATCTCTGTGGAGTTGCCATAATCGTATGTTGAGGCGTCAGTGGCGATTTTGAAGCCAGACTTGGATAGCTCTTCCAATTTAATTTGAATGCTGCAGTAACGTAATTACTCACGTTTGTTCGGTCTTCAGGATGCGGAAGAAGGATTTTCCACCACATCGCAAAAACTTGCTTTTGCAGTGGCAGGCAGCACATGGCATGCCTACCATCTCCAAGTATGCGCTGGTGTATGCTCGAAGGCGGCCGGTTGATCAACAAACGATGACCCATAGCAGACTTGCCCGCGTACAAAAATAAAATCCGTATAGAAATGTATAGCGGGCTTGCACTCTTTAATATATTTAATAAATATCAAAAATCACATACGAAGATTTCGGATTAGAAACTCAATCGAAGGCGAAAATAGGAGGTTGTTGCAGACGACGGTGCAAGAAACCAACAACAACAACAACAACAAAGTTGCAGACGGCCCCCAAAGTGTCCCGGCACGGCGTAGCAGACGAACCGGCCGTAATAAGCGCCGAAGCGAGAGAGAGTAAAACCATAAAGCTAAAAACTAAGCCAAACAAGGCAAAGCAAAATACGCGATGGTTTTGCAAAACAAAATACGCGATGGTTCGAACGTCAAGTAAACAAAAGAGAAAAAAAAATTATAAAAGCAGGACGAAGAAAGAACGCGCCGACGTAGCGTCGCCTCAAACAAAAAGTAAGTAGACTTTGAAAAATGGATGGAGTTGAAAGACGTTCCAACGGGTTCCGGCTTTTATCGTAGAAGACGACGAAGACGTTAGTCGTCCCGGAGCTAACAAGGAATGGGTGCACCGTATATTGTGACCGAAATCACCTTTATTTGCACTACGACGCTCTAATCTTTTTTTTTTTTTTTTTTTTTTTTTTTTCTTTTGGGCATGCGAGAAGCTGCTTTTGTTTGTAACTCCGCATTTATTAATTTCAGTAATGGCGCCGGATTTGCATGTGTACAATCTACTTCCTGAGCATACTGACATCGCAGTAACGTACGTTTTTCGAAATTGCCTTTTGTTTTTTCATCCGGAGACGACCTTGATGGTATTAGCCAGCTCGCCTATTCGACAAAACGGTTATTAGCAAGACATTCACGAGAAACGGGAATTGGAACAACAAAACGAATTGATTGATAGGAATAGTTAAGTTGAAACGTAGCTATATTCTAAAAATTTTGTACATTGCCCTTAAAAAAAAAAAAAAAAAAAAAAAAAAACAGCGCGAAGGTACATTCGTGTTTTGTCTGGCTTACACAATTTGTGACAGTGAGTTTTCTTTGGGAGAGCCCCAAAATGGTAACCTGAAATCTCTAACATCGTTCCCACGCGAAGAAAATGTCCTTCACTCGTGAGGTGGCACCTATTTTTTAACATTCAAAGCAGCGAATACCAGTGACAATTTGTTTTTTTCATTGGTCACCTCGCACGGAAATAGGCAAAACCAATGCGTTGTGGAGAATTCGTCTGCTAGCGGAGACTCCGAGCTCGCCAGGGGTGCTGCGATCACTTTTCGCCCTCGCTCCGCAGCAGTTGCCAGTATTGGCTTAGATGGTATTTGGTATAGACGATTGCAAGCAGGGTATCTGGCTGCCGCCATGTCTCTGCTCGAGCGGGTAAGTGCGTGTAATTACAAGCTTGCCAAGGCTACGTTCACACGCACGGTGCACATGCTTGCAATCATGGGGCACCAGTGACACGCGATACTTGCAATTGTCTATAGACGATTGCAAGTTGGGCGACAGGCCGCCGCCATGTCTCTGCTCGTGCGGACGAATCCGTGCAAATGAAAGCTTGCCAAAGTTACGCTCACGCGCACGCTTCACGTGCTTGCAAACATGGGGCACAGCCGCGGCGCCATGCTTGCAATTGTCTATACATGCCTTGCACGTCACGTCATATGGCACCGTACCAGCCGCCATTGCTCCGTACCATGCTCCTGTGCCTGTACCTTCCGCATCATACATTTGGCACCATCGAATTTGTTCTTCTCAGCAATTGCTCCTGTGCCCGTAACTTCTGTAGCGTACATTTGGCACCATCGAATTTGTTTTTCTCGGCAAGGCAAATGTATACTGCGGAAGGCACGGGCACAGGAGCATGGTACGGAGCAATGGCGGCTGATGTGACGTGAATGCAAGCCATGTATAGAAGAAGATGATGCAATCAACCAAAATTCATCTCACGTGCGAGCTTTTAACCTTCCCAGACGCTGCTATCTTGAGGAGCGGAAATGTAACGAGGCACAAATGGACGTTCCTCAACCGGTCAAAAGTCTCCTCAAAGACACGGTTGTTGGGGCGCCGCTCTTGCCTCAGCTCTCCAAGCAAAAAAGTGTCCACCGTTCCAGGACTCCGCGTCAGCAAGTGATGGGTGACGAGGAGCCAGGGAAGTTCAAGAGACCAGCGGTACCTGCAAAGCCATCGCAACGGGTGTCATGCACCGAGAAAGGCGTCGGATCCACAGATGTCGCTGCCTCGCGCAGAACGGCTCTCAGAAGGCTGTTCTACGCGGACCCGTGTGCCAGCGACCTCGACCCGTCTTTGACCTCCAGGCTGAACCTGGCGTTGAAGTTTAAAGGTGATGGGTTATGAATTTCAGATGAAACTAGAGTCTGTAGATGTCGCGTACCGAGTCGAGTCAGGAGGACCAGAGACAGGAGCCGCAAGAGAATACCAGCTACGTCAGTAGCCTCTGTCGAAAACCAACCCCAAACCTTGAGCCGCACACTCTATGCTTCATTTATTTCAAGTCGGGGAGCAGTCAAAGAGAATGCACACAAACACGGACACATACATATACTAATAGATCAACATCAGAGCGCGTTCACTCTGCCTGGTTGGTTTCGCTCGTTCTACCACACGAATAAAATATTAGGAACGCCGTGACATTGCGCTTTTGACGCTGCTTAATTGACCATATCGGCCCATGGCGTCGGCTGTGCTCTGACATAAGTTGACGTGAAGTATAGTTTTCGTTTTCTGCTTACTTTGAAAGCACACGACGGGGGTTGTCGATTTCGTGCTTTTGTACGTGAACTGCAATTCAAATTAATTTTAAAATTCAAATTCATCTATTTACTTTTTCCACACAAAAATGGAGCCCCCCCCCCCCCCCCCCTTACTAGGCAGTGACAGCGGCAAAGAAAATAGGAAGGTGTTGTGAGCTGAAACACGCTAGAATATACCATAAACTATAAGTACGTCAAAAATTAAAACAGAAGTAGAAAAACAAAATTGATTCAAAATTTCGCAACGATACTAAATGGAGAAAAAATATTTACACTAAAACTGAATAAACAAAACGAGCATTACTGGCACGTCATGATAAAGTACACTTTAGTCGTTAAAAGACTGTGTATCTAAAGATAGTCACAGATTATCAGGTTTCGCGCGCTCTGCTTGTTCATCAAAACGCAATCCTAGATATTTCTTTATTTTGTACCGGGAGAAGCCGGGAGGCGAGGGAAGCATAGAACCGAGTGATAGGTCCTCGTGACTGATATGCACTCCGTGCGTCGCGACCGGCGCGCCGCCGCGCGGCTGTTACCGAAAGTAGGCAGTGAGAACCCCAGCGAAACGAAACCATGCACGCCACTTACATTGGTAGGCATTGACTTCGGAGTGGTGCGTTTACGCTGGGTCGATGAACTGCTGCGTCAACAAGTGCTCCAATAGTTATGCGTCGTGTCTCGTGGGGACAAAGTTTCATAGTTTCTCAACTGGCCGATGATTTGTGGGACAGCGACAACCAGGGATTTCCCCAGACCCCCATGCACTAGAGACCCCCCCTCGTTTTTCCGAAGGCACCCCCCCCTTAATTCACAACGACTCCTATATTCGCAATGCCCCCCCCCCCCCTTTAACCCCCCCGCCCCCCCAAAAAAAAATTTAGACACCCCCCCTGATTTCAATTCCTGGGGAAACCCCTGGCGACAACGATAGACCCGCTCCGTACGACGCCAGAAATTTGGTTCCCGATCAAGTCTGCTACTGTGTCGGCGCGGCTGACACATTCTACACTGCCGCTTTGCGCTCTGTAATTGTTTTAATGCGTTAGCATTAGAATGCACGTTTTGACCAGAACCCGGAGGTGTCTTTCATTTGTCAACGCCGTGGAGAGAGAAAGAATGGGGGGGGGGGGGGGGGGGGGGGGGGGGGGGGGGGGGGAGGAGAGCTTTGAGAAAGCTTTATTTGCTGCAATTTTTCAGCCAAACAAAATAGGAATATATTCGAGTTTCTATAAAAATTCCCAGGAAACCAGGAAACAGCTCGTTCACGCCAGATTGTTTTCTCAGCTTCGTGCACCGCGGTGCCACTGTTACCAGTGCTTCTGAGGTCGGTTCCAAACAAAGTATTAAAGGCCTCAGCTGCTCCAAAAGTAAAAAGCAAAAAAAAAAATATATTTATATATATATTGAATTGCTCACGGGACCTATTTTTCGCGAACTGTAGGCGATTCGTGAAATTATCGATAATTAGGTCCTCGCGAAAATTAAGTCGATTACAGTATACATATATTCAACGACATAAAATGATGGTCTTTGAACTCGATCAGAGTTCGCGAGTTGTTTAACGAAAGTGATTTTTTCCTTTGGTTTTAAAGTGCGCAAGGTGGTGGTATAATTCCATAAAAAAGTGGGCAAGCTTTTGTAAGACAAAACGTGTATATACTGACCGATGTCCCTTTGTCTGTCTGTGTGCGTGTGCGCGCACGCATACAAGTTTTTGTTTGTTTCGTTCACATAATTATGACATGCTTGCCTGAGACGCCACGTAATTAACGAAGAAGTGGAAGACAGAAACAAAGCTCACCTCTCCGTTTAGCGCAGAAGACCACCGCATTTTGCTCGTGTTCAGTGTGCTCTACATTTTTTTTTTTTTTTTTGGCTGATGTTGTTTCTTGTTTTTTTATTAAAAGCAAACTACATTTACGGGGACGGCATCAAATTAGAAACAATAATAAACAAGTATTTATGGTATTAGTTTGCGGGAAATTAGTTTTGTGAAAAAAGTGTTTTCACAAAACTAACATACAAACTAAATCACGATTTAAATCGTCTTGATTTTTTTCTCCACCCTGAACTCAATGATTTTGGGGTAGATTAATTTCAGGATATAGATGCCTCGTCAATTTTGTAAAAAAAATACAGTGATTGCACCGTCTAGAAACCGGGAAGGTTTCTCGTCGGAAGCCAGCATGCAGTGCGATTGATAGAAGGTGTAAAATGTATTTATTTTGATATATATAAGAAGCGGAGGACAACTAAACGGCCTTCTTAGCTCTGCCCTAAACCTCCTGCAACGTCACCCTCAACGTATCGGCTCAAAAAGCCAAAGTTCCGTCCGTAACCGCTTCCACCGCCACAGCTTCGCACGCGAAAGGATGCCGCTGGCTGCTGAACGAGTCTCACTGTCGAACGCCAGCTCCTCCGTTAGCGGCGCTACGTTTGTTTGGTTTGGTAACCATGCGGTTACCAAACCATCTCTCCTGCATCCTATATTAATTTCCTTTATATTCACCCGGCGAGAGACACACGTAAATGGCATTGGTGCTGTCTATTGCACCGACCCATTCATAAAAGTGCGAATGCTGTATTACTCTCCAGTAGTCTGACGCTGTGTCCAGGAGGCTGCCGCCATTACAAAAGAATCTCCAAATATAAGAAAAACGAGGGGGAGGGAGGGGGAGATTTTGTCTGCCTCCCTGTTCCGACGCCACTGCAGACTGCTGACCAAATTTCATAATTGAAATTATGTATGTAACGCATGTTTTCTGCGCGTAGTCACAAGTTACGTATTTTTTCTAATCACACACACTATTCTTTTTCGGCGCCCGAATAGGTGGAAGGCGCATCAGTTTCCCATTGTTTCTGATGGTTCGTTAAAAAAAAAAAAAAAAAAGTAGGCGCGTTTCTAGTTTTTGTTTTACGAGTTTTTACACTAGGCGCGTTTTTAGTTTTTGCTTTACGAGTTTTTACACTAGGCGCTAAGCTATGGGGGAAAATCAATTAAAAATGTTTGCCATTTGGCTTTTCTTTTTTTTTTTAGTAGAAGGTGTAACGGATTCAATAAGCCTATGTTATTAACCGTCCCACGTAGTCCCAGGCATGCTGGACGCCGCCATAACTGTAGTCCACAGGATGCAAGCGACGGAGCACGAGACTGACGTGCTTTCTCGTGCTCTGCTCGCGCAGATCCACAGCGGGGTAGTAGCGCGTACGGAAAGACTACAGTTCCCACGATGCATGCCGACAGTGGCGACGTAACGGAAGTGGCTGGTGAGATCGGCCTATTGACCAGTGTTGAATCCATCGCAGACTGCCAAGAAGACAAAGAGAACTTCGAGTCTGCATTCAAAGGCGAAGCAGACAAAGCAGCTCGAGAGTCAGCCGCCTTCCGCAACGGGGACACATGGCAGCATCAAAAGGAGCGCGCCCCGTTTCCACCGAGCCCAAGGATGCCTCCGACGTTGAAGGCAGACAAACACGAGCATGTCGCGACGGTTCCTGCAAACTCCCGGCACCGGCGCTTGTAATTTGTAGTGTTCCGTAAGCTACAAACTAAAGAAACTATAATAAAAGGAGTCTCCGTGATTTCTGGCGTTTCTATTTGTTATTTGGCCCAGCGGATTAAGGCTCAGGGTGGTGGTGGTAGTGGTGGTGATGGTGTGTGTATGTGCGTGGGGGGGGGGGGGGGGGGGGGGGGTGGAGAGAGAATATTGTAGGACTCCGGAAAGAGGAAAGTTTCCTTGACCCGCGTTTGACAAAAACCCGGGGAGCACAGAGTCACTCAGGCTAAAAAAAAAGGATATCACCTTACACCCTTCTGTCCCATATAATACACCCCAAAACTTCAGTTCGACGTACAGCGGCCTATAGTCGAACAGACGGCCCCAAATTTTACGAGGGGCTTGATAACGGTGCGATATAACTTATTAAATAGCTAAAGTGCGTATCAATGACAACAGAAATAAAACAATGAGGTTCAGTAGGGCCAGGAAAACCCCGATTATTTTTTTTTTTGTAGTTAGTAACACGTGCATTAGCTATAAGTTGTAGCACACGGCTATCGAAAGTTAGTACCGTCAGATTGTAGTCAGTGCGCTGTACGTCGAAATGAAGTTTTGGGGTGTATTTATTATATGGGACAAAGGGTGTAAGAATGCACCCTTTTACACCTTTTTTTTTTTTTTAAGAGTGTATGTTCTACGTGCGTTATGTATGTGTTATGATACTATGATTAGTTATGCTTAGTTACAAGGAGGTCTGGGTGTATGCGTTGCTCGCCCGACACTCGTGTGCGCCCCTGGTTTATCAGAACGGTCAAGACAAATTTACATGTATTCAGGAGTGCGCGTCTGGTGAGTACAGGCTTTAAAATAAAGCTGGAGAGGTTCTTGAAAGAAAAACGTATTAGAGGTGAATTTTACAGTATTTTCATCCGCGTGAATCTGAATATAACGTTCGTTTTCCCCGAAGGTGTAACTAAACGCGAGAAAACACGAAAAACCTCCGACCAGTTGTTACAAGAATCTATCGGCCGCCAAGCGCGTGTCGCTCGTGTGTGCAGGGCTTTAGAACTACAAGTTTGCCAGGTATGTTCCCCCGCACTGGCACCAGTCGTGGCGTCTGTTTCTGACCTTTTTTGAAAATAGCGAGAGTGCGCGTGCATAGCTTTGATAGGCGCTGAAGATACGCGAGAGCGGATAATCCGAAAACTCCTTTTATGACGTCGAGTTCCGGAAAGGAGGGGTTTCAGCGGGACGTTGAAAATGATTTTCTGCAGCCTCCGTGCACCAAATTGAAAAATAATCTCGATATTCGTGATCCTGGAAGCCAAATGAAGACGATTTAAGTATTTTTACTCAAATACAGAACCGCTTCAGCTTCCCTTTAATGAGAAGTTTTGCACGGGTTCTGCTTCTACGGAGGGTGCGTGCAGCGCCTCGAGTTCTTCGTCTCTTGGATTTGCAAGGAGCCCTCATAAACAACAAATGGAAGCAATACAGAATCTGCGGACATCCGTAGACCCCTATCCGAACCGCCTTATCGTGTTCCTTGTTCAGAAAACAGCTGCTTTCACTCACGAACGCAATATGTTCTGTCCGCTTTTTTCTTCGTTACTGTGTTACACTCGTCGCAACCCCCTCTTTATTTCTCTCTCTCTCTCTCTCTCTCTCTCTCTCTCTATCTTTCCCTCTCTTCCTCTTCATTTTATGTTTCTCCTTCCTTCTTTCGCCTCCTTCTACAACAGCTGCCCGACCAAAGGAAGGAAGCTCGTGGGAACATCGCAATAAACACCCTATTGACCGCGGGTCCCAGTCGAATTCGATATTTTTTGTTAATATGTGAAGATTCGTTTTGAAAAAAAAAAAAGCGTTATTTGGAAGAGGCATTGTATATGGCACGTGGCATATTGGTGAATATTCGTGAATAGTCGGTGTCGTTTCTACGACAGCCAATCTCTCCAAGACAACCATTATCTCTCTCTCTCTCTCTCTCTGTCTCTCTCTAGCTTTTGTTATCTTTGTGAACATAATTAGACTTACCTCTGTTCAGTCTCAGACCCCTCATAATTTTCTTTAACCACCAACACACAAACGTTTAAGAATGCTTGAGTTGAAAATGGCGCAAATGTTTTACAATCGCCAAAGTCGATGATCTTGAAAAGAAACCTACTGGAAGCGATCCGTGCTTACGAATTCGTGCTTCGTTCTCCGGTGTTCTAATCGGCTAATGACGCGATCTCATTCGAAGATGTTGATAAACTCCTGGCTTTTCTTGCAAGTGCACCGTGCCGGGTCTTCCCTGAGCGCGATATTGATGGCGCTCGCGGACTTAAACAAGAAATAGCATACACGCGGAGAGCTCGGTGTGTGGTCGCTCCGTGCGTGACTCGCTATGTCAAGGAATCAATCAACGCGGACAGATGCCGAGCTGGAGCACGCAACATGCAGCATAAACGAGCTTGAACTCCGAAAGTGTAGACGTACGTCGACTAAACACGCGGGGGTCTCCCAGACTAAATACCTCAGTTTTGCACATAGAGATTCTGCGGGCCACCTCTTAAAACGATATATGCTTAGATGTATTGTCGTACACCTCAGGAGTATACTTCTGAACTTTATCAACGCCACAATTTGTCTATCCAATGGCGAAGCGCCACGCGAAGGAATGAACTCGTTAGAATGAAACACCAAGCGCTTCTACTTTCAGGCATTCCTCGGACTTCATATCAATAAGCCTGCACTATATTTGCGAAAGGACAGGTGGCTTACAGACGAATTTCATAATACGCTGTACATGTGTGTGACACACGACATATAGGTACTGTTTCCATGATAGCTGCCAAGGTACCTTGACAACATGGGCAATGGCACTATCTTCATAAACCAACATTTCCCACGGACAGCCGGTTCAAAAGCGCACAGTCAGCTGACAAAAGATTGTAGAAATATGCTGATTTGCGTAAATTTCACCATAAATTATTACATTTCCTTTTAATTGCTCGCACAAGCCTCATCGTCGGCATTCGCGCACATTGTCACCACCATTAAAAATGGTGGTGACAATGGTAGTGACAATGCCCACCATTAAAAATGGCGGGCCACCATTTTTAAACCGTATATCGACTTTCTCCCGCAATGCTGACGAGGACGAATACGAGACGAGGGGATGCAAGATTCAGTTTCCTAAAGCTAGCCGTTTTAATCTTGCAATTCCTCAACGACTCAGCTGCAACAAGATGGAGGGACAGAAAGAACCGTTGCACGTCAACGGCCCGTGCAGACATAGTGACTGAGAAAGGTGCCAAGATTCTGGTGGACAAGACATACTTAGTCAGTATCTATTAGAAATTAGTAAGTCTGATTTCTTGTGTCGAGAAAAAAAAAATTAAATAACTATGCTCGGTAAACATCAGAAATGCTACAAATATAAGAAATATCTGTTAATAGGTTAACGAATTGTCAAAATGACGAACTGCCCTATGTGACGAAAAGCCCTGCTACCACTTGACCACTGTTTTCAAAGATTAACAGAAATTTCATAGAGAATATTTCAGGTACCGACCGTGTTATTGCGCGTGTACTTTCGGATCTGTGGCATCTACAGTTCTGCTTTTGAGGCTTTAGGCAGGCATTATTAAAGGGGCACTGAAGTCGATTCTGAGATCGCCCTTCTGTGGTGACAAATTAATCTAGACGCTATAAACATCCCAACAAACCTGAAATCACAATCATGCGTAGCTTATTTCCTCGTTAAAAGCGTGTTCAAAAATCGCGACACGCCCTTTTTGGGAAGAATTTTCCTCCGAGTGAAGTGGTCGACGAAGGGCGCTTGTCGGCGAGTTGCAAGCGATGGCTTCGCCCGCAGAGAAAAAGAGGAGTCTTATCCGAATATGTGCACCTATCAAACTCTCTTCGAAACGAGTTATAATAAAATCATTCGGAATCTGCGCGTATTATAGGGCTTTCATTGGTCCAGACAATGTAGTCCGCGAGAGAAAAGAGTCCACACGTTTTTCTATTTCCCTGAGATGAATAGGCGGTTTTGTAATATAGGACTTGGTATATGTGGGAACTAACACATTTTAAGCAGTATGATATCATAAACGACCTTTTTCAAAAATTACTTCAGTGCCCCTTTAATTTTTCGATCTTTTTCCTATTTTCTAAGTTCATAACGTTTTCAGTTAGGCTTTCGTTGACAACAGAGAAACCACAGAAAATCCTCGCCCGCAATTATTCATTTGGGAGCAATATATCCAATCAGTTTCACAAATCTTACAAAAAAAGGACATTTTTTACAAAACTGACGAATTTTAATGGCAATAAATTGATTTAAGCATGATCCGACTGCCTCGTTAAAAAATATATATATATATATTAAAAAAAATCGGTGAGCTTTACTCCCCATTCGCTCAAAGGCCGATGAGCTTTTCTCTGCATCCGCTCAAAAGGCCGGTGAGCTTTTCTCTGCATCCGCCGGTTTTGCGGTGAGCTTTTCTCCGGGATTCGGGTGTGGCGACGTCCTTTCGTGTCATTGGTGGGTCGCTACGTTTTGTTGTTTACTTGTGGGCTTGTCATGTTCAAAATTATCATCTTTATTAGATAGTTCGTAGTACTTCGTACACATAGTCACGGGTGGATGTTTAGCGCACGGCGTCTCGTGAGCCTCGAGCGTGCACGCGCAGTCAAAGTTCGACGAAAAACAGGTCAACGGGCGCGTGCTGGAGGCTGGGCGTTCGAAAGAGCCGCCAAGAGCCACCCTGTTGGCCGCGGTTGCATTCAGTGATTTCCCTACACATCCCCTAGGGGCGGTGTACACTCCCGCTTGTTTTTCTAAAGGCACCCCCTTAATTCGCAACGAGTCCTCTATTCTCAATCTTCCCCCCCCCCCCCCCCCCCCTAATTTCAATTCCTGAGGAAACCCCTGGTTGCATTTGCGATATAAGAGAGTTTTAGTAGATCATTCCGAAGACTCCAATATCGATACCCGATCTTCCACCGCCGCCGTTACGCATGTATCGTATCGTTATCTTGTATCGTTATCGGGGGTATCGGAGGTATCGGAACGATCGATCTAGCCCTAAACGCTTTCATGGACAGCGACGTTGTGCTACTTGACTTTTGAATGCTAGGTGGCGCAAGCTACCACCTGATATAATAAGTACAGACGTTAGCCATTTATCTATTCATGTGCTTGTAAGTTTTCTGCGCGTTGCGCAGGCGTTTCGTGGTCTTTGCGTCGCGATTCAAGTTTATTGTCTTAATTTATTTTCAACCTTAATTTGATTTAGGATTTACTATTAATTATCTAGGTATTATTTAAGCGTATTTGTACGTAGGCTTTTGTGTTAGAGGCAGTGCAACCCGTGCTTGCTGTGTTCAAATCCAACCGTCGCGCGAGGGACAGGACTCTTGAGCACGGTCGTGCTCCAGAGAGGAAATTATTAGCGGTCATGGGTAGAAGCCGTTCCCGATCACCACAAAGGCGAGGTAAGTTGTTCCCGAGCTACAATTGTTACATCTGTCTGCTGTTGCCAACGTTACGTTAGGTGTTTGTCCTGGTGAGATTCAAGAGTTGCTGCCCGTGTCTATTCTACGCCAGCCATGACTGCGGAGAAGGGGTTATGCTTCTTCAGGTGTGAATCCAGCTGATATAAAACTGTGTTATCCTACACTGCCTATCGATTGTAGTACAACTTCAAAGTTCACCCTCGTGCATTTAATCCTCTTTCCTCTGTTTCACATTTCGGCCGACAGGTGGCGCTAGTTTTCACATTTAAATATTCTAAGCTTAAAGGGTAAGACAAATTGGCTAGGTGGCGTAAGCTACCGCCCGATCCAAAGGGCTCAGCTGTATTCATCTATCCATCCATCCATCCATCCATCATATATAAGGGAAAGGGAGATAAGTCTGACATTAGGAATTATCGTCCCATAACCGTGACACCAGTTATTTACAGGTTGGTAATGCAGATTATAAAGAACAGACTGGAGGAATGGGTAGATTGCGAGGGCATACTGGGCGAATTACAGAACGGGTTTCGGAAACAAAGAAGGTTGGAGGGCAATATATTTCCTCTAACACAGTGTATAGAAATAGCGCAAAAAGAAAACAGACAGCTCTGGCTGTCATTTCTGGATATCAAGGGTGCCTATGACAATGTGAACCAAAAAACTCTGTGGGACATAGTGGAGAGCTTAAACCTAGATGAAGGACTAACAGCAATATTGAGGAACATTTACAAAGATAATAAGGTGATTATAACATGGGAAGGAAAGGCAACGGGGAAAATAGAGATAGGACGAGGCCTTAGGCAGGGGTGCCCGTTATCGCCTTTGCTGTTTATGTTGTATCTGAGAGGATTGGAGGATAGACTAGAGAAGAGTGGGCTTGGATTTGACCTTTCGTACAGTAAGCTAGGCCAAAAAATTCAGCAATCCTTACCGGAACTGATTTATGCGGATGATATCGTACTAATGGCAAACAACAGGATAGATTTGCAGGAATTAATGAGCATCTGCGGTAGGGAAGGAGAGGAATTAGGTTTAGAATTCAGTAGTGAAAAATCAGCAGTCATGATTTTTAACAATGATGATGTTGAGAGACTGAAGATACAGAATATTACAGTTGAGAGAGCTAGTAAATACAAGTATCTGGGAGTATGGATATGTGATGGTGCAGAATATCTCAGTGAGCATGAAAAGTATATAATAGGTAAGGGCAACAGAAATGCGGCTGTAATGAAAAATAGAGCACTTTGGAATTACAACAGGTATGAGGTGGTGAGAGAGATTTGGAAAGGGGTCATGGTGCCTGGCTTGACTTTTGGAAACGCAGTGCTATGCATGAAATCCGAAGTGCATGCAAGACTAGAAATAAAACAGCGTGGAGTAGGTAGGCTGGCTTTGGGGGCACATTGCAAAACACCAAACCAGGGAGTACAAGGAGACATGGGATGGGCGTCATTTGAGGGCAGGGAAGCTGTGAGCAAGATAGAATTTGAGGATCGGTTGAGGCAAATGGGTGGGGAGCAATGGGCACGAAAGGTTTTCAGCTATTTATACATGAGGAGTATAGACACAAAATGGAGACAGCGCACTAGGAAATTAAGAGGAAAGTTTTTAGGCTATAGTGGGATTACAGAAGAGCAGGTCTCAGTTAAGAAGAAAGTTAAGGCCACAGAAAGAGATCAGTGGCTAGAGGGAATGCAGACAAAGAAGGCTCTGGAAGGCTATAGATTGAACAAAACAGTTATTGCCAAAGAAAGCATTTATGACAATTCTAGGGGAAGCTCGTTGTTGTTTGAGGCAAGGACAGGTGTTTTGCGAACCAGAACATACAGAGCGAGGTACCAGGAAATGGACACAGTGTGCGCTGCTTGTGGAGAGGAGGACGAGACGGCTGAGCACTTGATACTCTACTGTAAAGGGCTTCACCCTATGCATACCGAAGACAACATAGATTTAATAAAGTCATTGGGTTTTAGAGACAGCGAAGGAAAAGTGGATTTCAAGACAGTAGAGATTACCAAGCAAAGATTAAGTGAATGGTGGCAGAAAGCGAGAGAAAACTAGGCATTTTCTTATTAACTGATGGCAAGGGGGATTTATAGCCTCACTTTCTTTTCAGTACGGAGTGAATATAGTTTTCACATTTAAATGTTCTAAGCTTAAAGGGTAAGACAAAATGGCTAGGTGGCGTAAGCTACCGCCCGATCCAAAGGGCTCAGCCGTATTCATCCATCCATCCATCCATCCAATGATCAAATGACCATTGGTGGACAATGATGGACACACGTACCTACCTCGTCCTGTTTTTCTTTTCTTTTTTTAATTCTTTATTTTTTATACAGTTTTTGACATGTCCACTTCATACTTATAGACACTCGTTTCAAAGAGAATGCGCTGCAAATATACATACATACATACAAACAAACATTTGCAACAAGGGGATAAAAAAAAACAAAAAAAAAACATGCTAGGTTTCAAACCCTATGGGCCCGCCCAATCGAAAGAGAAGAGCCGCAAATCATCAGGATCACTTGGATACGCATCGAAGAACAGGAATAATAATCACTTAAATGGGCATGGAGGAGAAAATAATTGCAATCACCAAGAGAAGGTTTAGAAGATTGGTGGTAAAGGTCTGGAGAAGTGCGGTAATATACAAAGTGGTGGAGTAGATGTCTTAATGAGATGGAATTTAGAGCAAGATACTGCGGGGTCCCAAATCCGGGTAAAGCCTTTAAACTTACCACATAAATCGGCTTGGTGACATATTGCGCTATGATTTATTGCAGAGGTGTCTGAAAGTGGTAGAAGCATCGCATCAAACTTTCAAAGAACAAACTTACGTAAGTAAAAAGTAAAAAAAAAGTAATTTAATGTTTTTTTCTATTTAAAGATTATGGCACCTGTCTGCTAACTGTGCACCCTCTGACTGGTGCAACAACCAACAGATGGCGGCAGTGCGGCCCTGGAGGCTCAGGAGCTGCCCGGTCTCGCCTAAAGCAGACATGTATCTGAATTTACTCGACGAATCATTGGTTTTATTTGTTTTGTGCTAATTTAATGTGCTTTATTGGGAATGAAAAATGAGACCTTTACAACTCCCTGTAATGCCAAATTAGAGTGCAGCTCTTGAGGAGGAGGAGAGGAGGGTATGCCCCTCCTCTTCATTCGTACCCTCTCCTCCTCCCTCCTCATCTACTCCTCCCGTGCTCCTAGCCTCCTCCTCTTCCCTCTTCCTCCTCCCCCTCCTCCTTCCTCCTCCTCCTCCCTCCCGCGCGGTGCCGAAACGTCACCGTGTCGAAATGTCCGCGCGGTGCATTATGGGAAACGTCCCACAATGCACCGCGGTGACGTTTCGGCACGGTGACGTTCCCTCGTGACGTCACCGGTGACCCTCGTGATGTCACGAGGCTGACGAGTTATGTCACGACGGTCCCACGCGTTGCATTATGGAACGTTTCCCATAATGCACCGTGCGGTTAGGCGACGCCGCTCAAGCCAGAAACGGGTGCCTAAGAGCTGCACTCTAAAGGAATGCATTCACTAATCATTAAAGCATCAAAAAAGCATGCACCGTTTATCATTCGAAAAGGTTGTCTGCTTTTGTCGTGACTGAGCAGCTGCTGAGCTGCCGTAAGCCGCCGGGCAGCCGCTGGGTCCGCTCTGCCACCATCTGTCGCTTGTTGCGTCAGTTGGAGGGTGCGCGGTTAACAGACGGGCATCATAGGTAGAGAAAACCAGTTATTGTTTTTTTCCTTTTTACTCAGGTAAATTTGTTCATTGAAATTTTGATGTGATGTCTCTACCACCTTCAGGCACCTCTGTGGTAAATCGTTGCACGATACGTGACGAAGTCGATTTATACTGTCACTTTAAAAGCTTCACCCAGATTTGGGACCCTGCAGTACAGGGTGTTTCTCAAAACGCGGGCCAAATTGCTCTTGCAGAAAGTATGCATCACACACAAAAAAAAGGTTGATGTCTTATTGGTTTCTGCCAAAGGGCCTACCTAGGAAAATAAAAACCATTTGGTATAATTAGGTTCTTAATTACTTTTGAATAACTTAACTTTTTAATCATTAAATTTTAAGGTATGGTTTCAATTATAAACTTTCTGGGCAGCATCAAACATCACACATTCAGCGTGCCTTACAAAAATGTAAGGCATGCACAGACACCAGAGGGTGCTGTCGGACGAGGTGAAGTGGACTTCTTGTATAGGCTCCCTATGGGAGCCAGAGTTGTGCGTTCATCCCCGTTGCACTAACTTTCCTGCACGGCATGTTGATCCTGCTCCTCACGTGACTGAATTCGGCGAATAGTGGCGCCGCGCGTTCGAGGCGCGCGGTGCACTCAAAAGCAGGGGAATGTACGCCGGGGCGCGTGCAACGTCTACTTTCCTGCACGGCACTTGATCCTGCTCCTCACGTGATCTCGGCGAATAGTGGCGCAGCGTCACATGGAAAACATACGCACAACTCTGGCTCCCTTAGGCAGCCTATACAGGAACTCTAAGGAGAAGCAGGGCCGTGTATAGAGAAAGTTTGGTCAATAGGAGGAGCGGGCAGAGCCAGGGCGTGCACCAGACGAAGGTAGTGGGCTTGGCATGCTCTCTTGGCCAACCAGAAGCCGAAAAGAATCCCATAGCGGTGGTAGCGAGAAACAGTTTTAATCATAGATAAGTGGTTTTAATAAGCACGTAAGAGTTAAATATAGTAACCCTTCAAAATATGGTGCACTTGATGTTTCGATTGTGATCATGCAAAAAGATGTAAGAAACGAATGTGCCGCTCACACTCTGTTTTGCTCGGACAGAGTGTGACCGCTCGAACAGCAGATTCTCGGCGCCTGGCGTACGGATTATGTCGATCGTTCCGATAGTCGTGCTCTTCCACCATGATTATGGATGACCCAGAAACATCACATGCACCGCACCATATTTTCAGTCACCGAGAGTTGCTCCGGCGCACTTATTAATTTTGTTTCTCGTGACTACTGCCAGGGTATTATTTCTGGCTTCTGGTTGGCCACATTCGAATTTGTGAAGATGGCCTGGAACATGCTCAGCCCGCTTTCGGCCAATGGCGCCTCCTCATTTGCCTCCTATAGACCGTTCCATTAGGGTCATAGCAGAGAGGGTAATAAGAGAAAAAAATGCCCTCCCCCTCTCACCCGCATGTCGTCTGCTGCGCCGAGTGGGCTGTAGCTATCATCCAGCTGGCGTACAAACTCTGTTTAAAAACGCCTCATTTTGGAAATTGCAAGCGCAGATGCGCAGATTTTGGTATGCCAGTTATCCTGTAATATTATGCTAGATAAAAAGACTAACAGGGTCTAATTGCGCTGTTACCTGCGTGCAAATAAAAAAGAAATACGGAAAACTGTGTCAGATTGGCCGGTCTCTCCGGCGAAAAGTAAATCCGGTTGCTGTACCTCTTTTACTATACGAAGTTCGTACTGGTGTAGGCCTTTAGCGACCATGAGTGGAAGTCTGAAATAATAAATAAAAACGTGCTATCCTGCCACAATATACGGAGTAGTTGAGGGTAGTACTGCCGGCTGACTCAACTGCTATTTAAGTAACGAAAAAAAGATATGCTATTTGATCATTTACCGAACTAGAACAACAGAGAGATATAGGCGGATTTTGGAGTAGCTACAACCATTCTAAGAATGCGAACCACTTCACAACGGCAGCCACGAGCGAGAGTTCGATGTTCCGTACAGACCGCCGATACAGCTCAAAGATGGAGAATGGCAACCTCCCGGTTTGTCGTCTGCTAGCGGAGTCGGGCGCGTGCCCTCTCTCTCGTTTTACCCCGCCGAACTTCCCGGATGTATGGAGAGGGCGCTGCTGTCGAACAAAATGGTGCCGCCTAGAGAGCGCTAAATGGAATGGTCTATACTTCCCAATGAATGGCCAAACTCTCTCCATATGAAGGAACTCTGAGGAGAAGCAGAGCCGTTTATACGACTTTTCCACAAATGTGCTGCCATCTTAAATGTCGTCATTTCTGGTATGCGTTAAAACGTTGTTTGATCTCTTCATGCCGCTGGGAGGTGTTCACGAAAAATCTGTGATTGTCACACATTCTTGTTTTTTTCCACCTATATTTTCTCGCATATTCCAGGTTGAAATGTTTCATTATTTTTTCTTCCTGCATACCAGATACTGAACTCCCATTACTGAGAACGAAAAGAAACAAAAAACATCTATTTTGGGAAAGTTTTGCATTCTTTTGAGCATGCCGACAGTATTCGCGTCTCCAGCTCGACGCTCGCCCTCCCGCGGCGGAAACGGGAAGCGCTCTAGTAGGGTCCCCCGATTCTCCTGCTCAGTGGGCACGGCGGAACTGCTCGCGATCATGGCTCGCTAGATGTCATTTCCGAATGCAAACAACACTCTTCACTGTCCCCACGTAGTGTTGCAACCGGTATGGGATTGTACCTTACTGGAGAGTTTTAGTATTGCGTATAGAAGCAAACGAAAGCACTGTGCGTTTGCGTTAGAGTTGCGTGCCCCGCGTTTTGCGTGCGCCTCCCTCATCGCCGTGCGCCATCCAAGACCGCAATTTTGGGCTCCGCGCACGCGCAGTGTGGAACACGCAAAGCTAACGCAAACACACAGTGCTTGGGTTCACTCGTATACGTAATACTAAAACTCACTACTGTTTCACCGGCTTCCAATGCCAACGAAACGTGCTGCAGTGAGCAGACGTGAAAGCAGATAGGCGTTCCTTTGAACTGTAAAGGCTAAAATCGGCAAAACAACGGCGCGTAAAAATGAAAGTAACTAAATGCTATAAAAATATTGGTAATTAAAAAAAAAAACTTTTTTATTTATTTTTTTACTTTTGGCCATTTGGTCTGGAAGGATATTGGCGGCGACTTTGGACGTTTTGCCGATTGTCAGAAGTCGCGACTTTGATAGGAAAATATACTTTCCCCACAATTAATGTAATTCTACATGGATTTCTCACATTAGCTAGAATGTTTTCATTGATTTTAGACTATTTTTACTTTATTACTTGGTAATTAAATATGCTGCAATTGGCACCAGTGATAATTAGCACACTTTTGATTGTCATATTTGTTCGCGCGTTTGAAATTAGATCATAAGCAACAAATTATATTAGAGCTTGAAAAATTATGTATTAAAATATCTGAATTTTAATATTATTATTATTAATACAAATCGCGGCAATGTATGCCCCTAATTAACGCCAAGATCACGAAAATATGCCATTTAACCATAATAGTCTTTCCAGAAAGGTATAATTTTGTTTTCTTTTTAGCATATGAAAAACTTACATCGTTATCAAGATAGACATACGTTCAAACACTGGATGTAATATAAAGTTTTATGCGTCACGCGTTGCTATAAAACACACATACACATTCTTCAGCTGTCTGACTGGGATTCCGTTTTTGGGTTGTTGCAGTGAGAACAGCGTTTATTAATTTATATGTTTTGTGGACATATTGTAAAAATTGGAATTATTCTCTTATTCTTGTGCTGGGAATAATGTTAAACCAATTAATCATCTAAATACCCAAAAAAAGGTTAAAAGGCCCGCAGTTCCTTATTTCCCATGACAACTATCTGAGCGAGAAAAGGCAGCGAGAACGCACAAATATCAGCACTGTTTTTATCAAGAACTACAACAACTACAAACATCAGCCTGGATCGAACATGTATGTCACAGAATAAAGTTTCCGCGAACAACTTCTCTAACTAAATAATTACGATATGAGACACACCTTGAGTTATGAAAGAACCCGAAATTAAAACCTATATCGAGAAGTTAAATCCAAAATAGCGGTTAGTTTCGGTTTCGCTCCAGAATTAAAACGCGCATCCTCGCGTAAATATTACTCTAAACACCATTCTTGTTTTCAGGGAAAGAGGTGACCTGCGCTCATAACATTCTAGCTTCCTCGTATTACCAGAAATAAATTCTGTCGCTCAGTGAAGCCAGCACACTAGACAGGCTCAACAGCGGCACGCATCTCCGACCCTCACTATAACCGCCATTTTGGAAAATGAGTGGCGCCCCCTATAGTTAGTTGGAGTCGCGAATAGCAACCGCGACCAGAGATCTGGCAATTAGATATTTCCCAAAACGTATTGTGTTACTAATTCATGACCCACTTTGGATTAGCCACCCCATGTCTGCAAAGTCGTGTCAACTAACTGGAAAGGTCTCTCGTTATTGTAAGCGCCTTTGGCTCTTTCCACGCAATCGATTGCTCTCACTTCCTTATCTGCAACAATCTCCAAAAATGTTACCGTCTTTCATTCCCTTTTCTTGTGTAGAAACGTTTATATATTCCCACCATCTCCACAATTCAATACAGTGGAAAGCGTTCGCCAGTTTGCCATGCATGAACTATGCACCCATGCTTGCCTGACTTTTTTAGCATGTTTTTGTTTGAAAACAAACAGAAAAAAAGTTATTTGTAAGTTTTGTTATTGGAGATTGATAAAAAGGGAGCAGTCATTGAATGCAGTGATCAATTACAGCATAACAGAATACCGATGAAGGAGAAGTATTTTCATAATGCTACTTCTAACCGCGAATTTAAACCGGCTCGCTCAGAGTGGGGTGGCATGGCGTAAAGAAAACAAATCTCCATCTTGTGTTATCGCAATGTCGGCTTGTTCTAGCTAAATTTAGCGGGTCATAAGCTCCACCCATCATCAAAACTCTCAATATAAATGGCTCTGAGCAAAAGGGCTCCTCCTCGTCCGACGGGCCTTCTGGTGTCCTGCGATAGTTCCAAGATCATCAATCTTTGATACCGGCTTTAACAAAGAAATCGGCCACGCATGAATGTAATATTTGGTTTTTTAGGATGCTTAGAGCCTAAAGATTGAGTTATGACCATAAATAGACCATTCCATAAAGTTTAGTGCCCCTTTAAGTAGCAAAGATATGTCGATCCGCCGTGTTAAATACCTACAAACTTTGATGATGATTATTTCCGCGCAAACCCAAGCAAAATAAGTGTGGTGAAGTAGTTATATCATAGGTCACAACACATCTGGCTTTTACTTTTTATTGCCCCAACCGTGCATATAGGTCATTCACTGGGATGTTTCATTACTAATATGTATAGTGAGCAACGTTGAACCAGCTCAATTTGATTTGGAAGGAGACTATGACCTGACACACTCTTGTCGAAGTCGTCAGGCCTGAAGCACATGATGAAGCTCGACTTCACCGGGGTTCAGTCACTGCTGCGACCAGAGGCTGAAATCCATCTCTTGTGCAGCTAGTTGGGTGTTAGAAATCGAGAACCGTTTAGTAATTCACATTACTGCGAAGTTCAAGGCATGATTCACGAGGGGCCTGCCATTGAAACGAAATCCCCGCAGAAGGCCAACGGGAAGGATTTCTGCAGCTGCTCACACTGCAAAGCCCTATCTCGATCTCGTCGAGGCGCAATGCCGCACACTCTTTTTTTCTCAAATTGCTTGTCTGTTCAGCAGCTCGGCTCGTCTGCTTGTAGTTGTGATCTGTTGTCCGCCCATCAGGGTCTTGCTGGCTTTGCCGGTCTTCGCTTCCTTTTCGTGAAATCTACCGGGCAGAGTGAGTGCAATGGTGGGAGCAAATCCTATATTACCAACTAGAACCAATTCCACCCAACTCATGTGTGACAGATGTCACATGTTTCTTATGCTCGTTTAAACTTTTTGTAACTAGACATCAAAACATAATGGCATGCCCTCCCCTAGTATTTCCCTCTTTGGTGGCTCCCCATTTCTCTCAAATCTTTTCTGTTGGGTGGCATCTTTCCTGGAGCAAGTGTATGTCCCACTGCCTTCCAAACAAAATTTGATTGCCATCTCTGCAGCCTTGCATTCTCTTCTCAACACCTTGCCTCGAAAATAAATGCCGAATATCACCCTTTCTTAGTCATTGCAGAAGTTCTACCACACTTCCATATGGCAGACCTTCTTCATTCATTGGTGTATCCAGCAAAATGAAATCGGGGGGAAAAAAGGAAAGAGTCGCCAGTTCCTTGCCCGTTGTGCTGATGACAGTTTAGATGTCTGTCTCCTTAGATTGGTTGACTGTTGAGTTTTCGTAAATACTTCATGGATGTGTCACCATTTTGACTGGCTGGCGTACTGGCTGAGCAAAGCAAGAAATATAAACAGCAAATTTTGTCCCTTCGGGTGCTGCAGAATCGCACCATATTTACCCGCCAGCATATCGGTGCATGCCAGGTGCCAGCATGCTTTGCATGGTAGATAGGAAACTTTCAAAGTATCGCTTTACAGCGGCTCCTTCACATCCATTCTTGTTGTTCGTGCTTCGACACAAATTGCTAAAAAATAAAGCAAGCAGACACCGTTCGGTAAGAATCGTCCGATTTGTATGTTTGCGGTCGTGGAGCAGAGTGCAAAAATTTTCCGCGAAAATTTTTTAGAGCAATATTGACGACGCGAGATGCGATTTAGTTGGTAGTCACCTCCTTTCCACTTGTTTTCTCTCTCGGCATTTAGGGGAGGTGGATCGGCTTGGCCATCACGTTGAGGTGGAGATAGTGTATGACCTTTTCGTTGAGGTGGAAAGAGTGTATGACCATTCCGTGACGTCATGAACTTTGCGCGCAGAATCTAAAAGAAATCTCACGCCGTCAATATTGCTTTAAACAGTTTTTGCGTAAAATTTATTTCTTGACATGCGAGTCCCAACTGGACTGTTAAAAAACTTTTTTTTTTCTTTTCAGTGGCCCTTTAAGGCCTCTATAGTTTTACAAACATTTTTCTGGGGTTTCAGAGCGCCACAGGAGCAGATCAAAGTCCCGCGAGCGGGAGTGGGACAGTATCCGCGATGCCTCCCGGGACATTGCCCGAGATCCCATTCGCGACAGGGATGGGGACCGAGAAAGAGAGAGAGAGCGCAGACCTGCAAGAGGCAAGTCAGAACATTTCTGTTCCCTTTCCTGACACTAAAGTGTACCCCAAAGATCAAGTCACTTTCAGTTCAAATGACACGGTCATACACACATTTAAACTATGGAGAGTTCAGTGGGCCATAATAAGCATATAAACGAGAGTACCTCAATGTCTCAAACTCTACTATGGCTGCTTGCAATGTATGTACCGTGTATGCTAAACTATCTTTATGCGGTGTGTGGGATGCAGCACTGGATTAGCAAAGATGTGTACTGTATTGCAAAGTTACGAAGCTTACTCATTAAGCAAGCCTCAGGCGAGAACAGGACGAGTAACAAGCTTTCAGTGTGCATCGTGAAATTTCACTTTTGGTTACCCGGGATGCTGGACAGATATGCACACACATGATACACAGCTGTTTTCAGTAGATGGTGTCTACGTGCAAAGAGTTTACAGCAACAGAATAGCATGTCGTAGTGCATATCTTTTGGGGAAGACATATTTCTTACGAAGGTTATTCATAAAGAAGTGACTTCCATTTATGATGAGAAGTATTTGTCGCATAAACTGGCTCTGAACTGAGTTGAAAAATTCTCGTGAGAATGCTCATCACCTGAAAATCTGATACTCACTGGAACGACAGGCAAAGAACTTTTATGCTTCAGGTCTTGAATGACCAGTAAAATTATGCTTCGGGTGTAATTGATGTTGCAGGAGGTTATGCTGAGACCCAGATGGTTTCTCTGGGGGAGATGGTGGGTCAGCTTTACTTCCTCATTTACCTTCATTTAATAATCAGCACAATAATTTCAGAGCGTCATAGGTCCCGATCCTGTTCCTCGTCTCCTAGACCCCGAAACAGGTCACCACGCCGCAGACGAAGCCGGTGCGTGCACATGCTTTTGCTCTTTGTTGCACAGCTGTTTTCTGTAGGCGTTCTTTCATTCTTTCATTCTTTCATGCAGGTCTCCCAGAAGACGTTCTCGTTCACCCAGGCGAAGGTCTAGGAGCAGGTGACTGAATGTTCTATCTTCTCATTAGAAACCTCGGGACATTGGTTACATATTATGCCACCTTCCTTTACGTGCCTTTGAGCTTCTAGCTTTTACTATTGTCTTCAGATGTGTGGTCACCTCTTTTAGAGCGATGGTGGACCTATGGTTGGGCTTGCATTTTGTTTCCCTCTATGGCTGGGAGTTGACTTTTTCACACATTGGCAGTTTATCCCCATGTTGCAGTACAAAAGCTTGTTCAAATTGCAAGCTAAAAACATACTTTTCATGTAAGTCTTATCAAAATATTAGTCTCTGATATATATTCATTTGATAAATATTATCTCTGATAAATATTCATCTGATACAAGTATTCACAAAGTGGTTCTATGGAAAAGTTCTCGTGTATATTTTATGATGTCCTAGACCAGGGGTCAGCAACTTTTCCCTGCAGCGGGCCACATTGCCCCAAAACAGAGACGGAACGCGCCATACCGAGAAACTGAGTTGGAGGGGGGGGGGGGAGGAGGAGGAGAATTAGCCTACAAAAAATTAAAGATAAAACTATTGTACACTCGAAATGATATGTAAAGATGTTCTCTTGATTCAGGCACATGTGACGTAAGATATTGCTCGAGCCCCCTCTCAGTAAGATTTGGGGTTTTCTATGTTGCTTGCCAGGGTGTGAACATTCACATTAAAACTTTTAACTGAGATCCGTAAAACATTTTGGAGGTTCTCATCTGTCATTTGCAAGACCCACGTTTGATTTTATGGTCTTCATCCTCAAAAAGTATGTTTGCATATGTATACATGCTGTAGCGAACACTTCAATCAAGTTTTCTGCGAGATATCATAGATTAGAAAACTTTAATTCAGGGAGGCCAGTGGAAAACCTAAAAAATTTCTTCGCTACAAAAAATGCTCTTTTTAGCTTATTGTTTGTTTGAGAATCAGCTAACCAGCGAACTCTATCTGGCAAATCTCTTGAACTTGTTCAGAGTTAATATGCCCGGTTATAGCTCTTGTCCTGGGGCCCTAATCTGGACACTTGGCGAGAAAGACGGCAAGAAATCCGGCGGCTCTGATTGGCCGGCGTCAAGGTCAAGTGCGGCGTCGGCCAATCACGGTTGCCAGATTTCTCGCCGACTTTTTCGCCAAGTGTCCAGATTAGGGCCCTTGGTGTGGGTGTTTGGGGGAGGGGTCATTTCTGGTGGCATGCCGGTGACTACATAATATTGCCTCGAAGGTCGGATCCGACCCGCAGGCTGCCGGTTGTGGACCCCTGTCCTAGACTTATAATAATACTGTCAACCCACCCAACAAACTAATAGATTGATCTATCTTTACATAATTTGTAGAAACTTGCTCACTGTACTTTTTTTTTATTCATATAAGCCCTTTGACCCTAATGCTGTGCTTGTACTTTAAAATTGGGTTACTTGCTGCCAGTTAGATCTCCTCCATTTACTATTTCTTTGCGGCTAATACCCTGTTTCACCACAAGTCGTAGAGTTCAGTCAAAGGCTGGGAGGCACAGATATAAATGCACCGACTAAAATTGCAAGGTCATGACTTACTCTCTGCGCTTGATTGGATTATCTGGTTATGATGTGCATGCAGAAAAGCAACGAATGCTGTGGCATTGCTCTTTCAGCACTGCTTGATTGGCACCCTTGGCTCGTAGCGTCGACTGCGCTTTAACTTGTGGTGAGACGTGTAGTATACATTCCCTGATGAAGCAATGGAGGTTTCTTTTTTTTTTAATATCTGGCATGAACATTTACAGAAATATTAAATATACAGTTCAGTAGCACGAGCCTGTCGACCCTAGGTACAGATAAAGGATTTCTTTTGTTTCTAATTTGTCCTTGTCGCTTACTAAAGAGCAAAATGCAAGTTTATAATAGGCTCCAGAAGGGGCCCCACAGTGGTGTGAGGTGTCGCATAAAAGTGAGGTGCAATGAGCTAGTTTTGGTTTCATGCACCCGGCAGCGTTGGAGTGATGTCACATGGGGATCCTGCAATTTACTGCCCCATTCTACCCCTATGCTTCGCCAAGGTTAGTCTGAGCTGATATCTTCCCTGTTTGCTTCTTGTCTTGGAACACAGCTCGGCAGTCTTTCGCTTGCCTGAGTGACTTCTAGGTCTTGGGGCGAGAGAGAGGAGTGACAAGTGTGCTGTGATGATGTACTTCCCAATGCCAGAGTTTGAGTAGTGTGTTGTGTGCCAACGAACGGTCTAAAAAAAAATTGTCAACTTGCTATGGCAGTTGTGGAAAATCTGATGACTGACTGGGATGTTTGCCACTTTTGCAAAAACAAGGAATTACATACCAGGAAGTTTGGTTAAGATAACAAAACACGAGAAAGGAGCAACCTTGCCTTATCAGGACAGAGCATAACATCTGGCAGATGTTGTGTCCCACAGAGGCAGCTATGATTTCCCCGCAGCCATTTCTGCTGCAGTTTATTACTTGCAGTACCACAGTGCTGGTCGGAAAGAATGACAGTATGGTACAATCGAAACTTCCCAATGAACTTTGGCAAATTATCGACTCTCCTATGAAAGTGATTACTGAACAACCCAGAGACATATGGGACACAAGAAGAAAGAGGGGACAATGCAACTATCATGTACTATACCCTATGCAGGTGAAAAAAAGCGGGACGGAGTCCTCCTGCATAGTCCTCCACCTTTTTTCCTTATGGCGAATTCCCCTGGGCATTTTGGAGCGTGCCGGGATCAGTTGACCAGATCCGGAATGGAGCACACGATCCGAACGGGGTCGCGCCGCCTACAGATCCTCAGTGGAATATGACCACTGCTCCGGGATCGGCGGATGCCTTCCCGTCATTCACCTGCCCGGAAATCCCCTTTCCGCGGCCGCCGCGGTCGTTTCGAAGGCGTTTTCGCAATCGCGGCGCTAACACGTGTTCGACGTATGAGCGGCAGGAATGGCTCAGGAGCTTCTAGCAAAGATTGCCGGAATGCTGGAAGCTGCTCGAGCAACTTGACGACGAACTGTCGTCAAGCAGCAGCAGCAGTAAGGCGGGCGGTACAGGCGGCACCTCCCGAGCGGCCATTACGAATTCTTCTGAGGCGAGATGGGCGAGATCAGGCGAGATGCCCTGCAAGAAAGGATGTCACGTGTGTGCGCCGAGGGCTAGCCCGGCTGGTTTCCGGTTGAATCCGCCGAAATCGGCGGAGCGACTTTTCTCGGATCAAGATCGAGATCTGGAGCGGGAGCTAATCCAAAACGACGAGTGGAACACGTCCGTCTCGATCCCGATTGCCCAGTGAAATAGGATCGCTCCAGAAAAGTCGATCTCGGCGCGCTCCAAAACGACCATGGAATTCGCCATTAGGCAGAGTGAACGCTGGAGAGGGAGCGAGTGGACTTGCCTCCTCTCTCATCTTCTCCCCAACTCTCGCTCTGTTATACTGCAAGGGCGGAGGGCTATGCAGGAAGAGCTCTTGCTGCTTTTCTTAACCTGCAACAGGGTATATCATCTCCCCCATGCATAAACTCATTTCGGTCCCTTGTGACGTAAGAGGGTACAAACCAGCCCGAGATATTCGTGCCAGCTTTTACCTGCAGTACTTGAAGTCCCTCAAGACTTCTTGGGCAATATTTTGTGATTTTATTTACCTATATTTTTTTGCACTAGACTAGAGTAAAAGGAGAAAATAACATACCCGTTATTTCACTGAACATCGGCCAGACTTTTTTGGTGAAAACTACACGTCTTAGTGTACAAACCATATTAGTCACTGTCTAGGGGCCTCTCTAGAGAGGTACATAGTGTTTCGGATAATTGAGTCTTTAATTAGCTTTGTATAATCAATTTTTTTTTTTTTGGTTTAGTAAAAAGGGACGTATGGTTCCAATTAGAAACTTGCTAAGCTTAATCAAAAAGCAGTAAATCAGTGAATTTTAGAATGACTTGGAGCACATGGGAACTGTAGTGGTGCTCTAGGTGCTAGGTTGGCAGAGTGAAAAGGCAGGTGATAAGAGACAGAAAAACCGCTTTCGAGTCGTTTTCAGTACTCAGAAAAACAAGACATGCACTCCAAATCTGTCTTAAATTAACCTATTTAGTTGTTTTCAATAATGCCCATTAAGTTTCTGATTGGAACTATATATTTATTTTCCCTAATTAGAAGGTGAATTGTGCCCATCTAAATTAAAGAATTATTCATTTTATGTGCTAAGTTCTGTTGCATTCAATATGAGCTGACACAGTCCTTCATGCTCTTTGTCGCACCTGCCTGTTTTTGAGAGAGCTGTGAGAAAAAGTTGGTTCAGGTGTCTCAGGTCATATGGATTGTGATAGTACCTCAGTCAATAGGCCCCTTGATAGTGACCAGTACAGTATAGTGCATAGTTTTTGCACAAAACTTTTGGCCGACGTTCGATGAAACGTTTGGTATGGTGTGATCAGGGGGCAGACTTACCAATAGGCAGCTGCCTAGGGCAGTAGAATTTTGGAGGACGGCCAATTTGTGGCCGCCCCCAAATTAATTGGCTCTTTCTTTCTTTTTTTTTTATTCTATTCTATTCTAG
Organism: Ixodes persulcatus; assembly: GCA_013358835.2. Lineage (NCBI taxonomy): Eukaryota > Metazoa > Arthropoda > Arachnida > Ixodida > Ixodidae > Ixodes > Ixodes persulcatus. The sequence goes on from JABSTQ010010196.1 coordinate 83,143, forward strand.
CTTTGAATTGAGCTACTTTGGGAATTCTAGCTCGAAATCTAGCTACTTTAAAAAAACATTTTAACTCCAAACTTAGCTACTTGTCCTCCCAACCCCTGCTCCCCATAGTCACTGACCATGAGGAGCGGGAGGGGGGGTGCATTGTTAAAGGCTGCTTAGGGCGGCGAAATGCTAAGTCCACCTTTAAGTGTGATGTGTCGAGATCTTAATTCTCATTCTTCATAATCATCATTGTGTTGCCGTCCGCTCATCTAAGGGGCAGGCCCTTTCGTGTCAGCCAGTCCTCATTAAAGCTCTGTTGTGACGGGTTGCCATTTCTCTACCTCACAATGGGCATGAGATGCATAGTGGATCCACTATTCATTTTGCCGAAAAGTCGTTAGTGGAGGCATTTTTAAAAAAGTGCCGCTCTCCGCTCAAAGACCCTTTCCGGAATTCAGCCTGGCCACTTTGATCACTATCATCATCTAAAAAAATGGCATATGTGTTATACTAATGGCAGCCTTCTGTTTACTGATGAAGGAAGAAGTTGAAGATGCTCCTAAGTAGATGATTCGAGGCCTATACATTCTTGACGTTAGCGCAACGTGAAGCAGGAATTGAATGCAAAAGCTGCGTAAGCGTTTATTTCTAACTCGGGCCCAGTCAATATGTTAGTAGCACCCACTCGGCTTCAAAGCCCCTTGATGTATAGAACTTCATCAAGGCGTCCATGTGGGTTGGTGCTTCGTTCTGACTGGTTGCATTTTTTTTGCCATAGACACTGAAAGAGATTGAAAAAGAACTGTACAGTGAAGCGCACCTTCTCGTTTACCGTTGACTTGCGAAAGTGACGGTGCCCCATAAAGTACTGCAGACCACAGGTTCATTGCCGCCATTAGTATGTTAAAAGTTAAACTGCCATTTCAGTCACCAGATGGCACTAAATTCTGGAAAGGGTCTATTGTTAGTGGAGGGGATGGAGTTCTAGTAATTAGGGTGTACAGAAAACAAAAAAAGGAATGAAATTTTTTTCTCGGTAGAACTTAAGGGCCAGCTTTTGGCCATTGTTCAGGGTGATATGAAATGTAAGAAGGGTGAATAAAATAGAAGTGTCAACACTCCCCTTTAGCCACCTTGCTGTTTCAAGGGGAATTATTCTGCTCATTCTTGTGGCTGAAATGAAGGCAACAACGTAGAACCCTTTGTACAACAAATTTTCAAATTTGAGAGTTCTGCTGTCTTAGGCATCCTGATTAGCGTTAAAGGGGCACTCAAGTGGAATCTGAGATTGTCTATTAATGGTGATAACTCAATCTATGGGTTCTAAGTGTCCTAAAATATCAGTAATTACACTCGTGGGTGGCCGATTTCCCTATTAAAAATTGAATCAAAGATTGTGCCGAGCCCCTCTTTCCGCGTCTTGGAGCAGACACCAGGGGGCGTCGTCGGACAGCATTTCTAAAGAATAATTGCTGTATTACGTCTCCTTCATCCACCGATTTGACGTTTTTGTCAAAATAGGTACAGTGCAGCTAAAAAGAGCAATAATAGCAATGTTTGGGATTTCCACGCAATTAATTATTTTTATTGGTCAGATTTTAGGGAGGTGGTGGAGACCCGAGGCTGGCCCCCACAAGATAAAATAATGCTTGTGTATTTCTACTGCTGCGCATTACTAGGACATCTTGCCCTAGTAAACTTAAGGCCCGTTCACACTCTTGCGACCTCTTAAATCTTGGTTCCTTGCATCCTCTTAAACCTCTTAAAACGAGAGGACACAGTGGCGCCATCTATCGGGTTGCAGTGTAAACTTGACGGTCCGGCATATTTTCTATTTCTCCCGCGCATTATCCTTTCTTTCTTGCCTCGAAAAACTTTTCGAAACGTTATAAACGAGCCTTTCTCATAAGTATTACGCACATTCGACCTCGGAAATGCCGCAAATTCGTCGCTCTTGTGAAATGCAGTTCCACGATCACCGCATAGATGGCGCCATCTATGCGGTGATCGAGGAACTGCATTTCACAAGAGCGACGGATTTGCGGCATTTCCGAGGTCGAATGTGCGTAATACCTATGAGAAAGGCTCGTTTATAACGTTTCGTAAAGTTTTTCGAGGCAAGAAAGAAAGGATAATGCGCGGGAGAAATAGAAAATATGCCGGACCGTCAAGTTTACACTGCAACCCGATAGATGGCGCCACTGTGTGTCCTCTCGTTTTAAGAGGTTTAAGAGGTCGCAAGGAACCAAGATTTAAGAGGTCGCAAGAGTGTGAACGGGCCTTTAGCGTAATCTTCTTTTTATAAATATGGTGTTCGGTTTCATATACGAGGGGCGTTCATAAAGTTCATATTATCGGCACAAAAATTATAAAAAAGCGGAACAAAACAGGCATCAACATGAGCGCTCGTCTCTCTAGTTTCTGCACAGTGTACACATCGCTTGCTATAGTAGCGCGGAACGCCGCTAGGGAGTCGAAACCAAGATGGCACCACCCGTCGGTGCCAAGCACATGCAATGATACATTTTTTTTTCATTTGAAGGGAAGCAATGCTAAGGATAAATATTCCAATCTGGGAGCGTTGTTCTGGGACAACGCCCAAGTTTATGAAATGTGGTTAAATGGCGCTGACGCTTCCAGTGTGGCCAAACAAGAGGAAAGCATTTTAAGGACGACGACCAAGTGATCGCTGAGGTGGAGTGATTCCTGAACACTCAAAATGAGCAGTTCTAAAACAAAGGCCTCCGGCATGTGGTTCATCGCTGGCAAAAGTGTATAACATTTGGTGGCGAACATGTAGAGAAAGTCTCAACTCCTACTCGAGTTTGATTGCTGAATCTCTATTCCTTCGTGACAATGATACAAACTTTATGAACACCCCTCGTAGCTTCTTTTTTACGTTCTGGTTGCAATCCACATGTAAAATCATTTATCCATTCATTTATTTATTTATTTTATGTGCTCATGAAGAGCCAAGTTCTTGGTAATAATGCACAGCAGGTGGATTAGCTAGTGGTAAAGAACAACTTAAATGCAACAAAACATGGGTTAAAAATATCAAACTCTGCTACACCATGGTTAATATAGACGCTTTCAGGCAGCTGTGCATGGGCGCCGCCATAACCGACCTTCAGTTTTTGTTCCCTCTTATTCCGTTCGCTCCACTTCATCATTACCACAATAGGTCAGGTCATTGCCATTTTAGATTCTACCGCGTCCTTCTCCCCAGAATAGGCCCTTGTGGAGACACGTCAACGCCCGCTTCAGTGGCTCGGCATCTCGGTAAGACAAGAGAAGGTCGGCTATGGCGGCTCAATTTGGCGCGCGCTGAAAGCGTCTATACAGATGTTGAGACATTATATCATGTTCTTGTGCATGCGTGGGGCATGGTAACAGATTTAAAAGAGCCTAGTAAAATAAACTAATTTGCTCCTTTTGAACCACTGAATGCTATGAACAACAAAAATAATTCATGTGAGACTTTTTATATTTTAAAATAATTGGAAATTGCGAAAACACCATTTTCTAGGGGCTAAGAAAAGTTTCTTTAAATTTTCCTAACTATCAAAATATACATTCTGATTACACCTTGATAGTTTCATTCTACATATCCTAAAGTATGTGCATGGCAAATTTGGTTGTAGTAGGACAATATTAAGAACAAAACATTTTTTTTTTTCACAAACTGTAAAGATGCTTCAAAATTGCAGAAAGAGAAGACCACTTTAGAATATTGCCATAGATGTGTAACAATATTGTTTCGCAGCAGCAAAAAAACAAAGAACTTTTTTAAAAATTTTGTGTGAGAAATTGAAGCTACAGAAGAATGCGGCGGAGAGAAAACGATTTGGCCTACTTCTAAAAAAAAAATGTTATGGTGGCGAAGGTGAGAGGACAGATTAACACCGCCGAGACGAATTGGTGGAGAGCCGACATGGAAGAACATTCCAGCATGCACCTATACGCGGCTTTCAAGACCAACATCGCTGCCGTCCGCTGGTGTGGAAACACACTGGGCAGCCGACTCCTTGCCGAGGCCCGCGGTGGTGCCTTACGCACCCGCATCTACAGGCAGCGGTACGATGTGAACGTAACTGAAACTGTGTGCAGTGCATGTGGTGGAGTAGAAGAAACTATGCAGCACTTGCTCCTTGAGTGTCCGGCAATCGTACCTGCGACAGATGTCGGCACCCGCATTGAGCAGGCCCTCGGTTTTACGGAGGAGAACAAACATGTGATGTGCTCAAAGAGGAGGCTCGAGGCATGGTGGAAAGTCCACTCGTGATACTTCAGAGTGACTACGAACCATTTCTCTGACTTTCTAGTTCCTTTATTTTCATTATCTTTCTCTTTTCTTCTTTTCTTTATTGGCATGTCTATTTTATAGACGCTCGTTAAAAAGAGCAATTGCCGCCAGAAATACATACATACATACATACGACGGCACAATTTAAAAAGCCATGCCCACGAAAATGGCTCACATCTATCATGCTCTGGGTCACCGAGAGTTCTTCAAATGCGTATTTAACTAATTTTGCGATCATATTCAGTACTTATTTTATTCATAACATATGAAGAATCAAAAATAATAAAACACCCTAAAACATGAACTCACAATTTTTTAAAAAACATTGCTGTTTTTCGATTTGCATCTCCCCTTAAATGCACTTGAGAGGCATGTTGAAAGCACACATGTCCTTTGTCAATGGTTGATCCATATCAAATTAACTGAATTTACGTCTGCACCTCCAATCGCTCTGCTGCCTTCGTCCAAACAACATACCGTAAAATCCCGTACGGGCGCCCACCCAAAATGAAGAGATAAATGGTGATAACGTGAGGTGGGCTATCTTCGGGTATGAGACAGTGAAATTTTATAAAAATATAATTATAAACACACAGGCACCCGTTACAAACCACGTGGGAACTGATTCCGCAGATCGTGGACACAGCAAATTCACGTACGCGATAAACGCAGGAATTCGCTACAAACTCCTGTGTCACGGAAAAGGATACCACAGACTGCGAATGCAACAGGTTCATGTTTCACGATGCGATGAACACGCGGGAACCAACTAGCACCAACTTGCATGCCATGAGAACCAATATCGCACACGCAGATTGCGACCGAAAATCGCAGGAACTCACTACGAACTCTCGTGTCACGGGAACCGATATTGTACGCACAGATTGCGGACGAAATTGTGAGAACCTGCTGCAAACTCGCTTGTCACACGCATGCCAGTACCGCAGATCGCGCGGTTGATGTGATTCCCGTCGAACATTGCGTGATGTCCGACGGAAATCGGTAGGTGGGCGATGTTTCATAATTTTTATGTTACGAATATTTTGCCAGAAAGACAGGATGGGCGATCTCTCAGGGGAGGGCACCCTTACGGGATCTTACGGTAGAACCGTTTGTACATCAGATTTGCAAATTTGCGAGTTCTGCTGGTTCAGGCATCCTGATTAACACCTGTTGAATGCGCTTGGGAGTCATGTTGAAAGCACACGTGCCATTTATCAATGGTTGAACCATATCAAGTGAACTGAATTTATGTTTGTACCTTCAATCGCTCTGCTGCCTCCATCCATAGCAACACATTGTTTTCTTAGGTCACTGTTCTATGCAAATAGTTTTTTTTTTGTTGAGAGTGTTTTTAAAACTTTATACCTATGGACAAACAGCCTTCTTTTGTTGGGAGTGTTTTTAAGACTTTATACCTAATGGGCTTTGCAAGAATATCTTCGCAGTGTTTTGGAGAAATGTTGTTCTTAGACTGCAGCTTCCATGTGCATGAATGTTTCCTCTGCACTTCCACAACCTTCAGGGAACGTAAGGAGAAGGGGGACCAAGGCACCGGAGCTGTTCCCAAGTTCCTTCTGGAAAGGCCAGCAATAACAGGTACTATCATATTCCATGGTGGACACAAATCTAAACTTGCCTCTCTTGGATCAGTCCACTCTTGACTCTCTGGGCAGCACCAGTTTGTTAGAGTGCAGCGCCGTCTACACACACCTGGGCATTTCGCTAGATTCAGAGGGGTGAAGGAGGGAGAGGGCCCGAGTAGTTGCAGACGACAAACGGTCCATTTTGTCGCATTGAACTGCACCAAACATCTAGTGGCCTACTTCTGCCACCGTGAAGTGGCTTGTCTTTGTAAAGTATTCGTGACTATTACAGGTTTAGTAGACTGTACACTGCTTTATTTCAATAAATCGGCACCTATCGTATCGCTTGGTTATGCCAGGTGCAGTTACGTCCACTTGCAGTACTGTCCTCAAGTGCCGTGTCTATTGCGTCGTTGTAGAAGACATTCTTGATAGTAGAGACTTGAGCTCGAAAAGGCCATACTTTGGTTTTTTTGCCACCTGCCCATTCACACGCTGGATTTTTCTTAGTTCGGAGATGTAAACATTAAAACCCAACTTGCTTTTTGTCGTGTTGTACCCAGCCACAGCTGAAAGAAGTTTGTTGGTTCAGGAAACACCGTCGCATTGACTTTAGCTGCTTTGTTTTCATCTTCTGTTAATCAGAATCACAGAAAGGAAACAATTTTAGCACAAGAAATGCTGCCAAACGATCTAGGTACTATGTATGCCTAGCGGCAGTGCTTGATTTTTGGAAGTCTTGCATACGTGCATTCCCAGCTACCATATAAGCATACACCTCAAGAAAAATATATTTTGGTTATATAAAATATATGCTGCTACAAACATCTGCAATAATAGAATTATCCTTACTTTTTCAAATCTAAGACCAAGCATGCACCAAATCCTTTGCAGGCCTTCTTTTTTTTTTTTTTTTTCGACGAAATGCCTTGATTTGTTGTGGTTGTTGCTTGTCAGTGAACACATGTTTTTTTAGATTTTCCAGTCATTGCTGCTAGAGGCCTAGATGCAAAAAGAAAAGCCGATCCAGCATGAACGTATCACAACCACATTCGTTTTTCACCAAAGCAGATTTGTTTTTCATTTTCGTTATTTGCACCATTGGATGTCAGTCTCCTTATTGAGTTTGTCATTGTATGGTAACTCCCACATCCAGGTCTGCACGTTTGCACCTGGAATTGCTGAAATGATGCGATTTTGAACTGCGCTTGTGGTGCTAGCCGGGTGTACAACCAAGCTACAGCTCGCTCCCCTGCATGTCCCCCCGGCGACGCGCTTGGGGGAAATGCAGGCTTAGCGCTCCGGTCCGAGGGTGCAGGTTCCTTTGTGCTTTGATCCAGATGGAATGGTCTTAACCGATGGGGTCATTGACCTTCAACTAATTTATTTACATTATTTACATAAAGCTAACATGACGGTGCTTGCGGCCGGGTTCGGAGCTGGGCTCGCTGGTGTTGGAATTCTTGTTCTGCTTTTGTCGCACGGGCCTTTCTTCTTTTTTCTTGGCTCACCAGGGGCCACTACAGGTGTATGAGATCCGGGGTTCCTTGCTATAAACTGTGAATGACAGGGGCATATTTTTTTAATCTGCACTGATTTCAAGATGTCAAACTGCTGGCATCTATACTTATCTCAGCAGTTCCGTGTTGCTCTGTGGGCCGCTTGGGCATGTGCACTTAGCTTTTCTCTATGCTTTCTTTGCGCATCTACTCGTGCAAACAAAGCATTTTGCAGAGCTCAGAAATATGGCTTTGGTGACAAAGAAAGCAGAGGAAATTATTTTTCCTGGATTATTTTCTGCTGTACCGATGAATGCTTGACATTCACATTTCAGCAAAAGACCTCGAAGGCAAAACAGAAGAGGAGAAAGAGATGATGAAGATTATGGGATTTGGGAGCTTCGACTCTTCCAAGGTAATTTGCTTGTTTCTGTGGAAGAATAAAACTGTGCGGTAAAATGTCATCCACATCATGGTATTATACCGACAATAATTCATTGTTTCCTGGGGACACAGAAATAGTCACGCCTAGAGTAATGCTCTTTCATTCTGGTTATAATGTGGGACTACGTAACAACTGGTAGCTTTTGAAGGCCTATACACCTTTTTCAAGTGGGATCCCGGATTAACCTCAAACTGCTCGCCGACGTGAGGCGGACCTACTCTCCAGCCAGAATGTTTGCTGATTGTCGTACAATGTTGCCAAGCGTCTCTTGCTGAAGCATACACCACTGGTGCAGAAAGAGTCTAAAAAGTTATTTCTAAAACATACAAGTGTTGTCTTAGACCGCGAAAGAGCACAAACAATTAAATAAAATACCTAAGCCTGTAACAAATCGAAAAATGAGAAAAATAGGTAAATATCTAAAGTCTCGAAGTGTTTATCAGAATGTGTCGGAAGCCGCATAGCCATTGCATCAACGATGGCTGTGCTCGCTGCAGCTCTGGCTTCCACGACGTGCTGGGACAGAGGCTACGATCGTTATAAAGTCAGCTCCAACCCTTAAACATGTTCCCTCCTACAATGTTTGATGCTACGATTCTGTGTGGATACCTCCTCCTGCGTTCCAAAGCAGCAAGTGCGTCGCTAACACTGGCCTTCGGGGATGCAGCAGATGCTGCCATCATGTCCTCGCGCACCCCAAGACTTGCCCCTAGCACACCCCAGCATGCCGGAAACGTTGCGCGGTGCCAGCATTGCTCAAAATGGCAGCGCATAGGAGCCTTCCTTGCAAATGTGCATAGATCAAGCCGGAAGCAACTGACACAGTAGCTTACTTCAGATGAACTTTCATTACTGTGGAGAACTACCATGTTTATTCAAAAAGAGGTTCACATGGTACTTACCCTCGCCCAGGCCCTAAGCCATTGATGGTCAAACTTTGGTAGTTGAAGCTTCAAAGGGCTGCACGAGCAAAGATTGTTAGTCTTTACGTGTGGCAACCTGGAAAGGCATGATACTGTTTGAAATGTGGTGAACCAGGAAAAATAGTTGACTGGTAGGCTTGTTTTACTTAGGTAAGATCATGATGGTCATGGATGCTGATGTGATCCAAAGCATTCTTTGGCTTGGCGAACATTCATCTGTAGAAACAGGAACTGGCAAAGAAGCATTCTTCCAAAAACGTGCGGTTATGCTTGCACATAGTTTTGGGCTGTCAAATATTCAGTGTAACAGAGGAACATCTATTAATAGTGCACAGGGGACATAGAGGGATATTTTGTCCTTACTTTCTCATTGGTATCTCTGGGACACTCCACTCCGCTTATGTCGAAACTCCCAACATATTGTCATGGTCAAAATTGCAGATTGCAGCATGCACACTAAATAAGAATGTCGCAAGCCATGGGCGACTGAATTTGAAAGGAGCAGTCACCCGTTGGCTGGCATCTCTTCAAGGGCCGCATGCAGTCTGGAGGCCTCAGTTTGGCTGATCTTACTCTAAGCACAACACGAACAGGAAGTGAGGGCTCAGCCCCTGTTTCATTGTCATGTATCTCGTAAATGCACCACATACATACATATTGCTCTGTAAACATTTCCGTTGCAATGTGCATAGAACTAAAAAAATGTTTGTCAGTTTCCAGGGGCAGGGCCAAAAGGTCTTAATTGGTGGTAATCCCTTCAATGGTTGGCCAGATAATCACCACAATTAACTGGGTTACCACTAAAATGGCCTGTCCTTTAGGAGGATGCTCTGTTTGAAGTCGACAAAGTTGCAGAACTTGAACTACTTCTCTGTGTATGAGAATAAGAACCAAGGAATAGAACTATACTTGTTTTCACCTTAAAGGGCCCCTGAAAAAAAATATGTTTTTTTTAAACAGTCTTAATTGGGACAAGTGTAATAAAAAATAAATTTCACACAAAAAAAAAAAAAGAAATATTTTACAGCAATATGGACGGCGAGAGATTTAGTCCATGACGTCACGAGTCATTCCAGAATGACCATCTCGGTCGTGAAGGCGAAGCCGATCCACCTCTTCTCCACGCGCCCGAAATGCGGAGAGAGAGAACAAGTGGAAAGGAGGTGACTGCCGACTAAATTGTGTCTCGCGCCGTCAATATTGTTCTTAAATGTTTTTTTGTTTTTTTTTTTTCGAGTAAAATTAAGTTTTGACACGCGTGTCCCAATTAGACTGTTAAAAAAAAAAATTTTTTTTCTTTTCAGGGGTTTTTTATCAATCGCAGTAAAAGAAGTCCGGCTCCTCATGGAGCATTACTAATTTCCACCTTGATGTAGACAAATAAAATACAGTCGAATCTCATTAATTCAAACTCGAGGGGGGCCGAAAATTCGTTTGAATAAAGCAAAGTTTGAATTATCCGGAGTTTCCTCCCATAGAGACGCATAGGATGGGACCTGCATGTTAGTTTGAATTATCCGCAAGTTTGAATTAAGAGAGTTTGAATTAATGAGAGTCGACTGCATATGTAAGGGCATTTTAGACGTGTGTTATCTTATTAAGACATACACGTTTCAAACGCCAAAAGCATCGCTTCTTCCTCCGACAACCAAATCTTGTAAGAACAACTTCTCGCGGAGTATGAACAGTACGCAAAATTTTGTTTTTCCTTGAGATTAAAAGGAGTATAGACACCATGAGAATTGGTATGGGCATGACTTTATATTGCTCACATGCAGCAGAATTTGCCCAAGCGTAGGTTAGGTGCTAGTAATCTCATATTTGGCTTGGGCCGAGCCCCCGTTTCTTTTACCACTCTAGTTTGCCTCTAGCACATATACCTCTGACAGTACCATTCTAATATTTTTCATCTCTGTGGTATCACAAGTATAGTACCCATCAAGCAGTACTACTGTCGAGACCGGTTATAACGAAGTCAGCGGGAATCGGAAATCGCTTTGCTATATCTGCTTCTTCGTTATATATGAATAGGGTTCCGTGTTTTCGGATAAATCCCCAAAACTCCGAAAAACACTCGCCGGTAAAATTTTGGTCAATTCGGATTTATCCGATAAACTCCGAATTGTGATGTGACAATGCCCCCCCCCCCCCCCCCCCCCCCAAATAAACTTAATAAAGACGGTATTTTACAATTAAGTTTGACCAGCACACAGGGTCAATGGTTCCGGGAAAATGCCACCACAGTTATCTTCCAAATCTCGGATCATTGATAAAAGGGGTCTTACCACTTACCTCGTCAAGGTTCAGGACATGTCATTGTACTTTTGGGTCATGACAAATGCCTCTTTATTGGTTTCCAGTTTGGGCCATACTATTTGTGTTTTAAGAGGAAGGAGAGGTTGTGTTTTCGTAACAGTTAAAGCTATGGACCATACAGATTGCATAAAATTAGAAGAAGGGCAGTTGAAACTTCCCTATTACATCCTGTACCACTCCACCTCGCACGGCCGCGGGGTAGCATGGAATAGGATGGGATGAATATATGCTTCCCAGCAACTACCTCCAGGAGTTTATTTTTAAGGTATCAACATTTATCGAAGCCACACATGTGTGCAACTTTTGCCGTGGGACAAATTAGTATTGTCAATGGCAGTGGCACCAACAACAAATCCAGATGAAGAAATATTAATTGATATAAGCATGACTTATTTTTCTGTAGCATACGTCTACACCCGGATATTATTTATTTATTTTTCATATAAGACACTGCAAAATTAAGCTCCAAATTTCGGAGAGTTTGAAATCAAACAAAAATAAACTTCTATAAACTCCGAATTTTCGGAAAAAACTAATCTCCGAAAAACACCCTCCGAATTTAACGAAAAATAAACTCCGAAAACACGGAATCCTATATATGAACTTATACAAATAACATGTAAAAAAAAGATAACACAGGCTGTCACGGATACATGTTTATCGAGCCTGCAGAAAGTGGTCGAGGCTTCCTGCACGTGTCCTCTGCTAGATCAACGCCGCTTCTTGCCAACTATGAGAAGCTCCGATCGAAAAAAGATCCTGCTACGTACAAACCGTGTCGACAGCTGCGACGACCCCGCGGAGGACGCCGGCAGTGGACGGCATTCTTTACGTTTATGAGCTCTTCATTGAGGATGGCACGCTTTTGATTCAAGGAGATTGCCTTCGTCTTCCCCGTCGAGGCGCTGGCAGTGCCGGGACTCTTTATCGTTGAGTGGCGATGATTCACCGAATTGCTACTTGGGTAAAGTAGACTTTCGCGCAAGAGCGACCTCACCGACCAGACGCTGACACGGATCACGAAGCAAACAAAGAAGCGCGCACGGCACCAAGTTCGCGCTCAAGCTTGTCTGTCGTCAATATGGAGAGCCTAGATTTAAGAGATGGGGCAACTGCTCGATCAGGGTCACGCGGTTTGTGGGCCGCGTTTACAATTTGAGCTGAAGCATGCAAGGAGTCAAAACTCAAAAGCGTTCACCTTCTGCAAACGTGTCCGCCTCTCCGCCCAGTTTTATCGCCACACTGGCCACGCGACAATCGAATGCAGGCTCCCTCTCTTAAATCTAGGCTCTCTCCGTCATCTCCGCCAGTACGTTGTTGCTAGCGCTCCGAACGCCCCTATCAGCATGCCACGATGGCTTCTCCGCGTGCGATGCGGTAAAGCGGCTTCTCAGATAAGGAGTGGGGAGGAGACGACGTTGCAGACTGCCGCCGGCAGCCTTTCCAGCATCTTCTGCAGCCTGTTCTGGGTGGCTTCTTGGCCATGGCAGCAAAGTGCGGCGCTCCGAGACTTAGTAAACTTTCCGAATTTTTATTCTTTTTTTAAATTATCACAAAATTTCTCTTCGCTATATCCGCTGGAGCCACTCAATTTCCTTCGCTAAAAACGGACACAAATGCATGGAGAAAGTGCAAACGGGAATGGGAAATCGTGATCGCTTCGCTGTAGCCGCTATTTCTTTATAACTGATTTCGTTATAACCGGTCTCGACAGTAGTATTGTTCCAAAGAATGTGCTGCACATTACAATATTAAATAGTTTTGAAGGAAAAAAAAATTGAAGCACACAAATTTGTTTTGTTAGTTTTAAGTTGAAGCTCAGAAGTTTTGAGAATGAAACACCATTGAGGTGCAAGGAACCAGTGATTGCACATTCGAGCTAATTGTGTTGCACACTATACTTCGGGCTTTGGGTTTATCTTGCCTGTGTCAGATTTTCTCTGAGCATGCGTACCTATGTCTTCGATTGCAGGGAAAGCACATACCAGGCAACAATGTTTATGCAGTGCACGTCATCCACAAGCGAAAGTACCGGTGAGTAGCTTTTCCGTTGCGTTGGGCGTAAACCGGACGAGGTGGGCTTGGCAAGACAAGCAAACATGGCGTGTTTGGGGGCTGTACGATCAGCTCAAACCAGGAATCGGGACATGTGTTGGGATTGCTGTTACATATTTATGCAACCAGTCAGCAACTCTGCAGACTGGGGCTGCAAGACTAGCTTTCGCATTTACCCTTTTAAAGGGATACTACAACGAAATTTCGGTGCTCATTTTTTGGTCTATATGTGTTCAAAGGAGCGGTATCACATCGAACATACCAATATCTTGTTAAAAAAGTCTCGGAAAGGAATTTTAAAACGAATTAAACGATTAGCAAAGAGCACCTGGTGGATGTCGCTAACGCCTCGCTTGTAATGCCCGTCTAGGAACCTTGACAGCTAGTGACGGTGAGTGTCTCGCCTCCGGCCACGACGAGAGAAGAGGGGAAGGAGGAACTCCCCTCTTCCCGAGAATGCCTTTTGTGTGTCGCAGAAGTCGCTATTGTCCCCCTACAAGATTATAGAAGATTAACCCGTCACTCAAAATTCGTACAAAAGCAGCCGCTTCGGTGGCTGGAACGACTAGGCCATGCTCTCGACGTCAGCCTCGCCGTAGCTTTGCTCGTCCCGAGACGACCTACGTCACGATTGCGTTGGATGTCACGTGGTCTCCGTTGGGCCTTCTCCGAGCGCTTGCCAGACTGTGCCGTTTATAACGAAAAATACAGCCACCAGGCTCAAAATACAAACTTGCGATTGTCATTTACGGATATTGTGGATCATATTCAACCTATTTTTGAACACGAAGGGAATATTTCAAATTTCGTTGAAGTATCCCTTTAATATTACAGGGTCGCATTGTGCGTTAAAAACGTTTGATTTAATTACATGTGTTCTTAGCTTCCAGATCGTGTTTTTTTAACTCTTTCTGTACCACGCCGTGGATCACCCGTGATCTGGGGTTTCCGTGCGCCGCCGATATTCAAATTTGGCGCGCGGGAACACGTTGCACCATCTAGTGGATAGCTTGAAGAACCAGTTTCGGTTTCGATTCCGTTTTGCGCTTTCTCACAGGCGGGTGAGCTATCAGAAATAAATCTCTGTATGGCGGTGGCACTTGCCAAACATGGCGTCCTGCTGGGACCAGGGACTGCTATAAAGACAACTTTAATTACTCAGATCAACTGCGTTTGCTGCTTTTTGTTTTTTAATGATAGCAGCAGTGAGGGGATGATGTAGGATCATCTAATTCAAGTTCAGATAGCAGCATTTTATCTCCGAGGCCCGCAATATCGACATGTGCTCGTCGCAGAGCGCCGTTCTAGCTTTCCAGGCTGTCCTGAACCGCGGTGCACATTTTATATGTGCCGCAAGCTATAAAATGTTCTGAAGAAGAGAAGTTAGAGCGGCAGTAAAACAAAATAAGGTCTTGTAAAAAGTTCTGGAGGACATCCACCACCACATGCAGCAGATTCTCTGAATGGCGCTGGCACCACAGAACATTGCCAACAGGCCAAAACAAAGACAGTATCAGATAGAGCACTCTAAGTTACGGGAGTGATAGTGGAGGGTGTGGGACGCATTTTGTATGTTTAAAATTTTTTTTAAATTCGTAACATGATTCGATATAGCCACAAATATTTCAATGTTTTGTTTTCTTTCTTGCATAAATTCAAAATTCAATAATTACGATGTTGGAAAACGTTTTCCATGCATTATTCTAATCTTTTTCTCCTAAAGAGCATCTTATTGGCTACAAAACCGAATCAGCCATATGCTGATTAGGTTTTAAAATTAAAAAAAAAATCCATTCCTCAGAAATTAACATTTTTCATTGCAGTATGGAAAGAGTTATAAGCTGAACAAGCTAGGTCTGGAAACATTTTCTTGCACTACTATGTGCGGCCCTGAGAATATGAACTCGAAACTCGAAGCGCTCCATAGAATGCTTGAAGTGGAGCTTTCATTTTGCCAAGCTCTACCGCAGTGCTTCACAACTCAGCATTGGCACGGGCCAAAACAATCGCTATTTACCTAACAAGTACCTAACCTTTACCTAATGGGAAATGCTGTAACTTTTTGTTAACAATACCTAGTCATTAGGGTTTCTCTCTGTTTTCTTAATGCATTCTGGAATTCTGTATCTACTGAAGAACACTACAAACAAGACTTCTCATTGTCGAGTTGAATCATCCGGACTATAGAGGATTCTGTAGCATTAGACATTCCCTTTCTGCAGCGAGACACGGCTGGCTCTTGTGATGTCTTAACCTTCTGCCTGCCGTGTAAGGAAGGCAGAGGATTATTTTAGTCAACCACTCGGTGCAAAGGCGTTTTCATTTCATGGGGTATGGCACTTGACGTTTCGGCCCACTAGAGGGCACTTATTTCCCTGGAAGTTTGGAATAGTAAGTGTATTGTGAAACATTGCAAATTAGAGCCATTTTTTTTTGCATGGTTCTCCAAGTTGAGACGTCGCTCACCATCACATTTACGTTGACAAGAAGGCCTAGCCATCTCCACTTCATTGCAGTCTTCTGTAGCTTCACTCTCTCACGGAAATTTATTAACAGAATATTATTTTTCGCACCGCGAAAGAGTATAGCTGCACATATACCGTATTTACTCGAGTAATAGCCGTACTATTTATGAACAAGGCCCTTGCGTCTACTTTCCCGCAAAGCACATATGCAGCCAATCATCGCGTTGCGCATAAATAACATAGCGAATGACCAGATCGAGAACACGATTCTCCATACAAATGCAATCTTCACAGATGGTATCTTCGCGCGAACACGGTATCTCTGTCCTGTAAACAGCTGGAATCATGCTGTCGATTGCGGTGATTGGCAATCCGCGTGCTCCGCGGAAAAGCGAACCCTCGGGTTTTCTGCATAAACAGTGCGGCTATTACTCGAGTGAATACGGTATGGTAGCATTTGAATGCATTTTTCTTTGAATGCAATTTTGGGGCATCTTCACAGTTTGTGCACAGAGAATTTCTGTTGTTAATATTGTCCTGTCACAACCAAATTTGGCGTGCATATACTGTGGAATACTGTAAACAACTAAATTTTCGCGGGGACCTAATTTTCGCGAATTTCGCGAATCGCCTACAGTTCGCGAAAAATATGTCCCGCAAACAATTCGGGCAATATGTGAACGCTACGGAAGCTACACTCGATTCGCGAAAATTAGAATCCGCGAATAATTTCAAATTTTCAGCTTTGGCCCGATTCGCGAAAATTTGAGCCCGCGAAAATTAAGTCGTCTACAGTATTTTGCATGCAAATGTCTAGGTTTGGCTAGAATGTATGTTTCTTTTTATATTTATAAAAAATTTAAGAAATGTTTGTTAGCCATTATTTTTGTTGTTCATTGCACTCAGTGGTTTAAAAGGAGTAAATTCATTTATTTTAGTAGGCTTTTTGAAGTGTGTTGCCATGCCTCACGTATGCACAAGAACACAATTTTTTCTGCATGCACATTGCTTCGAGAACCTAAAAACAAGCTACGTATATCAAATCTACCACCAGATTTATAACGAGAAGATTAAGCACCATAAACTATAAAAATTTCATATCAATATTGTAAATGATAATAAAAACATTTTCCCCTGGTGCATGTTCCCTTAATGGCTGTCATACAGTTTGTGCTTTCCACTTTTGCTCGCCTCCTCCTTTCCTATATCCTCTCCACTTTTTACTTTGCCCCAAACTTGGCTCCCCTTGGAGCTTAGGAGAGGGGAGTGCTAAGAGGGTGGTTATCTTCCCTACAGAAAACCGAGTTTGAAAGTCTGCCTTCAAGGGAACACGCACCAGGGAAAAACAAATTTATTATTATTTACGATATTGAGATAAAATTTTTAGTTTATGGTGCTTAGTCTTCTCTTTATAAACCTGGTGTTAGATTAGATATAACTTGTATAGATATATATTTGATATAGATATAGAAATCACTCGTGAGCTTTCCTTGGAAGGTTCGTTGAGATTCCTAGACCTCCGACTCCTTTTATTAGAAGATCATGTCTGTTGGGCTTATGAACCTAGGGGAGAGAAGCCACTCCCGCACTTCTAGTTGGCACACTCAAAGTTATTTAAGAGGAGCATAGAGCATGGCATAGTTAAAGGAGCATACAACCGAGGCGTTGTAGTATCCCTTAAAGGGATAGTACAACAAAATTTTGGCGCTGATTTCTTGCTCTATTCATGTTCAAGGGAGCAATATCACATCAGGCACAGCAATCTCTCGTTAAACAAGACACAAAAGGAATTTTAAGACAAATTAAGCGATTAGCAAAGAGCACCTTGTGGATGTTGCTAACGCCTCGTTTGTATTGCCCGTCTACGAACCTTGACAGGTAGTGACAATGCCTGTCTCGCCTCCGGCAACCACGAGAGAAGAGGGGAAGGAGGAACTCCCCTCTCACCTGGACTTTCTTTTGTGTGTTCCAGAAGTCGCTATTGTCCCTCTACAAGATTGTAGAAGATTAACCCGTCACTCAAAATTCGTACAAAAGCAGCTTTGGGGATAGTTGCAGTGGCCTGATCACTGGCGTGCTTCGGCGAAGTCGGTGGTTGGAACAACTAGGACATCCTGTTGACGTCAGCCTCACCGCAGCTTTGCTCGTCCTGAGACATTCTACGTCACGATTGCGCCAAATGTCACATGCTCTCCGCTGGCTGCTGTCCGAGCGCTTGCCAGAATGGGCCGTTTATAATGAAAAATACAGCCATTAGGCTCAAAATACAAACGTGTGATTGTCATTTACGGATATTGGGGATCATATTCAGCCTTTTTCTGAACACGAAGGGTATATTTCAAATTTTGTTAAAGTATCTCTTTAAAAACGCCTTGAGGAAATCCTGCCCGCATTCTATTACATGCAGTTTCGAAGGTCAGATTTCCAGGCTGATTTCAGCAGGCTACCCCCTATCCCTATTAACTTCTGTGGCTGAAAACACTCTGAAAAAAGAAAGAAACATCTTCCCGAGGGGAACCATGGGGTGATGCGGAGCATCGTGTTGGTTCCGAGGAAAGAGTCAGTTGCGTGCTGACGTCGAGAGATGGCGCCACCGACTGCCCTAGCGTTACCCCCTACGCGAGCCTTCGTCGCGGCTCGCGGCAGAGAAACTTGGAACGCTCGCCACTCGCCGTTTATTTTTTTTCACACTTGAAGGAGAGGAGACTAGAGGAGGAGAGTTGCGCGTGCGCGCGCGTTGTGAGGAGAAGCGAACGCACGCGCAGTGCACGCAGCTGGTAGAGAGAGAGAGCGGAGAGAGTAACGCGCAGCTGTTGGAGAGAGGGAAGGAGGAGAGTTGCGCGTGCGTAGTTCGAGTGCCGACTACAACGCCGACGCCGCGGGACATAGACCCGAGCAAGAGATGCTCCGCATCTAAAATATAAAGCGAGGCGGTGGCACTGACATACCGTTAAAAGGCCCCCAAAAAGAAAAAAAAAATTCTTTTTTAAACAGTTTGGTTGGCACACGCGTGTCAAAAAATAAATTTTACGCGAAAAAAAAAAAAAACTTTTTAGAGCAATATTGACAGCGCGAGACGCGATTTAGTCGGTAGTGACCTCCTTTCCACTTGTTTTGTCTCGGCATTTCGAGCACGTAAAGGAGAGGTGGATTGGCTTGGCCACCCCGTTGAGGTGGAGAGAGTGTATGACCATTCCGTAACGTCATGGACTTTGCACGCAGAATTTTAAATAAATCTCACACCTTGAAGGTGAACATTTGAGAGAAGTCTCTCTGGTTGGGGAGCAACAATAATAATAAATAAAATATACACCAACCAAATCCTCGTTTAAATGCGGAAGACTCATGCCCCGTCCAAAGGATCGCCCGGTCTTCATTTATAAAATTTCCTGCGCGGACTGCCCGGTCGCATACATCGGGGAAACGAAGAACTTTCAGGAGAGAATTCGCCAGCATAAGAACGATGTTCGAAAGTTCGACCATGAACAAAGCGCCGTAGCTGAGCACTGCGACGTCAAGGACCACAGAATTGACTTTGCCAACACCAGCATCCTGGCTGTTGAGACCAATCCCCGACATAGACTTTTTATTGAATCCTGGCACATACAAACGACGCCAGAAAACATAAATAGATCCCTCGGCACTCTGCCGACCGTCTACGTGAACGGACTTCGCCACCTCACCGATGCAAAACGATAGACACTGCCGTAGAAGAAGAAAACAGAATACTGCTCCTCAACGGCCATAGCCGCAGTCAACCCCTGAAGAAGAGACTGAGCAGGTCTCGAAACGTTGGGTTCCGCATTTAAACGAGGATTTGGTTGGTGTATATTTTATTTATTATTATCTCGCGCCTTCAATATTTTTCTAAGAAAAGCTTTTATTTTCATAAAAAATAAATTTCTTCACACGTTTGTCCCAACCAGACTGTTTAAAAAAACATAATTTTTTCTTTTCAGGGGCCCCTTAAGGGACTGACAAAAAAGAGTGGTGATCATGACCTATATTCACTATATTTCCCACACGCAAGAAAAGATTGCGAACTGAGAAAACCTGAATGTAGTCTTTTTGGCCCCCAACAAGCTGTCCAGTTTAAGCAAGAGAGTTAACATCAATAACAGCCAGCAAGTATGCTGTACAAAAAAAAACAAAAAAAAGACCGCAGACTGTTTATTTCTTGCTTGGACGATGTAGTTTATTCTATTCTTCTTTCATGTGGCAAGCAATATATAGGCCAAACTCGGTGTTGCTTGAACATACGGTTGAGAGAAACGTACTATACAGTAAAACCTCGTTAATTCAACCCCCGCTAATTCGGAAATTCGGATAATTTGAACTGGGCCGATCCGGTCCCGTCAAACGTATGTATTAGTCAATGGCAGCAAACGCTCATTAATTCGGAGAGAATGCGGCGCGCTATGGTTAATTCGGACGAATTCGGCAGGTGGCAATTGCTACCATACGTTCCAATGGGTATGACCGCTATCCATCCGAGGTGCACACGTGGTTTTTCCGGTTTTCCCATGGTTCTTCGCTCTTTCGGTTCTCCGTGTTTCGCACCAGTTTTGCTCTGGATTGCCGTGCTTCAGGGAAGCGGCAGAAGCATAGCTGCAACCACCATGGCTGCAACGGAAAAAGGGTAGCGCAAGTGGCCGACGACCGGGATGGCAAAATCGCGACACGCGGGGCTATTGTTCCCGAGAGCGCTGATAGCGAGAGTGACCGTCACGTTTCATGCTTCAACGCGGATATCCTAAAGCCCGCCATTTTAACAGCTATCTTATCCCTCAATTTTTCGCCGGCCACCCCAGCGTTGAAAAATGCAACGTGACTGGCACTCTCGCTATCGGCGCGCTCGGGAAAAATAGCGCCGGGTGTCGCGATTTTGCTGCTCCGATTATTGGTCAGTTGTGCTACTCGTTTTCCGTTGCTAAGAATTTAGCGACGAAAGTGGATATACTGAGGGCCTTGAAGGACAGCGTCTCTCGACAAGTGATGGAAAGTTGCGACGTCAAGAGAAGCAGTTTGGCCACGTACGTGAAGGTTGAGGCCGATATCCTACAGGCTTTCGAGAGCGAGAAGTTTAACGCAAAAAAAAAGCGGCCGTGGGCGGTGGTGCACCCGAAACTAGAAGAGGCCTTGCTGTGATAAATCGTCAGCGCACGGGATGCGTAGCTCCGACAGTGCGAGTACGGTGGAGCACTCGACCGCGTTAACGAAAGTTGCCGTCTCCGCCCAAGTGTCGTCCAAAAAGCAGGCGGTAATAACAGATTTCTTCTCAAAATAAAGGTATGTCACAGGGAAACGTTTTCGCGCAGTTTTCTTTGTCCTTTCGATATTAAGACTTTCGGATAATTTGGATTTTTTTGCCGGTCCCATGAGATCCGAATTAACGCGGTTTTACTGTAATACTTACAAAATCTTATCCGGACATATTGGTCTACACTGTCGCGATTGCGGGTGTGAGGCTGACTTTACGCAGTGTTCTGTTATAGGTAAAATTAGCCAGAAGCTTACTAGAGAGATCATTGAGGCAGAAAGGATTGCACGGCAAAAAGATGCATGTGTCAGTAACCCATCCTTGACGTTATCAAACAAAGAGCTAGAATTTTCGGCACATGGAGAGATGAGACACCAGTGAGGTACGGAAAAGATTGTTGCGCCTCTCGCAAAGACGAAGAATACGAAGCAGTTTTGCAATCGCTCCTCGCACAGAAGAACCAAAAAATACATTTCAAGTTGTAAGTCAGTGCTGTGTGTCTCTTGGGTGTGTGTCCTGTGTGTTTGTGTTGTTGTCTTTACGCTGTTGTTATGTTAATCTAGCTTGTTTTTTCAGGTTCTCGATGCAATGTACATGCATAAAAAAACCTTGTTTTTGTGCACATGTGTGGCATGGCAACACTTAAAAAAGCCTAGTAAAATAAACTAATTCGCTCCTTTTAATCCACTGAGTGCAATGAACAACAAAAATAATGTGTGCGACACTTCTTTCATTTGAAATAATTAAAAATAGCAAAAGTGCCATTTCAAGGGGCTGACAAACATTTCTTAAATTTTTCATAAATACAAAATAAGATACATTCTAACCAAAATTAGGTAATTGTATTCTACACATTCTAACATATTTTCATGCCAAATTTGGTTGTGATAGGACAATATAGGTGGTATTCACTGGGCACCATACTTGAGCGCAGCGTTCACAGCGCATGCTCAAAATGATACCCCACCTATCTTCCTAGAAGACTCACAATCTTGGTGGTATGAAGTGCACGTTCCGGAAGCGTTGTGGAAGCTCACCGCGAGCTCGCGCTCTGCAATAGCGTACACAACTATGGCCGCCAGTGAATACCACAACATAAATTATTGTGCAGAAACTGTGAAGAAGCCCCAAAATTAATAAAAAGAAAAACGGGCTTGAATGTTACCATAGATGTGTCGCCATACTCTTTCTCGGTGCAGAAAATAATATTTTGTTAATTTCCATGAGGAATTGAAGCTACAGAAGACTGCAATGGAGAGGAGACGGCTAGGCCTACTTGTCAATGTAAATGTGATGGCGGGCGACGTTACAACTTGAAGAACCACATAGAAAAAAATTGCTCAAATTCATGCCGTTTTGGGTTGCCGGAAGGTCTTCAAATGTGTATTTGACTGATTTTGCGATTATATCCGGCAGTAAATATTTTTATGCGTAAAATATAAAGATACAAATATAATAAGACACCATAAAACCCAAAATAACATTTTTTGCAAAATATTGCCGTTTTTCGACCCAAACCTGGAAACCTAAAACTGAACCTAGGAAAACAAAACAAAAACAATTTTGCCCTAGGTTTAGTGTTTTTTTTTTTTTAAGATGTTTTCATGTCCTTCATCTCTTTTTCTGTTGTGGCACCGCTGAACCGCAATTATCTACGGGGTGTTATCGAGGAAATGAAACCCGGTGTTTTGGCCCACATATATAAACTAGGTATTGCATAAAGCTGAAACTCCGCCAGGATGTGATGTTAGCAGTGGTGACAAAGTACGAAAATTTCTGCAGCCAACATTACCTGAACCAAAAGATACAAAAGAAGAACTAAATTTCTCAACGAGCCGACATCCCCCGTAATGTACTTTATCAACTCAATGAAGAAAACCATTGATTGTTCTTTTTAATCAAGGTGAACAGAAAGTGAGAGAACATTTCATTTCAGTCGCTGAACATAGAAATTTGCATATTGGTTTGTTCTTTTGCTTTCCATTTCCTCGAGGTACATTTGATAGCAATCAGCGATCCAGTCATGTATAGAACCATAACGACGAGCACCAACTTATTTAGTCTTCCTGGGATAGTGAAACCACATCTCCAGTGTTTTTATGTGTGTGACGGAAACCACAGACATTTCTTCACATAGATGTGTGTTATATGTGTGAACTATTCTATGATGTGCTATGAAGTGTGTATCTCTCCCTGCATGAGTCTAGTTTCATCTTTCTGGCAAACTTAGGTCCAACGGTTTTTGTGGTCCCCAAATGTTTCGGTGGGACTGCTTGCAGACCGCAGGTTGTGCTGCGGCAATCTTGTCGGCTTCAACTCTAATGCATACATGTGAAACTAAAGATAAGGTTTGAGGTTGCTTTAATTTAGCTTGCTGTCTTTTGCTGATCTTCAGTCTTTTCTCTCCAGCCAATACATGAACCGGAAAGGAGGATTTAACAGACCCCTGGACTATGTTGCTTAATTGCGCCGCCGTGTGTATTTTGGCGCCAGCGCTTCACTGCTGCCAGCTCTGCAAACGAAAATAAAAGAAATCTGCAAGAGTTTTCTTGGCATTATAGTATTGATGAAGGCACTCTTGGTGTATGTGACCACTTGTGTGTCTTACAAACAGCCCAATTGACTTTGTAGCTCAAATTCTTTTGAAACATGGGCAAAGCATTGCGCAGATGTTGCCAAGGTGTACTTTTGTGCTAGATGAGAGAACCAATGAATGATTCGACGACATTCTGTATGAAAATATTTTTTGGCTATGTTAGCTGCTTAATAAACTGTATATGCAAACCAAAAATGGCTCCTTCGTTACTGGTATCTACTTGTAACATTCTAATGGATGGGGGAAAGATACCTGCAAAATATTCTTGTCAGAAGCAATCCTTTTAACTCGTAATATTCTTGCCGTACCTAGGAAATGTGCCGATAACATCTCATTCTGAAGCAAAATGCTTTGCATGAAAATCGACACTTGGCAGCAGGGGCCATGAAGGACTTTTCTTAGTTTTAAGTTTTGCTTAAAAAACTGCTTGGAATGATTCCTTGACATTTATAAGCTACAAAGTGTGAATTTTTTTTTTTTTTTTCTCCACACGCTAGAAGACGTAAAACAATACCCTCCGTGCAGTCAAGTTTGGTGTGACACGTTGCGCCATCTAGCTCAAAATATTTGCAACACTGAGAAGGCCCTTTCGCCAGCCTGCTTGCTCGTGGGGCTGTTCACGCATCACTTTGAAGGTGTTGATTCGTGCGTTTTTGGCCTTTCATTCTTAACATTGCTATCGGATGTCGCAGAAGAGCAAACGCCGAAGCTGTAGGCACTGTTGCGTACCGCACTGTCGCAACCCATATTTGGAACTAATGCGCTAGAAGCCCGGCGTTGTCTTTGGATTCGATGCGATGACTCTAGAATTAGATCAGTCTTTTGACACTTTCATTGCTCTCTGCTCCGCGGACATATCTTGATTGAACGACGTTGTGTGGACATTTGATCGTAGTTACCGAAAACCGAAGTGAGCGTTTTCTCCGCTTCGCCGATTGCTGAACGAACTGTCGTTTGCGCTTTTAGCATGATCGCGTGGCTGCCCAAGATGGTTGCTTTATTTCGACCCGTGTCTAAGCGGTCCTAACTTTGTCCCTGATGCGAGAAAAATCTATCCAAGAAATAATAAAAAAATGTACTTACCCCACGAGAAAGGGTTATCCATGCGGCGTTTATTTCTGATCTATGTAAAAGTGAACAGCACATTCAATCGACGAGAACGAGAATCGGCTTGCGCCGAGCAACTGCGTACGACACTGTCCAAACTACATCCAGCTTGCACGAAAAACACATTCCTCGGACACCACAATCGTCTTCAACACTGCGACGAGGGGACTGGAAACAAACTGATCACCAAAATGAGGTCAGCTATTCATGCGGGAAGAATTTACTTGGAAAAAAAGGGTGGGTAAGAATGAGAGGGAGGGGGTGGGGGGTGCGTTTTTAGTTCCGCTTTTGCAGTGCGCTTCTGTAGAGGAGGGAAGCTGGACGAAGTCTTCGCTTTTGTTATCTTCAAGCGTGCGCAAACAACGTAAAAAAAAAATAATAAAAGCTGTCCTTGTTTATTTGCTTTCACTTATATTTGACCGTAATATTAGCTCCCACTTCGGGTTGTCTTTACCTATCGAGGAAGGCACCTACTAAAACTCCCTAATGCTAGAACGACACAACCACACACGGATGCACATTTATATATTTAACGTTTGATAGATTCTTGAAATAGTCGGTAGTGTAACGCGCGACAGCACAACGCTCGGAGTTCGTAATAACGTAATCTCGCAAGGGTATGCCGGCGGCGCTGCCGATTTTAGCCGTCCCAGTCTAGCCTCAATTGGCCACGGTGGCGCTGATGACCAACCGACGGTGGCGCTCTCTGGGACCCTGCCCAGAGCCTATTGAACAAAAGCGGGCAGCATTCATCCTTACATTAGTTCATTCCCTCTGCTCGCAGCCAGAACAAGTGACCATACGATCTGGTGCAGATTATATGCCAAAAGGCTCCAAGCATTGTTAAAGTTTGGTTGTTTCTTTCACCACACTGGTTGGGCACGAGCTCCAAACTAAATGTGCACCAAAACATTGATTAAAACTGGGGTTTCTTGTTTTCGGAGTTGATTTTGCGTTAAATTCAGAGGGTGCTTTTCGGAGCTTATTCTTCTAAAAGGATTCAGAGTATGTCGGAGTTAATTTATTATAGATTCCCGATTCTCTGAAGTTCGGAGTTGAATTTTGATGCGTGCGCAATTTGTCAAAATTCAGTATAAAACCAAAAATTATCTGGACACGAACCTGCCCTAAATTGATAAGAGCTCACCTGTATCAAGGAGTATTTCTTCAGCTGGATTGGGCATTTGCACCCTTGCCATTGGTAATACTAACTGTCCCACAACAGAGCTTGCAAATAAATGTTGCTTTAATAAACTTTGATACTTTAAAATCACTTAAATCCTTGGCATAGTCTCTGGACAGCTTGTTTTCTTCCCATACCATTCCACCACTCCACCCTGCAGCTGCACAGGGTGGAGTGGGGAGCAGCAGAAATATTTTTCGGGGGAGGAGCTGAGGTGGCTGAGATGTTCATGATTTGGGGTGCAGAAATGGGGGGGGGGGGGGGTACAAAATCCACTGCAAACCAGAGCAGTGGCTTTTGTTGTGATCCAAGATTAGAATGACCCATTGTCCTGCACAAAACTTGACAAGATAAACGGTGAGCCCGTTTTGTCAATATTCGGAGATTTAAAAAGAAACTGGAGGAGGCCTCTTCTCAGGACAACTAACCCTGTGCTCTGACCAAGCTTATTTGTAGGATACAATGGTTTTTCTTGTTTTTTTGCCTTCGTGAGATTGAAATTTTGAGTTTTTCGGATAACTCCGAATTGATAAATATTTTACCTGCGAGTGTTTTTTCGGAATTCAATCGGATTTATCCGAAAACACAGAATCCTAATAGACCCTTTCCGAGATACAGTCCGGCCACATTGATCACTACCATCATCTGAAAAATGGCATTTGTGTCATACTAATGGCAGCCTTCTGTTTATTGATGAAGGAAGAAGTTGCTCATGAGCTGATGATTTGAGGCCTATTCGGAGTGCAAGTTCGTCTGCTTCTTTTTCAGAGGTTACGGTGACGTCGGAATGCCGAGCTCCGATTGGCTCCGATTGAAGGATAGTGGGTAGACCTCAGGGCAGCTTGCTTTGAGGTCTACCCCCAATCCTTCAATTAGAGTCAATCTGAGCCCAGCGTTCTGACGCCACCCCAACCCCTGCTAAAGAAGCAGACAAACTTGTGCTCCACATACATGCGAGACGTTAGCACGATGTGAAGCAGGAATTGAAAGCAGGAGCTGCGCAAGCATTCATTTCTAACTCGGGGCCCGGTCAATCTGTTCGTGGCACACAATCGCCTTCAAAGCTTCTTGATCTATACAACTTTTTCAAGGAGTGTGTGTCGGTTGGCACTTCGTTCCGACTGGTTGCATCTTCGTGGCCATCGTCATTGGGAGAGATCGAGAACTGTACAGTGAAGAGTACATTCTCGTTTGTCATTGACTTGCGAAAGTGCAGTGCCCAATAAAATACTATAGACTACAGGTTCATTGCTTCCATTAGTACAGTAAAGGTTAAACTGCCATTTGAGCCACCAAAGTGCACTGAATTGCAGAAAGGGACTTTTTTAACCGAGTTCAAGTCGAATGCTCGCGCAGTGTTCATGTCAAATTCACGAGCCATATTCAACCGCTATCACATTGTGATGCTCCCCCCTAAGTATGTCAAGATTGTGACCTCCACAGCTATGTCGGCAAGCTTCGTGAAGGAGGGACCAAAAAGAGTAGTTCGCTTCTACCCTCGAAATTACAACGAAGCTTCCTGCTTAGCAACATTGCATGCGAGTGGTGTGCTTGTGAAACATGCAGAACATTCAAACCTAATATTGTTTCATGGCCCATTTAACAGTGCAACGATGGAGAGAAACTTTTTCTAGATCTCTTCAAGTCACCATTTAATCAAGTTAATTTCTTGTGTTGGGATACAGCATCACTGTAGAAGTGATGTGATGTCCCTGTAAAAAGTCATTTTTAACAATAACCAGAAAAAGTGCTAGATTTCAGACAAGACAACTGTTTAAAACACAGGATAAATAAGCAAAACAACATTTATTTAGAAAATCCATAGAACAACTTAACAGCCTCACTCCATCACACAACCACAAGGAACACTAGGATTTGTTTTCGGACATTAAAATAATTAATTTAACTGGTGACAAGATTGCAACTGTGGCCCACACGCTTCTCTCTTCCTTGAAGTGCAATTCCTTCGGAGACCTGTTTAAAGGATAGCAGGGTTACAAGGGACAGTGTCCCACTGTAAAAACAATACTGGTTGTCCCCGAAAAAAACATTTACTGTATTTTTTTACCACAAAAATAAACTCTGCATCAGTCTCTGCCAAAATATAACGCTAGCTGTCCAGACCAGATGCCAAAGTTACAGAGCTTGCCGTTATCCGATTGAAAAGTTGTAAACGATTTTCAGCAATTTTTGATGAAAAAATGGTGCCCATTTCAGATAGTCCTGGCCTTTGTTGGCTGCCATTTTCTTATTGAAAATTTTTTAAAATTGCTTTCCACTTTTGAACCAGATAACTGCAAGCTCTGAAACCTTTGCATTCAATCTGGACCACTAGCGCTGTATTTAAGCAGCGACTGAGTGTGCAGTGATGCATAGTCTATTTTTGAAGTTAAAAAAAAAAGGTTTTCTTTTTCCTTCAACATCAATTTACGGCAGGGCTGCTCAATCTCGAGGTGTTACTGCACTCAAAACCTTGTGAGGCGTCAGTGACTAGATAACCTGGGTGAGTGTAGAGGGCACACCACTATGTGAGTAGCTGAAGAATACTCGTCGTCCAGTAAACAAATGACTAGAACGTGCAAGCATGGCGGGACGGAGAGGGTTGCCCCATTTCATCATCTTTTAGCACCCAGCCTTAAGGCAGTGATGGAGCTACAAAGCTACTGCATTGTCGGTACCAAAGTGTAGTGTGCCGTAGCAACTGGGTGCACCTCCCACCGCCATACATTGCCACAAGACTCATTGAGGTACCGGGCAGTGGTGGTGTGGTGGCCTAGGGGCACCACACTGGCACCACCAAAGTTGCAGTCCAGAAAGGTTCACAGGTCACTAGACAAACTCCTTGGGTTTTTCGCTCTTGAGGCACTGACCGAGCCTGGTGAGCAAGTTTCCTTGGTTCAGCTGGTAGAACTGCACGAGCTGCTGCAGGCAGGAGAACTTGGTCCGACCGGAGTCGATGGAGAAGCAGTCCTCGCCCAGCGTCTCGATCTGGACGTGACGCACCTCGCCGCGGAACAGGTAGCAGAGCACGAAGGTGTCCAGTCTGGTCAGGCTCCGACGCACCAGGAAGGTGCCGTCTTCCGTGGCGTGCCTCAGCAGCAAAAGCGCCGCAGTCTCCCGCTGCAGCGAGCCGTGGAACCACGGCTGCGCGTGTTGAGGGTCGCCCGCCACGGCACTCGGGTATGGCCCGCACGCCGACGTGGACCGAGGAAGTTTCCTCTTCCAGCCGCGAAACTCAGCTGCGGCCACGGCTCTGGCCTCCCGGGGATTGTCGATGATCCGTCCCCTGCTACCGGTGAAGTCCATGGCGACGAGCGGCGGAGACTCGTCCCTCTTGGGGTTCCAACCTGGTTTGTCGCCGTAGTTCCCTTTCGCTTTCGTGCTGCCTCGGAGCTTCTCGGCGAGGCTGCCGAGCCTGAAGGGCAATGGTATAGTCACATTTATCCACTGATGTCACGTTGAACTGCACACAAACACGTCCAATCTCCCCTGCAACTCACCGGGAGCCGAAGTGGGATGATAGCTGGTCCATCGCGGCGTTTCGCCGAGAAAGTAAACTTCCGACTGTTGGCCCTTGCTGTCCACCTGCCAGTTGGCTTCGTTCGTTCCAGCACCGACGAGGCAGACCCTGCGTGTAGGAGATCGAAGATCACTTTGTTCCAGAACTACTTCACGGTTCGCCAGCTATCTGAGCAGTGCGTGTCCTGGGCACCATCGCCTGTGTCGAAGAGGTTGCGCAAGTTGCTGTCGATTTCTTACCTGAGACAAGCACATCGAACGACGGCACGAGAAGAACGGCGGTCAAGACCCCACACGCGCACTGTCGATGACGAGACGTGTTCGAACACGTACGATCAGCTCGTGAGATCACATTGTTGTGTTCGAACGTTCAAATTTCGTCGCCTCAAGCAAAAAAGAAAAAAAGAAAAAAAAAAGTTTTTCCCTGGTGGATTGATCGGGAAACACCGTTAGCCGATAATTCTTCGTCCTCGCATATACCTGGCCATTTCGTTTGCTGAACACGTCTTGCTTACTTCGCTTTGTTGTGAAATGAAAGTGTAAAGATTAAGAAAGAAAAGAATACGTTTCTAAAGCCGTGTTTCAAAATTTACTCGATCTTACTCCAGGGTAAAAGTTTTGTAGCTTGGCGTTCCAAAACCTACCCGCGTCCAGCGTTCTTCAATCTGTGTTGGCACGTGACACGAGCCGCCGGAGTAACTCGGATCCATTTGCATTTGGGTAAGATTTGGAACACAGAGTAAGGCTGCCGTTGATGAAGTGATGGGGAAATCTAGGGGGGAAATCCACACACCGCTCCGCGTCCGCGTGTGCGGCCACCGGACAGCCATCTTGCATGCAACGAAATCGCGTTTTTGCGAGCGTCGTAGAGGCTGACAGTAGCGTGCTGAAGACGCGTTTTCTACTCGCTCGTCGTCATTCGCGAAAGAAGTTTCTTAAGCCTTTGTGAAAACGATGAGACATGCCTTTGAGAACACGTGGAAATTTTTACGAAAACGCAGTGCCACAGGATTAAGGTGACCACCTTCCTGCCGGCGAAATGCGGGACACCCTTACCGGAGGGGGGGGGGGGGGGGGGGAGGGAGGGAGGGAAGGAGGAGGAGGAGGAGGAGGAGGAGGAAGTAAGAGGAGGACGGTATTTTCACGACTCAAGAAAAAAGTATTACAGGAAATTCACCAACACGCACACCCCGAAATCGCGTGCTGTACTAAAGCATATTATACACCTGAAAATTGTGTGCGGCAATCAATCTACCGGGTGAAACAAGGAGACGGCAGGCTCTTTAAATCGACCGGAAAATTCGGTTTCTTAACCTATCGCGCTACGACTTTGTGCAGCGTTGCCCACAGATGGTGCATTTGTTTTGTAAAATTTGCAAAGAGCGAACTTACCTGAGAAAAATGTAAAGAAAGAAAAAGGCTTAGCTCCTATGGAAACGCAGCGACGCCACCGGTCTTCAAAGAGCACGGCGCCGTTTCGCACGGGACACAAGAGATGTCGCAACGAACGCCGACAACGAACGAGTATTCGGCGCCGAGAGCCAGCGTCTTTAGCAGACAATCTTTTCGACTCAAAAGCGGAGCGCGTTCCGCAGGCGGCGACAGTCGCAGAAACAAAAACAGGCGCGGTAACAACAAGCAGCTGCAGTTCCTTGTCTGCTAAATACGCCGGCTCTCGGCGTTGTCTGCTCGTTCGTTGGCGGCAGTTGGCGTCGCGACCGCTTGCGCCATCTCTTGTCTTCCGTGCGAAACGGCGCCGTGTTGTTTGAAGACCGGTGGCGTCGCTGCGTTTCCATAGGAGCTAAGCCTTTTTCTTTCTTTACTTTTTCCTCAGGTAAGTTCGTTCTTTGCAAATTTTACAAAAAAAATGCACCATCTGTGGGCAACGCTGCACAAAGTCGTAGCGCGATAGGTTAAGAAACCGAATTTTCCGGTCGATTTAAAGAGCCTGCTGTCTCCTTGTTTCACCCGGTAAAATAATTTTGACTAACAGTGATATTTTTTGTTTAATTGTAATGGTAAATATTTCATCAAAAGTGTGTAAGTAAAAAAACATAAAAAATGACTGTACCAAACCCCAATGCATAAAAATGAAATAAGAAACAGTAAGTATTCTTCGGCTTATTGTTTTCTGTCGATATCGATAGTTACTCTTATACAGTGTTGGGTAAAGTACATCTAAAAGGTACTTTAAGTAAAGTACAAAGTAAATGAGACGTGATGTACTTTAAAGGGGCCCTCCAACAGTATTTGAGCGTCTACTTTTTTTTGCGGTTTCTCCACGCTAGTGGTCCCTGAAACCCAGTGGACAACGAAAGAGTTTAAAAATATCAGCGCAACATATTTTAATTTGACAACTCGGAAACACCTCCTCCGACGGTGGCGCCGCGTGGTGCCGAATGCGCGCGCATAACGGCGCTCCCTTTCACTATACGTCACATTCACTGGGTTTCGTGATTGGCGAGAGCCGTCCCAGAAATTTTGAAGCGGAATAAAGTATATCACACGTTAACCGTCATTATTTCTCTAAAAAGTCGTTTTTATAGAGCTAATAAAGTTGCAAATTAAAGTTCAAAAAGGGCGAAAACAACGCCTCGTCGCTCATGCGCGCCTCCCAGCGGCGGAGTACCTCCTACTCGCCGAGGTGGCTCCGGTGGCGAAGTCTTTGCGAAGTTGCGGGAGACGAGCCTTCCGCGGCTATCGAAGCGGACTGAGGCAGAGACGCGTCGCGGCGC
Organism: Ixodes persulcatus; assembly: GCA_013358835.2. Taxonomy (NCBI): domain Eukaryota; kingdom Metazoa; phylum Arthropoda; class Arachnida; order Ixodida; family Ixodidae; genus Ixodes; species Ixodes persulcatus. The sequence continues at coordinate 115,120 of JABSTQ010010196.1, forward strand.
TTGCGTGGTGTGTCCTCGTACGGCGCGACGCCCAGCTCCGCACTCCTTTTTAAGAATTCGGCGCTCAAAATCCGATAAGCCCGGTAAATTCATCGATGATGGCAACCCGATTCCAAAGCTACGATGGTTGCAGCGAGGCCTAATGGCCGACCGGGCCGACGGGCTATCAACCAAACTCGCGTCCAATTGGCCAACCGCTTTGCTCCAATCGCTAAACTGTTTCATTTTACGTCATGAAGCGCATTGTTTTGCTTATTTAAAGTTGTTTTCTGCAATATTTAATTTGCTAATAACTCACAAAATATTGCGAATTTCTGTAATATTTTTTTCCCTCGGTGTTCCTGCTTTCATGGAGCTCCGTTTCAGCGCGAACTTCAAACCAGTCAAAAAATTGTTGGTGGGCCCCTTTAAGTAAAGTATTAAGTACACTGGGTGCAATGTACTTGAAGTACTATAAATACAATGTACTTTCAAGTCAAGTACAAGTATTTTAATACAATCTTTCACGATGTCCTATGGCATGCATTGCCCAGGGGTAATCAGGGTGCATGACCTATTTTCAAAAACAGCGGCGAATATTTGATAAAGTCAAGTGGCCACAGAGTAGTTATTTTCAAGAATTGAGCTAAATTCGGAAGTCCCTCTTCTGAATTTGGTGCCGCTTGCACTGGATTTTTACACCCAAGGGTGTTAAATATTATATATACTAGGAGAGAGCATGACGTCAGTTAGTGTGCAAGCGAGCTGGTGATAATTAATGATAATGTGATACCTGAGATTGAGGTGCGAAAAAATTGAGAAACTTTTAAGTCGAAGGAAAAGACAAAAGAGAACGTCTCAAAACATTGTGACGTTCTCCTCTGTTGTCTTTTCCTTCGACTTGAAAGTTTAATAGTTCCGCACCACAGTTTCAGGTGCTAGATTATGATTAATTTTGCCCTCATAATATTTTAAACCTCCTCACCTGCGCTGAACCACCGAGAAGTAGCGACAGTTCAAAAAGCTACTGGAAAGCCGCCCCAAAACAAGCGGAGCGATGCGTCGTCTGCTCACGTCTCTGCTGAGGGTACAATATCCCTCCCACTATTTCTTCGGAGTTGACAAAGCATCATTTCGTGATACAAATTTAACAAAACCAAAATTGGGGAATGTACTTGAAGTCAGGAATTGTACTTTCCTTGGAAAGTACCAGAAAAAAATACTTTAAGTAAAGTACAAGTACATACTCAGAGAATGTACTTCAAGTAAAGCACAAGTTTCCTAAATCTACTTGAAGTAGCACTTTAAGTACAATGTACTTAAAGTACTTCCCAACACTGCTCTTCTACTAACATGCTGCTACACAAAATTAGAACCTTATGTTTTTGTTTTTTTCGACCGTTGTAAGTTGCAGGTTTTTGCCTTGTGTGGCCATCTTCACTAAAAAAAGCTTTCCACAAAAAAACCTTTCGCATGATACAGTATGATTTGCAAATATTTGCAATAGTTTATTCTTTGAACTTTTGGCGAGCAATTTTCGCTTGCAATATTTTGCCATAAAGGGGAGAAACACGATGGCGCATGCGCGTCTTTCACCTGCAAAAACGACGGTCGCTTCCCGCAGTGCGTGGATAAAAATAACATACCATCGAGATTCACACGTTTATCAGCTACTTCCGCGCTTTCCCGTGGCCCGTTGTTCGGAAGCGCCATAATTTGCGAAGTGAATGTTACGACACTGTGAAATGCGGGACATTTTGAAGATTTTTGTATTTCTTGCGGGACGCGGGACACGACCCGCGAGTTGCGGGACGGGTGGTCACCCTACACAGGACAGAGGCACAACTCGTCGAAAACAAGTTTCATCGGCCTCGCGGCGTGATCAAAGGCTCCTTGGCACTCCGAAGTGCTGAGTCTTCGTGCCTTCGCACGCTTGGATACCGATCAAGAATCGACGCCGCGGCAAAGTTTTGGAGGTGCGTCGAGCGTAAATGTCTTTGCATCATATATCGGCGACGGAGTTCTGGGTCGTCCAGCTGATCCGGCGAGTTTCTATCAATCTATGGCTGTGTACCAAATCTACTGTAATGGATCACATGGCAGCACAAATCGAGCAACGCTGCTGAAGCAACGAAGGTTTTTGAAGGCAAAAGTGCAAGACGGCGAGATTGAACATCTTTGAAACACGGCCCATGTGGTTGAGTGCAATCTGTTGACCAATCACAATTCCCTAGGGATTCAAATAACATCGCAACTTTTGAACAATGGAGCCAGGGGTTGTCGGAAGTGTTTGGTAGGAAGGGGAAAGGGGGGGGGGGGGTGAGAGGTGCACAGAAAAAAAGATTTTTGTTCTACTGAATTGATTGCCATAAGCGTCTAGTAAACAAAATAAAAAACGCGCCGCCGCCCCCCCCCCCCCCCCCCCCCCCCCACCTCCCTTCCCCCCTCTTCCGTCGCGGACACTGTATCAAGCTCGTTTCTGGACCGCGAGTGCCGCAAGTTACGAATACAGTTGTCATAGTAAAGTAAAACGCTGATCCAGAGACGCATACGGCTTCACGCATATTGGACTCGCAAAACACATCCACACGGCGCCGATTCTTGATAGGACTCCAAGCGTGCTAAGGCACAGGGGCGCAGCACTTCGGCGTGCCAAGGAAGCTTTGATCACGCTGCAAGACCGGCAAAACTTACTTTCGACGAGTTGTGCCTTTTTCCTGCGGCGCTGCACTTTCGTAAAAATTTCCACGTGTTCTCAAAGGCAAGTCTCACCGTTTTCACAGGGGTTTAAGAAACTTCTTTGGCGAATGACGACGAACGAGTAAAAAACGTGTTTTCTGCACGCTGCCGCCAGCCTCTGCAAAGGTCGCAAAAACGCTATTTCGCTGCATGCAAGATGGCCGTCCGGTTGCCGCACTCGCGCTGCAGCCAGTGTCGAACCGGAACCGAACCGTTATTTTTAGCCGAACCGGAACTGAACTGAACCAAAATCTTCGCCACCATCTTGGAACTGAAGCGGAACTGAACCGGAAAAAAATATAGCGGTAACCGGTTCAAAACGGTTCACGGTGAATTTTTTTTTATTACAAAATTATGTTTGATAAATAAAAATTGACAGCTGAATTTCTATGTAGTGATCAATTGTCATGTACCGAATTGCAATGTATGAGAAATTTTGAGTTTGCTTGGCGCTTTGTATTGGCACTGTGATAAATCATGTGTCGCGTGGTCACGTGACATCATGGTGTCAAGACATGCTGCCAAGTAATGTCCCGTCACGTGACTCACTGCGCCAAGTCTGCTTGAATTGAGAACGTCAATAGATTTATTAGCGTTGTTGACACCGTGACGTCACATTGCAACACGACTTCTCGCCGCGAATCACGTCACGCCGTGACGTACTCGATTGTCATGAATCCAAGTCGAGTGCTCGGGTTCGTGACAATCAGCTTGGCCAAACATTCGGGTAACGGCTCGTGTTCAATCAAAGTTGAGAATAGCCTAACTTTAACGAAGTCTAAAGCTGAACCCATACTTTATTCTTTACCAGCCCCAGCGCATGACTATGATGAACACTGACGTTATGTGTACTATAATTAGCGTCAGATCACGTGACCGCTTGTTCTAATAGCGAGTTGAGGGGGGGGGGGGGGGGGAGCTGTTTCTTTCCTTTGTTTTTTCTGTGTCTGCCGTTGAGCGGAGAGGAAAACTGATGGTTGTTTTTACAAGTTATCAACGTCAGGAATGAGCTTTCAGAGGTATTTACCGAAAGTACAAATATTGTTGCAGGACCCATTTTATATGTACACATCATTGAGGCACTCAAACATGTTTTCGTTGTTGCTGAACTGTCTCAGAAAGTTGACCCCGAGAATAAATGCATTGAAAGGACTGTCTTATTAATTCGACGATAAATAGAAATACAGGTGTGTACGGGAGGAATACATACATACATATATATATATATATATATATATATATATATATATATATATATATATATATATATATATATATATAAAAATCCTAGTGGCCTGAGTGGGACAGCCGAACGTTGGCAGCCGCTCAAAGTTCTTCCCCAATCTTTGACCATCTTCGTATTTTGTATAAACAACACAGCTTTTGGGTAAAAAAAAAAAAAGGAGGATAATCATAATTGTAGAATTAACACCCCCAAACGGAGGAGCGATCGTCACTCAGGGATAAACAGCTAGTATTCTCTGAAAGCGCATCGAAATCAAAGAGAGAGAGAGAGAAAGAGAGAGGGGGGGGGGGGGGGTTAAAGACATACTCTGTTGTAAAGGTTCCTCTGCTCCACATTTTCGGCACAGACCAGAAATCGTGGACCCGTAGACTACTTTGTTTACAAAAACACTCCTGTCAGAAAGTGCTTTTTCGTGGTGCCAGACGCTCGCGCCGTTCCTCACGACGCTGCACCAAGCGAGAATAATAATTGCGTCTCTTGAATACTTGGCTTGCTTTGAGCGTGAACATTCTGTGCGTGGCCTTTTGCACCATCAGATTTTATTTTTCCAGCAAGAACAAGTCGCAATGACCACCAGCATATAGCGCGACGACGTCACGTGCAAACCATGTTTTGTGTTGAGCGCGTTGGTGATGACGTTAAATACTCGAAAGAATAAAACATGAAGGACGGACAAAACAACACGCCTGTGTTGTTTTGTCCGTCCCGGGCGTGTCGTACGGGATAAATACCAATTCTTTTGATCAGTCCCAAATTTCTCTTTTAAAGGCAGACAGAATTCGCCGGTACCGCGAACGACAGTTCTGAAGTAGAGGTCCCACGCCCATCGTCCGCTGCCATCGCCATCCCCGCGAGTACTCCCACGATACGCGAAACGACGCACGCACAGAATGCTTCCGGTTCTCTGTGGAACTTTTTTTTTTTTTTTTTTTTCAGTCAACGTATATGCAGCTTTTTTGAAGCCACAAAAAATGGGTTTCATATTTTTTTCTATTTTTAATAGTGAGTGTATGCCTTCAGTGACCAACGACTTTGATTAAATTTGGTAGTCGCGTCGAAACCTTAGAAAACGGCCCGTGACCACGGAAAAGAGTGTGAGCGAGACTCGAACCGGCCAGTTCTTGATCGGCGGTTTTCGGGCGGAAAGAAACCGAATTTCGGATCGCAAATTGTGTTCTGGGTAATTGGGCTCTCATATGTCATGTACAACTAAAATACTCGGCGAGCATAACACCCTGTCAGTGTCCCTTTAGCAGTTCAGTTTCCTGGTGAAATGTGATGCTCTCAACACTAGTAAAAATGAACAACCAAATAGTAACGTTCTGCAGTATATACAATATAACAGTCTCGTATATGCGGCAGCCTATTAAAGGGATAATTCAGCGAAATTTGAAATATACCTGTTGTGTTCTGGAATAGGCTGACAATGACCCACAATATCCGTAAATGACAATCGCACGTTTGTATTTTGAGCCTGATGGCTGTATTTATCGTTGTAAACGACCCACTCTGGCAAGCGCTCGGAGAGCAGCCAGCGGAAAGAACGTGGCATCCGGCGCAATCGTGACGTAGATTGTCTCTTGCCGAGCAAGGCTGCGGCGAGGCTAACGTCGACGGGATAGTCCTAGCCGTTCCAGCCTCCGAAGCGGCCGGAGCACGCCAGCGATAGGGCCACCGCAACTGACCACAAAGCTGCTTTTGTACTAATTTTGAGTGACGGGTTAATCTTCTATAATCTTGTATAAAGAAACTAGCGACATCTTGGACACTCAAAAGAGAGTCCCGGTGATTTCTCTCGGGGTGGCCGGAGAGCTGGCGCGATGACGCCAGGTTCAAGGCAAGACAGGCATCGTCACTCCCTGTTAAGGTTCCTAGATGGGCATTACAAACGAGGCTTTAGCGACATTCGCGAGGTGCTCTCCGCTAACCATTTAATCCGTTTTAAAATTCCCTCTCGTGTCTTTTTCAACAAGAGATTGGTGTGCCTGATGCACGATACATCAAAAGAAATAAGCTTCCTATGGGACATCGAACCATACACCTGGGGAAGCGACCACCTACCAATCCGACTCACCCCACGTTCTGGCACCCAACCAAAAACCAGGGTTCACAACGTTACCAACTGGGACAGGTACAGAGAAGTATTCTCAAATTTAATGAAAAGCGCAAAGGCCCCTTGCTTAGAAGAAGCTATACTAACGTCCTTAAATATAGCTACAAAAAGAATCACCCTCCCGATAAGCAAGCCCGTACCCGATCTCACGTACCTTCAAATACGCGCCAATGCCAGACAAGCACAGCGAATCGCCCGACGCACACACCAAGATGAAGAGTGGATAAAATCTCGACGCATCGACGCAGCACTTCGTCAATATACGATAAAGCTGGGGAGACTACAATGGGACCAACGCAGTGAAAGTCTATCGACAGATACTGGGTCAAGGCGGCCTTGGACTACTGTGCAATGCCTCTTAGAACCAGTGACTCCTCAATGCCCCTATGCAGCAATTGCCATGGGAAATCAAACATCGCTCCAAGAACTGGCTGAACACTTTGCGGACGAGTTCTCACGCCCCATAAGCCCTCCCCAAGGAAATCCGCCTTCCAAAAGGCCCCCCCTTCCATCCTACTCAACTGTCAACATAGACGATGACTTTACCTTGTCCGAGCTCCGATATGCCCTCTCCCGATGCCCTCGACGTGGAGCTCCGGGTCCTGACCGCATCACAAACCAGGCTCTAAAAAACCTAGACGAGTCATTCCTACCCGGACTGTTACAACTTATAAACAATATTTGGCAATCAGGGGATGTCCCTGACACCTGGCGACACTCAGTAATAGTACCAATCAAAAAAACTAACAAGCCTGCAGCTGACATATCATCGTACCGTCCGATTTCTTTGACTTCGTGCTTATGCAAACTGACTGAGCGCCTGATCCACCGCCGTTTAAATTGGCAATTGGAACGAGCGCAAGCCTTTCCTTCTCAGCTGTCAGGATTCCGAAGAAGCCGGTCAACAACAGATGCCATCGGCGACATCGTATCCTCGTTAGAGCAAGCAAAGGCACAAGGAAAGGTCATACACACCGTTTTTCTCGACATCCATCGAGCATTTGATGCACTGCCACACTCTGTAATCCTAGAACGACTACAGAACATAGGAATAGAAGGGCGCGCACTTCGCTTCATTACCTCTTTTCTTAACAACAGAACATTCGCTGTCCGACTGGCTGGCCGCCTGAGCACGATACGAAGCAGCACCCAGGGGGTACCACAGGGCAGCGTTTTGAGTCCCCTGCTCTTTAACATCATAATGGCTGGACTACCGGCTGCTCTTCCTGTGGGAGGACCTTATCCCATACACTGTGCCATATACGCGGATGACGTGGCGCTATGGTGCGCTGGGCCTACCCGACTGTCCACTACCGTCCGCGCAGTGCTACAAAGAGCTCTAGATGGCACGGCCTCCTTCCTCCACCATGCCGGTCTGACGCTCTCTACATCTAAGACACAAGCTCTCACCTATCGCCCTAAAGGCAGAATGAAAGGAAAATACTCTGCACTTAAAATTGGAGGCAAGGTCATTCGACGTGAAACGCAAGTTCGATACTTGGGCGTAATCATTGACGACCGCGTCACTTGGCGCCCCATGGTAAAAAGTATCCTCAATGAGTCCCATAAGCTCTTCGGCGCTCTCCATCGAATATCTGGAAAAAACTGGGGGGCCAGACAGAAAACAATGACGACACTCTACCGAGGACTAATAATAAGTCGTATACTTTACGCCTTGCCGTTCTTAAACATAAATTATACGCAATGGAAATATTTAGAAACTTTCCACAGGAAGGCCCTCCGTTTTTGCCTTGGGCTACCTAAATCTGCACAGAACACTCCAACTTTGACCGAGGCGGGAGATTCTCCACTGCAGCTCCAAGCACAGGAAAAAGCATTAAGATATGTCAGCCGTCTATCAGATGCTCCATCCTCAGACCCACTTCTTCAACGCCTCATGACAAGACACCACTCTCAGGTTGGAAAGGCTGTAAAAACATTCCGTGAGACTATCGGCTACCCAACGGATGTATGCTCGATACCTCCCCCTTATCGGGACGACTGTCAACTCCACGTCTCAGCAGAGATAGCCGACCTCCCCAGACGCAAGCATGTCTCTGAGGTGGTAGCGCGGAGCATCGCCGTTGAGACAATAGAAAATACCTACTTCCGGCATGACGCATATCTATACCGATGGCAGCATAAAAGACAGCTCGTGCACTGCAGCCTATGTCTCGCCTGAAGATGGACACCACGGTAAAGGACGAATTGATATCTGCGTTGATTCCACCACTGCAGAGCTCACCGCCATTTGGTTTGCAATTACCCAAACTCTACGACACACCAACCTATCCAACATCGCCATCTTTTCGGACTCTCGAGGCGCCTTACAACAACTAACTTACCTGGAAAAAGCATGCCCACTAGCCAGATCCATCGCAAACTTGACCAGGCGCGCTGCAAACCAGGGAACAACCATCTGGTTTCAATGGATCCCATCGCATGTAGGTATACCCGGAAATGAAAGCGCAGACTCGCTGGCAGCAGAGGCCCACTCAGACCAAAGTCCTACTATCTTTGTTCACCCGTACAACGCCGCAAAATCTCTTATAACAACGGCAATAGAAAGCATGCACCCGTATTTTGAAACCAATTCAACACCCATCCCACTATTGATTCCGCGAAAAAAGTTCTCCAGGTCTCAACAATCACTCCTACACAGGCTGCGAGCCGACTGCGCTTCAACCAACAAGAGACTTCATCTCATCAGGCGCAATAAGTCTCCCAACTGCAACACATGCAACATCATCGAAGACAGAAGACACATTATTTGGGAGTGTCAGTCGCTAGAGACAGAGCGAACTACATTAACGAAAAAACTGAATGCTCTCCATGTTTCGCCGGGGGATTCCAACGCCCTCCTCTTCCCATCAGGATCCCGGACGAGAAGAACAAAGATACTGAAAGCCCTCATGGACTTTTTAGGAACGACAAACTTGTCATCCAGACCTTGAAACAACATACGACATGCCTTCAAATTATGGTCTCCGATGGGTCGAAGCGGCGGGTGCTTCGTTCCGTCGCCCTGATCGCGGCGGGGGCGCTCGTGCCCCTGTGGGGCTTCGGCATCCTGAAGTCGGCGCCCAGCCAGGAAGCGCGTGCTCCGGCTGCGTTTGGGGCGGCGGTGGGATGCGACCTGTCCTTCCATTGTATCAGCGGCTATACCCTTCATTTCTGTAAATACGCCCATCCCCATTATCACCTCCTACTTCCTATCCCCTTTTTCTCCCGATCCCCGCAAGACGACGAACCAGACCCCTCCATGGGTGACTAACAATGCGTCTTGCATCCCTCCTTCTATTTATTTATTTCTTTTAATTTATAATAAAAGCAATATTTACACACATGCACGATACTGCTCCCTTGAGCACGAATGGACGATGAATTAAGCGCCGGAATTTTGTTGTAGTATCCCTATAAAGGGATACTGAACCGAAATTTTGAGCTCATAAAACAAGGCTGGACTGATAGGCGGGACGCTGCAAAACCCAAAAAGCATCACTCATATCGCGATATCTCTAACGGATCGCCGTATTTTTGGAAAAGAAGTGCGCAGTTGAACACGGCCGACGTGGCCGACGAGACAAGTCACGTCACGATTCTCTTTCCCTCTCCTCCTCGCTTCGTCCCGTCGAGCTGATGAACCGAAACGAGGAAGAGAGAAGCGAGGCTGCTTCCCCTCATTCTCAACTGCTCCAAGAGGGCCGTGACGTCATAGCGCTCGTTTGATCGCGCCCTTCTTTTCCCGAAGTACGGCCATCCGTTTGAGATATCGATGTATGAGTGATGTTTTGGAGTTCGTAGCGTCCTGTTCAACGCATCTGCGGCCTTATTTTGCGAAGTCCAAATTTCGGTTTAATAGACCGACACGCGGAGCGGCTCTGTTTACCAACACGGCCGGAAGGCCGCGCATGCGCGGAAGCTATGTGGGCAAAAGCGGCCCGGCTCCCCGTTATTATAATGCAATTAAATGCAAAGGCGCAAGCGAGCTGGACAAGAATGATGAAAATAATCCCTGGAGGAAGGGGAACAAGAGGGACAAAGGACAAACACAAACCTCCAAACCTAGCTGTGTTTGGAGGTTTGTGTCACCTAGCTGTGTTTGGAGGTTTGTGTTTGTCCTTTGTCCCTCTTGTTCCCCTTCCTCCAGGGATTATTTTCATCATCCGGCTCCCCGTGTTTTCGCCATTGCGTTGTGTGGCCTGCGCTTGTTGTTGACGTTGTAGGGACGGTTCTAGCTTTATTTGTGCGTCACATTTCCTGCCAACGTATGTCGTATGCTATGCCCGACTATTTGAGCTCGCTGCCCGAGCCTGAACGGCAGCGGTATCGAAACAAAGTGTGCGTGGACGGCGTTGCCTTCGAAGATCCGTACGCCGCAAACAATGCCTGCTGGACTTCCGACGCGAAGTTGCTGCCACCGAAGTCGACGGCTCACGTCCTCGTTTATTTAGTTTTTTCACCAAGCCAGTTCACGGCCGACACGGTACAGGCGTACAAGTCTCTCGAGGCCTACGAGACTGTGGGTCTGCGGAAGTGTATTTATTAATTAATTAAATACACACAACGTCTTTAAGTCAAGGTATCATATTTTTCGTACCCTCATGACCACAAGGCATGACAAGCAGTAACGCTTTGTCCGTTCTGCAGTCTTGGCGGTAACACGTTACAAGGCGTTACCAGGAACGCGTTACTTCTTTCAGTATCGTAGTAACCTACTCGTTTCATTTTCGTCACAGTAACGGGTAACGTACTTACGTTACTACTTCAAGTAACGTAGTTACGTTACTCGTAACTACTTCCCAAGCCTTAAAGAAATTACACTTCAATTTTTTTCCGTGTTTTTAGGCGTCAAGTTTTCTGCGTTTTTTTTTTTGCGTTTTTTCTTGTGAGTATTTAGGTGGTACCGTAAGAAGAGATAAAGTAATTATTTTCAGTTTCTGCGTGAACATAATGTTTCTTGATATACGAGCTTATGCATACCGGTATCGTCAAAACAGTAAAACGTGTTAAATCATAATTTAGAAAGTAACGCAGAAGTAACGTGCGTTACTTCTTATCGATAGCAGTAACGCGTTCCTTTTATGTTTAGGGAACGTAGCTCGGTAACGCGTACCTTTTCTTTGCAAGCAACGAGTAACGCATTTCGTTACTTTTTTTCGGTAACGCCTCCACACTGCCGTTCTGTCGCCGATCCCCTTCTGCTCTGTAGCACGGGCGTAGCGAGCCTCCGACGAGCGGTTGGCCGGTGCTTTGTGCGCGAACACCATGGGAACAAAACCCGGGTGCTCCCGATCAGACGACGGTTTCCCTGCACATAAGCACGCCTCTGGACGGAGATTGAAATGGAAGCCGCATTTGCCTCCAAGAAAGTGCTTGCCACACAAACGGTCGTTCGCGCGAGGCGACCATTATTTTCGATCCACGGATATTAGCCATCTTTCGTGCCTTTCAGAGTCTGCAGGGAACTTGTGGAAACTCACTCCGCTACTTTTTTGTACTTTTCGGCATGCTGAAATGCTATGACGCCCATGCGAAACGTGCGCCCTTCTGCCCACACCACCCGGCTCCGGCGCGATCGCAGCGCCGCCGCAGCTCCGTGACGTCAAGCCCATCGCCTTCTCATTCGCTTCTCATGCTCTTCCTGCCAGGGAGCAGGAAGTGCGACGGACACGGCCTAGTCAGTAGCGTGTTTGGCTCGCAACAGAAGGGTCGTGATTTCGCTAAAAATTCTTCAAAATTTTCTTTCAATTTATGAATCACTTTATAAAGTGAAATCATTTGAGATCACGTGAAACCTGACACGTTCGCATCGACCTTTAATTCGCATTAATGGCTATGTCTTTTAATCACTTTCATTCCACGCGGGACGTCATGTTTCACGAGTGCGTTGTGGGTTCTTTGAAATTCTCGCGCGAGGTCATGTGGCTGTGACGTCAGGACCCTCCATCAGGGTTTTCGCGTCACGCCACCGAGGCCGGCGCGACACGAGCTCCTTAACGCTGTTGCGTTAAAATGTTAGAGCGCGTACGACCGATAAAGCAGGGGGCCCAAGGCAAGTGCTCGTAAAACCATTAGCCTCCCATAGACAGCATTTTGCCAAGTTTTAGCTCGTGCAAGCCAAAGTCAAAATGTGATTTATATTAGAAATATATTGTCCGTCCTTCGCGCTATCTATGTGTAATAAGGAATACCATTGCATGCATCTCTGTGTATTTCCTCTTGCACTGAGGTATGTGATTATTTAGAATACCATTAATTATTATCTCTCTTTATGCACATTTCGTGTATCTGCCTTCAGATCTATTATGTGAGCACACAGTCGTTTTCGGCCTACCCCGCGTTTCACACTTCCAACAGTGAGCAAAACAGCACGTCTCTGCAGACACTACATCTGGTGTATTTGCGAGTACCGTTCCCCGTGTCGATCTCAAGCGGTTATGTGAACTTCATATAGTCAAATTTATTGATGATAATAAAATTATATTTAATTACTCGCCGAAGATTTGACAACATAAATAATGGGCCGATCACCGCAAATCTTTTCCAATTTTTTATTCTCGATAGACGAAGAGATTTGGGACAGCTTTAATCTAATTTATGATTTTGAAGCTGATTGAAATAACTATGTGTTCATGGCGCATATTTATAAACGAAAGAATGAAAAGCATAAAACACGTACACGGACGACCACACTCTTTCAACTAGCAACGACGTTGCTATTTGAAAGAGTGTGGTCGTCCGTGTACTTCTTTTATGTTTTTATTCTTTCGTTTTCAAGTATTCATTATAACAACGCGCTCGAATTAACTAGTACATTGTATTTAACTATTCAAATATATAGATGTCTGTTATTGCCTCTTTTATGAGATGAACAACAATTTTATGTGTCTTGCGGTGCGTGGCGAAACTATGATGATTGCGCACGGACACCGTCAGAGATTGACCAATTAGGTAGCTGAAATGACGAGTAAAGTATGAAATGCGACTTTGTTCTATATAACGTAAAATCACAAATTAGCAAGGGTGATGCCTATTTGCAAATTGTATTGACTGGCATCTTGTCAAGAACAAATCTCAAGCGCCAGGCTATGTCGAAAATGTACACTTGGGTACGCTCCATTTTAGGCCAGATTCGACCTAAGTACGAAGGTGCGTATAGATTAGAGTGAACAATTTTGATCTCTCGTTTCTACATGGCTATTCGCCTGCATCACGGTGCTGAGTGTAAACAATGTTGGTCAGAAAAAAAAAAAAAACCATTGTGACTGCATGCCGCTCAGCATAGGCGGAAAGTTCTCAATTCCCCCCCCCCCCCCCCCCCCCCCGGGAAACGTTTGGGACGTCTCTTGAAAGAGACATCCCGAACGTGCGTAATCCCCTGGATAACGTAGGATAAGCATGCTGACGGCATGATACCTAAACAAATGTCTGCTTTTGTGACCCTATAATTAGGATTCCGTGTTTTCGGAGTTTATTTTTCGTCAAATTCAAAAAAAGTTTTTCGGAGGTTCTTTTTTTTTTTTTTATTCTGAGTTTATATGGGTTTATTTTTGTTTGATTCCAAAATCTCTGAAATTCGGAGCTTAATCTCGCGGTGTTTCCTATGAAAAATAAATAAATAATATCCGGGTACAAACGTATGCTGATGAAAAATAAAACGCGCTTATATCAATTAATATTTCTTCATCTGGATTTGTTGTTGGTTCCACTTCCATTGGCAATACTAATTTATCCCACGGCAAAAGTTGCACACATGTGTGGCTTCGATAAACGTCGATACCTTAAAAATAAACTCCTGGAGGTAGTCGCTGGGAAGCACATATTCATCCCATCCTATTCCATGCTACCCCGCGGCCGCGCGAGGTGGAATGGTAAAGGATGTAATAGGGAAGTTTCAACTCCCCCTCTTCCCAATTTTATGCAATCACTATGGTCCAGAGCTTTCACTGTTACAAAAACACAACCTCTCCTTCCTCTTAAAACACAAATAGTATGGCCCAAACTGGAAACCAATACAGAGGTTTTGGTCGTGACCCGAAAGTACAATGGCATCTCGTCCTGAACCTTGACGAGATAAGCGATAAGAACCCTTTTGTGAATGATCCGAGATTTGAAAGATAACTGTGGTGACATTTTCCTGGGACCATTGAGCCTATGCGCTGATCAAACTTAATTGTACCAATTGTAAAATACCGTCTTCATTTAGTTTTTTATTTCCATTTTTTTTTTTGTTTGGGGGGGGGGGGGCATTGGCATATCAAAATTCGGAGTTTATCGGATAAATCCGAATTGACCGACATTTTACCGGCGGGTGTTCTTCGGAGTTTTTCGGATTTGTCCGAAAACACAAAGCCCTACCTATAATTCAGCTGGCGAAGAGAGAAAGGTCGAGCGCCAGGCGAAGAGAGAAAGGTCGAGCACTAGGAAAGCGGGACGGAAGAGGAGGGCAAGGGGAGAAAAGGAGAGCATAAGGAAAGTTAGAGAGGAGAGGAGGTTTCTCACATCCTCCCTATCCTTCATAGTGCCTGCCCTTTCTCCCCTCTCCTGGCGTTGCCTTCGTCTGTACTGGACGCAACTAGTGACATGGAGTATAGCAACGCAGTCCATGCCTATGAAACTCTATTTAAACGCTGGGAGAGGTGCATTCTATCGTGTGCCTGCTCTCAGCTCTTGCTGCAATAAACGAGGAAACGCAATATATTTTTGCAGTGCATGCCGATGTCCCAGAATACTCAAAACTACATTGCCATTTTTTTTTTTTTTTTTAATCGTCTGCGTTCAGCGGAATTGGAGAAAGCTTGTCTTCACACCCGAGCGATTCCAACTCTGCTCGCGTTATTGCATTTGCCGAACGAGACGTCTTCCCGTGCCTTACAACTCCAATAAAGGTGCACAAACGCTAGTTCCTTCACGTTAGAAAACAAAACCGTCTTGATATTTAAAAAAAAAAAAAAATTCTCTAGTGCGCCGTACACTCTAAAAAGAGCCCGTGCGTCTACTTTCCCGCACAACACACGGAGAGCCAATCACCGCAACATACGGAGGCAGCTCAGCGTATCACGATGCCGAAACATATGTTTAGACCAAAAAACGCAGTCTGAGTTGTGACAATAGGGAGTTCTCGTAGACGGTTTTCGCCGTCCCGCAACGCTCTCCGCAACCCGCTACGATACCCGGAACTCTACAGGCAAAGTCATCAACGCGCAGGCGCAGTAGCGGCTTTTTCGTTGTGGAGGGCTAAGCGGAGGGGGAAACGCGGTCTACGAAAACTCCCTATTAAGCAATGCAAAACGTCACGCTTGCATTGCTTAATGTCCCGACTCAGAGTGCGTTTATTGGTCTAAACATATGTTTCGACATCGTCATTCGCTGAGCTGCCTCCGTAAGTTGCGGTGAATGGCTCTTCGAGTGTTGTGCGGGAAAGAAAACTCACAGGCTTTTTTTTTTTTTTTTTTTTTTTTTTTTTTTAGAGTGGTACGGCCCGGCACGCAGGCGCGCGCCTATCACACCAAGAAACAAGAAAAAATGGAGTAGAAATGTAGCAACGGCGCATTTTCCTCCATTCTACTGACGCGCCCCCAAGCGGACACGAGAAGAAGGTAGGAACGAGACGTTTTTCTCCTTCTCCAGACAGACGGGATAAAGCTTTCGCCCTCCCGACTCATCTTCCTTCGGTTTCGTTTTTCGAGCATGTCGCGCACGTTGTTTAATGAATGTTGTTGAGTTGATTGAGCTTCAGCGGCAGCCGTCTCCCAGTCCAAACGTGCAGAACATTTCGGTTGCATTGATGTTTTTACCACTAATTTTATCAAACAAGCAAACAAAGCCGCTAGAAACAGCGAAGTTCCGGAGCAGTGCCAGCAGCGGTACACTGGGTAAGATGGCTGTCTCCGGATCGTAGACCCACGCGAAACCACGCGGAACTATGTCGACGCTTTCGACGTTATGGAAATCGCAGAAACTGCGTCCAAGACAGGCAGGCTTTGCTGCCGGGTGCCTTCTGTGCTGCGTTCGGTTCTGTTTTCCGATGCCGAATGCCAACTGTAGTGGTCTCTTATGTGCCGATGTTTGACGATTGATGCACGATGGCTGCAACAACGGTCGTTTATTCATTCACGCCATCTTCCGAGTCCTCCCACCCAGGGTTGTCTCCCTCTTCTCCCAAACACTCCAAACACTACAGGGTTGTTTACCTACTTTTATAAACACGCTAAACACTACATTTATCCTCCTTAAAAGATTTTTTTTTTTTTAAGTATACATCTATTGTTCAGATATAGCTCATATCTATTGCTCAGATATAGCTCATCCCTTCGGGAAAGAAAAGGAAACAAAATAATGAAGTTAATGAAGTCCACATAAAGTCAACTTTCAGCCACAAACAAAGTCCTTGAGATGCCCAGGTTGCTGCCTGGTTCTTTGGGGGTACCGCTGTGAGGTGGAGGTCCTGGGGATGTTTGGAACAGCCTGGTTTGGCACAGCTTGGCTTGGCACCGCTTGGCTTGGCACCGCTTGCCTTGGCACTATTTCGTCATCAATGCCTGGCATGGAAGTCTGGTCCTCGTAGTGTCCAGCTTGGACTGTGCTTGCATCCTTGAAGAAACTTGAGTTGCGACAGGTTGTTTTCCCGTTCCTTGATGCTGTTACTTGGGAGCCAGTAATTTTTGTGATTGTGTAGGGGTTTGGATCGTAGTAGGGGGAGAACTTGTTCCTCTTCTCCTGTTTACGTAGTACTTGTTGTCCAACTCGAAACTGGTTACTTTTAGTGCGTCTCCGAGTGTCAACATACCACTTGTTATACGCCTTCCTGCGAGCGTCGCACTGTTGAGCATCGGTGTGAGCGGGAGAAGGAGGAGCGTCAACAGGGAACGTCGGGAGATAGTTTTGCATGGGCCTTCCAAAGAGAAGGTCAAACGGGGGTTTCCCTGTGGAGCCATGAGGTGTTGAGCGATAAGCTAGCAGAAAAGTCTGAAGCTCAACTGTCCACTCCTGGTGACTGACCGAACTTGCGAGTATAGACTTCTTGAGTGTGCGCATGAAGCGCTCCGCCTCCCCATTAGCCTCTGGCTATCTAGGGGTGACGCGGTGATGCTTGAAACCAAATTCAGCAGCGAAACCTGCAAAGCAGTCACTTTGGAAGGGTGAGCCGTTGTCCGACTTCAATACATCCGGGCTGCCGAACTGGGCAAATATGATACGCAGATGCCTGATCACTGTAGGTGCTGCTAGTGTGTGTAGGATGCTGACGACTGGGTACTTCGAGAAATCATCCACAACCACCATGGCGTATTTGCCGTCAGGGAATGGACCTGCAAAATCTATTGACAGTTCTTTCTAGGCTCCTCGAGGCTGCTGTAGAATCGGCAGGGGATCACGATGGTGTACTGGTGTGTTCGCCTGGCAAGCCTGGCAACTCTTTACTTCTTTGTGCACTAGAGAATCCATCCCAGGGAACCATACTTTCTCACGCATCAGCTGCTTTGTCTTGACAATGCCTTGGTGGCCTCGATGTGCTAGCTGCACCGCTTTTCTGTGAAGGGATGCAGGCAGGACGATCCGAGTACCCCTCAGGACAAGCCCTTCTTCAGACACCGAGAGTTCTGGGGCCACCCGAGAGAATTGCTGTATAGGTGTTTTCTTCCAACTCGTACCAAGCTGGCCCTGGTTCAGAGTCTTCTTGAGTAATGAAAGCTCAGGATCACCTTGTGTTGCCTTTGTTACTTCTTCGATGGTCATGGCACACGGCAGGCTGTGGGACACAACGAAGTTGACATACTCTTCAGCGGCAGACTCCATGCGCCGAAACTTTTCCTTGCAGCTCACTGGATGTCGGGACAGGTAGTCGGAAGGGTTGCTTGAACCACTTGTGTGCTGTACGTCAAAGGTGTATTGCTGTATCCGGAGTGCTAGGCGCTCCAGGCGTGCTGACGGCAGAGAGTGTGGGTTGCCGATGATGCTGACCAATGGCTTGTGGTCTGTTAGTAGGTGGAATTTTGTACCATACAGGTATATATGAAAATGCTCAATGCCCCAGACCACGGCCAACATCTCTCTCTCTATCTGGGAGTACCGAGCTTCAACGGGAGAGAGAGTACGACTCCCGTACGCGATCACTTTGGTGTCACCTTCAGATGCTTGGGTGAGGATGGCGCCAAGGCCATGAGGGGCAGCATCTACGATAAGCGTGACAGCCTTTTCTGGGTCAAAGTAGGCGAGAGCCGTGGCAGCAGAGAGCTTGCCCTTCAACTTCTCCAGGGCGTCCTGATGTTTGTCAGTCCAGTCCCAAACTTCACCTTTGGCTGTTAGTTTCCTTAGAGGTTGAGCGATGTCAGCCAAATTTGGTATGAACCGACCACAGTAATTAACAAGGCCAAGAAGGCTTTTTACCTCGCTCGCATTGGCAGGTGGTGATGCTTTCAGGATGGCGGACACCTTTTGGGGGTCAGGCTGTACGCCTTTGTTTGAGAAGACATGGCCAAAGAAAATAAGTTCCTGTTGATAGAACTTACACTTGCTGACATTTAGTGTGAGGCCACTTGCATGCAGCCGCTCCAGTGTAGCCCTCAGGGCATCATTATGCTCTTTTTCGGATTTTCCAAACACCAAAATGTCATCACTCACATTCAGCACATTAGGAATGTTGTTCAGGACTTGACGTACCGTGTCTTGGAACACTTCGGCTGCCGAAGTGACTCCGAAGTTAAGTCTCTTGTACCGAAAAAGTCCGGCATGTGTGGAAAAAGTGGTAATCACACGAGACGCTTCGTCAAGCTCTAACTGGTGATATCCGTCCTTCAGGTCAAGTTTGGAGAACATGACGGAGCCGTTCAGAGCAGCCAGTATGTCATCCACCGTGGGGGTGACATGTCTCTCGCGTTGGATAGCTCTGTTCGCACAACGCATGTCGACACACATGCGAATGTGCTCGGGATCATGTGGTTTAGGCACCAGCACAACTGGAGAGACCCATGGTGTAGGTCCTTCGGCTTTCTCTATGATGTCAAGTGACTGTAGTCTCTCAAGCTCTTCCTCCACTGGCTTGCGCATGGAGAAAGGGATGCGCCTGTGAGGTTGTGCTACTGGTTGCACCTGGGGGTCCACATGAAGGTGTACTTGGAAGTCTTTAAGACAGCCCACTCCCTTGAAGAGGTCAGGGTAGACTTCACTTGGAGTCAATCTGTTCACTCCCTCTTCCACGCTGTACGTAATCTGGACGAGGCCTAATCTTGAAGCTGCAGAGAAGCTAAGCAACGAGGAACATTCCCCAGACACCACGTAGAGGGTTTCGTGACTGCTGCTCCCAATTGTAGGTCATGACGACGTTCAGTTGTCCAAGTAGTGACAGTGGGGACTTGGCCCCGTAAGCAAACACTTTCATGGATGTCTTCGACAACTGATCCCTGCTCAGACGACCCTGCAAACTGTTTGAGCTGATCATCGACACAGCAGCACCAGTGTCAATCATGAAGCGAATAGGTACACCATTTACCTCAATGACCACTCGTGGGGGCGCCGTCGCTGCTTGAGTGTGCGCGTAGGTCGTGCAAACGTGTTCTTCACTATCCGAGCTGCTGTCGGGGTTTACTGCCCGTACAGTCTTATGAGTTGAGCGACACAAACTCGCGAAATGTCCGAGTCTGTGACAAGCGTTGCACTTTTTACCGCGAGCGGGACAGCTTGAACGTCCTCCACTGTGAGGCCACGAACGTCCGCAATTGTAGCACTCTTTGTTTTCAAGTGGCTTCTTTGATGTGCCAGGCTCGGTTTTCTTGTTTTGCTTGTACTGACGAGGTTGAAAAGGAGACGATCCTTGCCTTACGGCATGCGCCTCCTGCTTGTCGCTACTCTGGCTGCTTTCTTGTTCGATGATGGATGCATCACGTTCAACCTCCTCAAATAGTCGTCCTTGTTTCAGAATTCCGGGCAAGTCCAGGGCGTGTTGCATGGCATACCTCCGGAGTCGCGATGACGACGTTGCGAGAACTATCTGGTTCTTGATCTCATCATCTGCGTTTGAGAAACTGCAGTTGCGTGCTAGTTGACGTAACCTGGCGTAGAACGCGTCCAGCGACTCGTTGTGGAGTTGTTTTGCTTGGCGAAAACGGTACACCTCGAAAGTTGCGTTCACACGAGGCGCGAAGTGTCCGTCGAGTTTCCTGCGAGCGGCATCATACAGTGGAGACCGCGAAGTGGTTGGAGTCGAGCTCTGCACGGTAGAACCTGTGGCCGGGGTCGGTGACGACGCGGGGATATCTGGAAGCGAGGCGAACATTTCATGTACCTCTTCCCCGATGTAGTGGAGTAGTAGAGCCGTCTTCCGAGCATCCTCTGTAATGCCACAAGCGATGACAAAGTTCTCGAACCTGCTGATCCATTTTAACCACTCCGCACCGACGTTGCTGGCGTCTGTGGCACGGGGGTTGAAGAAAGGGAATGCCGGCAGCATGGCTTGCGCCATCTTCGCTTATGTAGACGAGGCCGGAGCTTCAGCGGCGAAACTTCTATCTTGTAGGTGGTCGCGGCGTTGTTGCGCGAAAAATCCCGTTCTCGTCGCCAATGTAGTGGTCTCTTATGTGCCGATGTTTGACGATTGATGCACGATGGCTGCAACAACGGTCGTTTATTCATTCACGCCATCTTCCGAGTCCTCCCACCCAGGGTTGTCTCCCTCTTCTCCCAAACCACGGTGTCCCAAACCAACGTTACTAGAACAACTTCAGTTTCACAGCTCCGCTGGAAACGTGGGCTCCGCGGCGGTCGCGAGAACTAGTGTCGCTGCAGTCAAAAGTTGGTTCCGGAAGTTCCGGTTCTTCGAGCCGCTCACCTGAGTATGCGACGGACGCTCGCTTCGCTCCTTTTTTTCTGCTTCGTTTACTTGTTTTGCGCTGTCTTCGCCGTTTCGTCTTGCAAGATTTCGGAGTTATGTGTTCTTTGTAGATTCGATTCAACTCTGATAGGACGTGCCATGCCGACCTGTTTTGCGCCGGGGTGCAAGAGTGGTTACCGCAACGATGCCTCAGCTCGGCGCCATTTTTTTGGGCCGCCGAGAGACCCTACTGAATTCAAAAGGTGGGAACAAGCTCTGCACAGAAAAGACAGGAAACTTACTTCAAAGTGTAAAGTTTGTGACGTGCATTTCGAAGACGAGGATGTCATCAAGCACTACCGTCACGTTGTTGGCGGTAAAGAGGTGCTTCTTCCACGCGGGAAGTGGCAGCTAGCAACCGGTGCGATCCCGCGTTTGTTTCCCACGCTGCCGGCGCACATCTCGAAGCCCAAATGCTCGGCGAAGAGAAAATCGCCCAAGAAACGCGCTACACTATGTGTGAACTTGGGGTTGAGTCCGTCAGCGGAGAGTTCCTCGGATGCTTTTAACACCCTTCAACAAGACGCGATTGAAAGCTCGAGTGCCGATGTTACTCTTACATTGGATCATTTATCAGCTGTCACTTTACCGTCAGGGCAGTGGATCTTTGAACGCTTGGATGATAAAGCGACAGGCAAGAGTTGTGGAATATTCTACACCCGTTGCCTTGTGCAAGGTGACCTACTTGTGCAAAAGACTGTTGTTATTGACGAGCACTTGGACTGCGTAGTGAATGGCTACAGCAAGCGTCACAAGCAGCTGTCATATCACATCAAGGATACTTCTGACGTCGAAAGTGTATTGAGGCAAGTGGATGAACTGAAAATTTGTGAAGGCGTAAGCACAAACCACTCATGCGGTGAAAGAATCCACCACAAAGATTGTTTTGTTTTATCACAACGACAGATCTGCCCCAAGTGCCTGAGGCTGCGTAGAATATGCAGCAAGCAAAGCTATCGGACAAAAATAGGAACGTTGGAAAGCTGAAGACGCGCAGGCTAAAGAGAGCTTTGCTTCGAGCTGTGGCAGCTCGCGAAAAAAAGAAGAGAGAGGTCTTGGACCTGAAGGAGAAACTTGAGAAAACTTCAGAGGAGTGCATCGAGAAGTATTTAGGTGGCCTTCCATCACTGCAACGGCTCTCATTAATGACGGCATTTCAACAGATCAAAGCAAAAGCACCATGTGGCATGAGGTACAGTGCAGAATGGTTGCTCAACTGCATGCTTGTCAGAATTGCAAGTCCCAGGGCATACAAGCTGATAAACGACCTCAAAATGCTGCCACTGCCAAGCATGAGCCGTTTGACGCAGATATTGAAGGGCATACCATGTAAATATGGCTTCAATGCCATATCTCTGGAAGCTATACAAAAGCAGATGCACAACAAAGCTCAGCACCAGACGTTTGGAACTCTCATTTTGGACGAGATAAAACTGAAACAGTGGTACGACTTTAACAAGTCAACTTACAAAGTCGACGGTTTTGTTGATTATGGTGGAGTGACAAAGGAAGGTGCAAGCCAGCTAGCCGACCATGCTTTAGTGTTTATGTTTGTGCCTCTTTTTGAAGGGTGGGTACAGCCAATAGCCAGCTTCGCGACAAGGAGTGCAGCACCTGGGCGCGTCTTGGCAGAACTCGTACTCGAAGCTGTCGTGCAGCTGCACAAATTTGGGGCAACTGTTCTCGCTGTGGTGAGTGATGGTGCGGGAAACAACAAGTCTATGTGGCAGCAGTTCAGTGTGAGCGGTGGCATGGTTAACACGAGACACAAGATTCCACACCCATGTCTTCCCGATGGACAGTACTTGCACTTTATCTGCGACGTGCCGCACGTCATCAAGTGCATTCGAAACCATCTCCTTAAGCACCAGTATGGCCAGGTATGCACATTTTTTATGAGTGGTAGCAAATATTTGTTTTGTGCAAAGACTCAAACGTCACCTTTTATATTTTTTTCAGGCAGGAGCACACTGCATTAATTTTCACCATTACAAGATACTTTTTGAAACTGAAAGAGAGAAGCACCTGAAGGCTGCCCACAAACTGACAGCAGCACATGTGCAGCCCAACAACTTGCAGAGAATGAACGTGCGACTTGCTACCCAGGTATGACATGTTGTGATTTGTTTTTCATTATAAACTTTGAGAGTGCAAACATGAATCCTTTAAATGCATATCCTAACTCATTACTTGAAGTTGTTCAGCCGAAGCACAGCGATCGGGTTGAAGGCTTACCGGGAGCAGGGTGTTCAAGAACTTCAAGACTCGTGTGGCACTGAAGCCTTTACCAGAATGACAAATGATCTCTTCGATGCCCTAAATGCAAGACATCCTGTTGAAGGCATCAGAAAGGATTCTCCGAAAATTCAGGCATGAACTTTTCAGGCCTTTGTTTCTAGTATGATTGCAGTTGTACAATTTCTTAGAGCCCATGTTCTTAACATTCTAGGTCATCAAGGACTACCTTCAGATGTTGAACGAAACAGAACGGAACCATTGCCACCAAAACATGCTTCTGTTCGCTTCCCGCCAAACGGTAGAATCCTTGCGGGTGACACTGCTTTCTGTCTTGGACATTATCGAGGAGCTCCACAAAGCAGGGGTAACCTACGTTCTGACAGCCAAGCTGAACCAGGATCCACTGGAGGTAACATGCGTAACGGAATAGAAATATTAAGCATTGGCTGCCGTGTTCTACCTGCTTATACGTGTTGTCTATTTACAGAGGTTCTTTGGGCTTGTTCGTTCCTTCGACGGCGATGAAGACCATCCTACTATCACTCAGTTCAGCCAAATTTACAGACTCTTGTCTCTTTATACACCACTTAGAACTGCCATCAAAGGAAACTGTGCTGGTACGTGCGAATCAGTTCTAGTTTCACTCCAGGATAGCTTGGGGCAGAAAGCTAAGGCTGTAGCGGAGCTCAAATTAGCTGTTGAGTCGAAGCTGTCCGAAAAGCTGCAGCGCATTAGCGTGCCCTGTGAGCAGCATGATGAGCATGATTATCGCAAGTCAGATGTTCAGGACATGCTTATTTACTACCTTTGTGGATACGTTCACAAGAAGGTTGAGAAAGCAATATCATGCAGGGAATGCCAAGAGACTCTCACTGGTAACCCCGAAGACCTTGAGTGTAGGCCACCTGAGAGTCTGCTAACAGAAATAAGGTCTTTTAAAGAAGGCTGTCTGCGCCACCCCTCACACAGGTTTTATAGCACAATGAAGGAGGTGGAAAAGACTGTTCAACGTGCACTTGATGACAGCCCCGTGTTCGGCGACCTTTTCTGGCATGTGTTGGAGAAGCTGGAGGCGTCGCCATTGCCTTCTCTAGGTTGTACCACTCATCAACAGGAGGTGACAGCGAGGGTAGTAAAGTTCTACATTCTTATGAGAATGTACTTCTTCTGCAAAAAGAAAAATCGCGAAATGGAACTTGCAGAAAAAATTAGGAATGTAAGAAAGAGGGCAAAGTTGCTTTAATACACAGTTCCTCGTGCCATGCAGACAGCAGACTGCATTATAAGTGTTTTAATAAGGGAAATGTTGGAGAAATATAAGCCTCATTTTTGTCAATAAAAAAAAAAAAAAACTTGTTTGGTTTGTTTGCTGCCTGCCCTATTCGTGTGCAGCATGGAAGCTAAGGTGAGGACTATTTTATTAATCGAAGTTTGCCTCTGTGGTGAGGAATTGGTGTCCTAGAGGTAGATAACGCCAAGCTACCATATTTTAATTTACTATCTCGCACGGCGTGTTATGCAGGTGCTGCGCACTTCTGCAGGGGCTGTTTCAACAGCTGGCATACAATTGAGATGGTAACCGTTTTAGAAAACCGTATTTTTGCTGGAAAATGACCGCCAATAATGCAATAAGTTTGAGACTAACACCCTCGGAAAAGCTCGTGGCAGTTTCTGTATAAGATAGCCGCACATCGATCGCGTTTAATTTTATTTGCACGAGAAGTGGGGACACTGGAGGTATGCGCGGCTGGCAGAAAGGTGGAAATGTAACCGTACGCGGCAGCAGCTGCAAGCCAACCTTCTCTGAACAAATAAGCATCATAACACAGAGAAACAGACAGAACGATATAGGCGGAGACTATTAAAAGACCGCACGAATGAGTGAAGTCACGGAACTCGTCAATTTAGCAATGAACAATTAAGCTTTATAATTATGCGTATGCCGATTCGTCGTTTATAGTTGTATCGAACAGCGTGAATGACATCATGCAGCATTTTGATGCAGAGCGGAACAACGAGCGTGAAAATTAAATCGTACAGAGCGCACCACGACGTCACTCTGTGCTGCAGCAGACGACGCGCGGGACGGAAGGCGCAAGACTCAACTGCAGCGCCGTTAGTTCTTGCGACCGCCGCGTGTACCACTTCCGTCCATGGCCTGGAATAGGGAGCTGTGAAACTGAGCTAGCTCTAAGAACGTTGTCCCAAACACTCCAAACACTACAGGGTTGTTTACCTACTTTTATAAACACGCTGAACACTACACCAACCGTTAATCAACGTGGTTCTGTATTTCTGCGTGTCAGCAATATAGCAGCAACATCGTGATGGCAGTGTTGTGCGTTGTGAAAAGAAGACTGGAATTATCACCGATGTGACCGTGTGTTCACGTATCAGTGGTGTAACAACAAGATGAGATGACGTAAACTGTCGGGCATTGATGCCTCTGGTCGGGCCGGGATCGGAGGGGGCGAAGTGTCGCAGGTTGACATTCCGCTTTACATTAAAGAGTTTAAGACCACTTGAGGGATTAGATGCAATCGATCGACGTGCGGATAGTCATTTTGGAACACTGGTCTCAACCGTAAGCTCCTGTCGTACAGTGGCCAATGTGACTGTCGGCGTCTCCTCCCCGAGAGCGATTGCGCTCTGGGGAAAGAACTGCACTGTACGAAAATATGACGGAAAGTACGTATATTTACAGTTTGGAATTTTAGCATGAAAGAAGAATGGAAAGTAAAATCGAAAAATAAAAAAAAACGCCATCCTTTATTTTGCTGTTTAAATATACTACGGTTCCTGGAGAAACTGCCCTCCAAGTGGTGCACTGGGATGAGCGCTAGAAGTTTTCGAGCTCACCACGGCGTAGCTCGCGGCTTTGACTGCATTCAGGTTGATCGAAAAGCGATTTCTCTGCCCGCGAAGCATTACTTCCAGCGGTGAATATCCGCACTAGAGAGATTAATTCAAGACGACAATTGCAGCAGTGCGCGAACAGCACAAATACAGAAACAAACACTACAATAAAAATACTGGCTACGACGTGCCGTGCGGGGGAGCAAACACATGGCTTGGAACCGCATTGGAACCGCTTGATTTATTGGCTTTCAAATAATTACGGTATGATCGAGCGTTTACGTTTTACTAAGAGATTCATCCTCTGAGCCATTCAAAATATTCAGAGGTATGACATCGCTGAAAAAAAATCAACATGCTGGGAAACTTTTTGTATTGCTTAGGCAGTCACCGAGAAATTCCGTACGTTCAAAACGACCAGTCTAGAAGACGGAAACGGAGAGCTCGGGAGTAGTGATCGGGTTGCAGCTGTTGTCTGTTGTATTGATATATGTATGTGTCATGTATAGGGGTGTCGCGAATTTCTGTCGAACCAGATTTTTAGGTCGAACTTTCGGGGTTCGACTTGTGCGAAACGGTTTGACGAACCTTCGACTTTTTAACCAGACTCTGCCGGTTCGACTTTGTGGACAGTGTGACCACCAGACCTTGATACAAGCATTTGCAGGTTTGGAGAATTTTTTTATGTAAAGGGTTATTTTAATTTTATGAACAGTTGTAATTAAAAGAAACTAATTCTAATCACTGAAGAAGTTAATAACTTAATTTTGTTGTACTATATTAACTGAAATAACCAATCAGTGCTGCCCTTAATTAATCTCTTAGCCATCACCATCCAATTCGAAGCCAACTGGCCAACCTGTCGCGCATGCGCATAGCAGTCGAACGTTTGCCGAACTTTTCACAAGGATTTCGAAAAACTCGAACCTGGTTGAACTCGAACCTCGACCGGTTCGCGACATCCCTAGTCATGTATGTGTATGCGCTCAATGTATGTTCAGCTGGTGCTTGTCGTATGCGTAATCTCTCTACATGTGTGTATATAATAAAGGTTCCCAAAGATCCCGAAGCGCAATGGTGGCGTGAGGAAATAAAAAATATTTTTGGGGTAGAACATGAATTGGGAGGTACCTAGGGCCACCTAGCCTAGCTACTTGCAATTACTCCAGAGCTGTATATGGGGAGAGTTTGGTGAGTCTATGATCTCGCCGCCGTAACGCTCTCCTCCCGAGTGAGCCAATCAGCCCGTGGCGCAGAGCGAGAGGCATGAGCGCACGCGCGTGAATAGCGTGAACTCCCGGCTGCTCCCAGCCAGGGGGGTAAGGGTGGGTGAGGAGGAGTGGCAAATTCCGTGCGCCGACATCCTGGGTCCCGAGTGAAAGATCGCGAAAGAGAGCGACAGAGCACGAGAGAAAGAAACCAATGTTGCCAGCTGAAGGACGACAGTCGCAATGGTAATCGCGAAGACTGAAAACTCTCAGCAATATAAACAGTGATAATTTAACGTTGTAAACTAAATACTGAGCTATTCTAACGTTTATAAAAAGCAGTATACTCATTACGCCGCATTAACTTCCCTTCTGTCGAAATCTCGGAAATCTGGTGGTTGCGCGGTTTCGCATTCCTGGGGCGCGGACACCCGCGAAGCCGGTTATCTGGTTTAGTTTAGTGTTGACGGGAGGTCGTACATCTGCGCGCTATGCAGAAAGAAAGCTTCGAAAGGAACGCCAATATCTTTCCACCGGTAAGTTCGTGGATTGTTGAAATTCATGAAACTGCTCGGATGATATAGTTATATTCGTGAAATCGAAGGCAGTTGGTAACCATGTGTGGGACCCCGAGGGTCTGCCTGCATGCTCCGCCGCTTGCGGCAGCCAGAGTGCATGGGAAAATGGCGGACCTTTTCCTCTAGAGTATGTATGATCTCTATGCTCCCAGCCACTGTTCTCTATGACAATTGCTGGATCGCGCTTCCCCGCTTGCTCGCTGCAGCGCGAGTGAAGCCACCGGACTTCACTCGCTTGGGATACGATTTGCGGTTTTGCTAGCCTTTTGCTCCGGTTTTCCAGCGTGCTTAGACACGTTTTCTACTCGTTCGTCGTCATTCGCCGAAGAAGTTTTTTAAGACCCTGTGTATTGTTGAGACTTGCCGTTGTGAACACGTGGAAAATTTTACGAAAGCGCAGTGTCGCAGGAAAAAGGCACAACTCGTCGAAAGCAAGGGTCTGGCGGCGTGTTCAAAGCTTCCTTGGCACGCCGAAGTGCCGTGTCTCTGTGCCTTCGCGCGCTTGGATACCGATCAAGAATCGACGCCGTGTGAATGTGTTTAGCGAGTGCAAGGTGCGTGAAGCCGTATGTGCCTCTGGATCAGCGTCTTACTTTACTCTGACGTCTGTATACACTTGTGGCCCTCGCGGTTTAGGAACGAGCTTAATCCAGCGTCCACTAGCGACGGAGATGGGGGGAAGGTACGCCTTTTTTTCGTCCTTAGACGATTTACACAATACCGTGCACAACAGCTCCTCATCACTGATCAGTGCTGGCTCATTATCAACCTACTTAATTGCACTTGACGTTGGAACACGGCTCGCCTAATTGTAATTGGTCAACAGATTGTACACGACCATATCGGCCGCGCTTCAAAGATTTTCATTCTCGCCGTCTTGTACTTTTGCTTTCGAAAACCCTCCTTGCTCCACAGCGTTGCCCTATTCGTGCTCCCACGTAATCCATTAGAGTAGATTTGGAACATAGCCATGGTTAATAGTACATAAGAACACGTACAGATCTCCCCCCTTTTATTGATAGCAACTCACGGGAACAGCTGGACGATCCAGAACTCCGTGGCCGATATATATATATATATATATATATATATATATATATATATATATGATCTAAAGGCATCTACGCTCCACACACGTTCAGAACTTTGGTGCGGCGTCAATTCTTGAACGGTATCCAAGCGTGCGAAGGCACAAAGATGCATCACTCGGCGGGCCAAGGAAGCTTTGATCATGCCGCGAGACCGCGGCGACACTTGTTTTCGACGAGTTGTACCTTTTGATACGGCTTCACGCACATTGCACTCGCAAAACACATCCACACGGCGTCGATTCTTGGTCGGTATCCAAGCGCGCGAAGGCACAGAGACACGGCACTTCGGCGTGCCAAGGAAGCTTTGAACACGCCGCCAGACCCTTGCTTTCGACGAGTTGTGCCTTTTTCCTGCGACACTGCGCGTTCGTAAAATTTTCCACGTATTCACAACGTCAAGTCTCAACAATACACAGAGTCTTAAAAAACTTACTCGGCGAATGACGACGAACGAGTAGAAAACGTGTCTAAGCACGCTGGAAAACCGCAGCAAAAGGCTAGCAAAACCGCAAATCGTATCCCAAGCGAGTGAAGCCCGGTGGCTTCACTTGCGGGAGCGGGAAGCGCGATCCAGCAATTGTCATTGAGATCAGTGCTCCCAGCTGAGCGGGGAAGGCCGCCATTTTCATTCATTCCCCCGGCGGAATACATGGGATCGGCATCTAAATTTCGATTATTTCCTTTTTTATCGGCTCTGGCAAGAAAATGATATAATGTTATTCCTCGGTTGGTTAAAAAGCTAAGGAATGAAGTTTTCTCGACGTATGGCCACAAACTTTTATTCAGGCGAAAAAGAAGTCGGCCCATAGCAGACGACGCGTAGCCTCAACAGTGCTCTTCTGCGACCAGTCTCCGACAGCGTTGCGTAGAAATGGCGGTCGTCTCCTCTCTGCTCCCTTCTTTCTCTCTCGCTCCTTCAGCGCTCTCCTCCCTTTCCTTTACTTTTATCCTCTCCGGCGCCTTGGTCGCCACAACCACTGGCCAAACTCTCCCAATATACCCCGTACGAAAATGTCAGACCGGAGCGGTTCCAGTCCGGATCCGCGCGGTTGTAAACTTGAGGACAGTTCCGATCCGCTGGATTCTGGGTGTAACCAGTCGGATCCAGTGAGACGCAACGCACTGGAATCGCATGGTGATGGGTAGATCCGAACCGCTCCCCTTATTCCAGTAGGGTCTGCTCCCAGCCAGCGGGCGCGCACACGCGTGACTGCAGGAGGGGAGAGAGGGGTGGGGGGAGGGGGTTGTCGGCGGGGAACTTCCTCGCAGGTCACATGTTAGGGACAGGCGCATCCGCTTCGGAGGCGCTGCGAGCGGGCGTTCTCCGCGCGCGCGGTTGGCTTTGTCTGACGCAATCGGCGCCGCGCAACGCCCCGAGAGTTTAGTTTCTGCGCTCTCGTCGGTCTGTCGGTCGGTGCTCGCCCGGCGGCGACGTTCGCGCTGCGGGCGCACGAATGCAATACTTGGACAACTCGGATACCGCTTGCCCGCCGGAACTTCCCGATGCACTCAACACTGGATACTCTGCTTGTGCGTGCTGTGTGTGTGTTCCGTGCACTGTGTTTGGTGACGACGCGCGCCTTGCATTGTCTGTTGCAGTCGGGGCCTGCGCTTCGAGAGTTTAGGTTTCTCTCCGCTCCCGTCGGACTGTCGGCCGGCGCTCGCTCGGCGGCGACGTTCGCGCTGCGGGCGCACGGATACTGACGCGCCTATCGTTGCCCTGGATGGATACCCACTGACCTCGGCTTTGAATTTTTATAAAGTGTGAAGCTGCCGACCCATTGCAGTTTGGCTCGGCATCTGGATGCGCTGGTGTGCTTGGTGACAATACTTGGACGACTCGGATACCGCTTGCCCCCCGAAACTTCCCGAGACACTCAACACTGGATACTGTGCTTGTGCGTGCTGTGTTCCGTGCGCCGTGTTTGGTGACGACGCGACGACGCCTGGAAGACCGTGTGCGCCGCCGGAATTACCGCTGCGCTCACCACTGGACTCTACAAAAGTATTTCGCGCGATGCCTTTAGCCGTTACAAGCGAGAGATCGTAGCGATTTCAGACCCAGTCCGCCTCGGTCTGAAATCGCGACAATCTCTTGGTTGTAACGGTTAAGGGCATAGCACGAAATTCTTTTGAAGAGTCCAGTGGTGAGCGCAGCGGGAATTTCGGCGGTTCACCGCCTGGGCCTAAATTGGGGCTGGAAATGCGCGGTTCCAGTTTGGATACAAACTGGTGCCCCAATTTTGGGTCTAGGCGGAACCGGCATTTTTCATTCCGGCCTGTATCTGACATTTTCGTACGGGACGGCTCTGAATTACTCTGTTTCCCCCTGCCATTTGGTCGCAAGCGATTTAACCTTCTTCACGCTACGCGATAAACAGGGGCTTCGAGTTTGTCCTTTTGAGAATGGCTTTTGGTTTTGCAGATTGGCTTGCCATTTCTCCGTTATGTGCGGTTGACGAAGGAATTGTGACCCGAGGAATAGCAAAGGTAAGACGTAAAGTGCGCGAAGTAACTGGGAATCGGCTCTGGGTATCGGTTGGCTCTGTTTAACATCGCAGTGTTGACGACGAGAAGACTGAGTAACTGATTTTCAAACGCAAGTTTCTTTACCTGCGGGAGCAGTCATGGCTTCGGAAATAAACACAGTTCGCGGAAAGCTCGTGTTACGCTTTTATTTGCTGCTCCTCTCGTTCCGTACAAGAGACGTACGTAGCGTCCTCGTTAAGCCTCACTGAGCTCTATTTGCTCAATTCAGGGCCGCCATGATGAGATGCAGGCGGCGGAGGAACTTTGCTCCCCTTCATCAGGGGCGAAAGTTTCTCCCTTTCTAAAGGAACATTGGTTACAAGACCGTTCCTCCCCTTAGGGAGGACTATCGATACCCTTTTTTCTAAGGTAAACATCTTCGACAGACGTCTGTCTGGTTGGGAAGTAATAATGGAAAAATAATTGACTCCAACCAAAATTAAACTCGGACCCAATGTTTCAAAACCAGTTCGGTTCCTTCTTCAGGGGCGATTGATCTCGTGCGTGGAAGCAGCCTCGTCTTCTTTGGCGGTACGAATATCTTCTAATCGCGCTTCCGCCTTGCCATCCAGTCTTTTTCTAATCACGTGTCGTAGTCCACTTACATAAACAGATGGTAAGGTACCCATGGATCTGTTGATATTCTTTGGTGTATTTTGGATGTGCCATGATTCAAGGTGATGTCTTTTTCGGAGATGGGTTTCAACATCAAGAATGGACGCGTTCGCGAAGTCTATCGGATGGTCAAAAGTGTCACAGTGCTCCGCAAGAGCACTGCGTTCCCGGTCGAATTTGCGTACATCATTCATGTGCTGGCGTAACCTTTCCACGAAGTTCTTTGTTTCGCCGATATAAGATGCAGGACATTTTAAGCAGGGGATCCGGTAAACAATTCCCGGTGCTTTTTCCTTCGGGGGGCGATCTTTTGGTTTTGGCATGAAACGTCCAAGAGTGGATACCGGTTTGTGAGCCACGTGAATCCCTTGTTTTGCGAGCACCCGTGATAGTGCTTCACTAGTACCTTGAACGTAGGGAACGCTAATGCGCGTGATGGGGCGATGCGACGCAGCTCCCTTTGGTTGTGGGTTTTGGCGAGCGTGAACCGTACGTTTGGTGACTTGTCGAATGAACCTTGTAGGGTAGCCGTTCTTTCTCAGATCAGCGACCACACTCTGCTCTTCGCTTGTTCTGTCAGTTTCTGAAGAACAGATAACAGCCGCCCTGGACATGAGTGTTGCAACGACTGATGCCTTGTGACTCGTTGGATGGTTCGACTTAAAATTAAGGTAGCGTCCGGTGTGAGTGGGCTTCCTGTATACCGAAAACTTCATCTCCTCCCCTTGCCTCTTCACCAGTACATCAAGGAATGGTAAAGTGTTGTCTTTTTCCCGTTCCACGGTGAACTGGATGTCGGGCTCGATGGAGTTGAGGTGAGCCAGGAACTTATCAACTTCTGATGTTTTCAATATACAAAAACAGTCGTCCACATAACGCATGAACACCTCAGGTCTGTTGGTAAAGGACTGTAGCGCTCTTTGTTCGATGCTTTCCATTGTCAAATTTGCAGTGGTGACAGATATGGACGCACCCATCGCAGTTCCGCTGGTTTGTTTGTAAAAGTCCCCTTTAAAGCAAAAGTAGGTGCTACGGAGGCAAAAATCAAGAAGGCGGCACAGCTCGTCCACGCTGAGGCTGGTTCTGGTGCTGAGTTCGGAATCTGATTCGAGAACCGCTCTGGCTGTGGAGACTGCCAGGGGTACTGGAACGCTCGTAAAGAGGGACACGACATCGAACGACACCATGCTGTGCTCCCTGTTGACCTTCACTTCCGACATGCGTTCAACGAAGTCACCAGCATTGCGGACATAGGTGGAAGTTGTTCCAGTGAGAGGCGAAATTATCCGGTGTAAGTAGTTTGACAAGGCCCGGAGCGGAGAGGTGGTGAAATCTACTATGGGTCGCAGAGGAACGTTGATCTTATGAATCTTGGGCAGTCCATAGAAGCCCGGTGCAGAGCCATTCCTGCATATGAGCTGAAAGTAAAGGCCTTTTGAATCGGGGTGGTTCCTGAAAACATTTGCCAGAGTCTTGTTCAGGCCGTCTTGGACTTGGCGGGTCGGTTGTTTCTTTAGCTTTTCATAAGCAGGACTGTCAAGGAGGTCTCCGACCTTATGCTCGTAAGCTTCCCGGTCTAGGACCACAGTCGAATTGCCCTTGTCCGCAGGCAGAATTACGATAGTGGTATCCGCCTGGAGCTCCCGCAGTGCTTTGCTTTCTTCTTTAGGCAGGTTATGATGAGGTCGAGAACTGAGTCTTGACAGAATACCTATTGCCTTAAGTCGGACGCTTTCACGAACGTCGGGATCCAGGTGGGAGATTCCGTCTTCTACAGCTGCGAACATCTTCGACAGACGTCTGTCTGGTTGGGAAGTAATAATGGAAAAATAATTGACTCCAACCAAAATTAAACTCGGACCCAACGTTTCAAAACCAGTTCGGTTCCTTCTTCAGGGGCGATTGATCTCGTGCGTGGAAGCAGCCTCGTCTTCTTTGGTGGTACGAATATCTTCTAATCGCGCTTCCGCCTTGCCATCCAGTCTTTTTCTAATCACGTGTCGTAGTCCACTTACATAAACAGATGGTAAGGTACCCATGGATCTGTTGATATTCTTTGGTGTATTTTGGATGTGCCATGATTCAAGGTGATGTCTTTTTTCGGAGATTGGGTTTCAACATCAAGAACGGACGCGTTCGCGAAGTCTATCGGATGGTCAAAAGTGTCACAGTGCTCCGCAAGAGCACTGGTTCCGGTCGAATTTGCGTACATCATTCTTGTGCTGGCGTAACCTTTCACGAAGTTCTTTGTTTCGCCGATATAAGATGCAGGACATTTAAGCAGGGGATCCGGTAAACAATTCCCGGTGCTTTTTCCTTTCGGGGGGCGATCTTTTGGTCCACGTGAGCCACGTGAATCCCTTGTTTTGCGAGCACCCGTGATAGTGCTTCACTAGTACCTTGAACGTAGGGAACGCTAATGCGCGTGATGGGGCGATGCGGCGCAGCTCCCTTTGGTTGTGGGTTTTGGCGAGCGTGAACCGTCGAGCGTGAACCGTCTGCGACCCATAGTAGATTTCCCCACCTCTCCGCTCCGGGCCCTTGTCAAACTACTTACACCGGATAATTTCGCCTCTCACTGGAACAACTTCCACCTATGTCCGCAATGCCGGTGACTTCGTTGAACGCATGTCGGAAGTGAAGGTCAACAGGGAGCACAGCATGGTTTCGTTCGATGTCGTGTCCCTCTTTACGAGCGTTCCAGTACCCCTGGCAGTCTCCACAGCCAGAGCGGTTCTCGAATCAGATTCCGAACTCAGCACAAGAACCAGCCTCAGCGTGGACGAGCTGTGCCGCCTTCTTGATTTTTGCCTCCGCAGCACCTACTTTTGCTTTAAAGGGGACTTTTACAAACAAACCAGCGGAACTGCGATGGGTGCGTCCATATCTGTCACCACTGCAAATTTGACAATGGAAAGCATCGAACAAAGAGCGCTACAGTCCTTTACCAATAGACCTGAGGTGTTCATGCGTTGTGTGGACGACTGTTTTTGTATATTGAAAACATCAGAAGTTGATAAGTTCCTGGCTCACCTCAACTCCATCGAGCCCGACATCCAGTTCACCGTGGAACGGGAAAAAGACAACACTTTACCATTCCTTGATGTACTGGTGAAGAGGCAAGGGGAGGAGATGAAGTTTTCGGTATACAGGAAGCCCACTCACACCGGACGCTACCTTAATTTTAAGTCGAACCATCCAACGAGTCACAAGGCATCAGTCGTTGCAACACTCATGTCCAGGGCGGCTGTTATCTGTTCTTCAGAAACTGACAGAACAAGCGAAGAGCAGAGTGTGGTCGCTGATCTGAGAAAGAACGGCTACCCTACAAGGTTCATTCGACAAGTCACCAAACGTACCGTTCACGCTCGCCAAAACCCACAACCAAAGGGAGCTGCGCCGCATCGCCCCATCACGCGCATTAGCTTTCCCTACGTTCAAGGTACTAGTGAAGCACTATCACGGGTGCTCGCAAAACAAGGGATTCACGTGGCTCACAAACCGGTATCCACTCTTGGACGTTTCATGCCAAAACCAAAAGATCGCCCCCCGAAGGAAAAAGCACCGGGAATTGTTTACCGGATCCCCTGCTTAAAATGTCCTGCATCTTATATCGGCGAAACAAAGAACTTCGTGGAAAGGTTACGCCAGCACAAGAATGATGTAGTACGCAAATTCGACCGGGAACGCAGTGCTCTTGCGGAGCACTGTGACACTTTTGACCATCCGATAGACTTCGCGAACGCGTCCGTTCTTGATGTTGAAACCCATCTCCGAAAAAGACATCACCTTGAATCATGGCACATCCAAAATACACCAAAGAATGTCAACAGATCCATGGGTACCTTACCATCTGTTTATGTAAGTGGACTACGACACGTGATTAGAAAAAGACTGGATGGCAAGGCGGAAGCGCGATTAGAAGATATTCGTACCACCAAAGAAGACGAGGCTGCTTCCACGCACGAGATCAATCGCCCCTGAAGAAGGAACCGAACTGGTTTTGAAACGTTGGGTCCGAGTTTAATTTTGGTTGGAGTCAATTATTTTTCCTTTTTTTCTAAGAGTGCATGCGCGCCTTGCCCAGACATGGCGGCAGGTGGAGTGGCGCGGAAGGAGGGCAAGGGGGATTTCCCGCGGCGGAAAGGAAGAAAACGCGGGGAGAGGAGAAATTGCATTACTTTTCAGTATCTTACAGTTTTCATCGCAACTCTGTGCAGCTCTTCGCTCCCGCCCGTCACAGCTCCCCTTCAGACAGCCACCCATAGAGTCATTATAATGTGCACTAGCCTCCTGAGACCCTGCGTCCACCAGTGTGGACATTGGGTTTTGAATTGTTGAAAAAAAACGACGCCGTACACAGGAAAGAACGCCTGTCCGCCGTCATGGACATAGTCTGTGCTGCCATCTGGAGGAGTGTTGAGCAAAAAGCACTGAAAACAACTTGCTGCTCGCTGTTCCAAATGGCAACCTGCAGCACTCGCACGTTCTACGGGCGCCGCAATGTAATGTAATCAGTTTACGTGATTTACACAAACGGAGGCTGTGTTAATTTATATTTCTAGTGCTCTTGAAAGTCTACAGAGTGTTAATAATGCTTAATATTGACAACAATATTAGCATGGGTCGCGGTAGTCGCTTGTCAACCTGTGTGTCCTCGTGGGTGGACGCTGGGACCCAAAACTTGTGAAATTAATTTCGCGATGGTCATGGTTTGCTCACCATCAATGTCAAACACTCGCGAAGTGAAAATGATTAGCTTGATTGATTGTGTTAAAGTTTTAAGACTAACAACAAGTCAGGATGATGCCATTTTAGACAGTGTGTGCGGTGCCACAAGTTCCCCGCAAGAGGGTCAAGCCGCTGCCAAGCTTGCCTGTCCGGACGGCAGAGGCACTTCACATGCCAAAGAAAGACGACATCAAGAATGCTGCACGGTGCAGGAACCGTGGCTGCTCAAAGAAAACCCGGCACCGTTGCACTACCTGTGATATCTTCCTCTGCATTGAACCTGACTGGCACTGCTTCTTTGATATTTATAAAAAGAAATGAGTATATATTTTTTGTCAGTATCACTCCAGGTTTGTTATTCTTCCGCCCAAAACCGAACTTAAAATTAACTCCGAAAATGTGGAATAAAATATGTGTTCTTTTTCCTGACTTGAAGTGTAAGGTCCCAGTGTCCATGTAGGTGGACATTCATTTTTACTGAACCTGCAAACTAACACTGCAAAAAAAAGTCAGAAATGCTCAAACTAACCCCTAACGAAGCAGTTAATGGTATTTAATCTTAAATACCTATGCCAGATTTTTCTCGGGTCCCACGAGGCTAGAGGTTCAACCGGCGCTGGTGTGCCGTGGCAAATTGAAGCAGACAGCAAACAGCCGGAAATTGACTTCCGGTAATGCATTTCTATTGGAAAAACCGAGTGTATTTTCTTCCTGCGCTCGATTATAACAGCAAATATCACGAAAAATCCGTACTTACTAGGTAGATTGGAACATTTCTCAGTCACGCGGCCTAAATAATTGGTCGGTTATGGCGTTTTTATTTAAAATTCGTGGCATTAAAAAACGGGGCTAAAACGGCTTCGTACTTGTATTTATGGGCACTGTCGGACACTGTTAGCGCGAACACTGCGTCGGCGCTTTCCAGCATGGGGAATATACGTAACAAGCGAACGAAGGACAGCTGGAAAACCAAGAGAGACGGCAAGAACTCGCAGTAACACTGGATCAGTAACTCCTTGTGTACGCAGACAATCGAAATAAATTGAAGGCCACGTAATGTAGTCCAATTTGCAATAAATAAGTACTGCTTTATTCTTTCTGCTCGCGAAGATGTGCGAAGATGCTTCGCTAAAAACTACCCGCACGCTCGAAATCTTTGAAAATGGGGAGGGCCAGAGAACATGCGCCCATTAAAAGCCGCCCAAAATAGGAAATATTAAAGAGATACACCTTCCATAGACAACATACTTTATCCTTTACGTTTTGAATGTTTTTAACCGCTCGTGAAGATGCACGACGGGGTAATTTTATATAGTGACAAGACGGGCATATGATCAGCAATATATATATGCGCCACCGGAATGCCGGCGAGCCTTGAACACACTCTACATTCCTTTCGACTGTTATTTCGCTTAGAATCGGCGCTCGTTTTATATAGCATGCCATAAAACAGAGGTTTGGGCCTGAAATTTTATAGCGAAGTTTAACATCGCTCACTGGCGAAGAAAAATGCTGGAACTAAAGCAATTACAGTTTTACAATGTTAATGAAGCTACATACTATTCGGTACGACGCAAATAACAAAAGTTATTCGTGTTATTTTCTGGCGAAGAGACAAAGTGCATGTGCGTTTTCCCATAGGAATGCACAGGAGCACCGCAAAAGTAGACTGGTTGCTGTTTGCTTCAATTTGCCTCCCGGAAGTCGCATAGACACTAGCGCTAGTTGAACCTCTAGCGTACATTAGGGAGTTGTAGTAGATCGTTTTTCTCCTCCGCTACGGTATCCCCGAAGAAAACGCCGCAGCTGCGCATGCCCGCCGCCAGCCTTCTCTGCATAGTTCAAGGTCTTGTGGCGGATCACGGAGCGCAATCCGGGTGCTTAGCGGGCTGCGGAAACGGTCTACTACAATTCCCTATTATAATAGCGCTATGCAGCCACCATACCGTTGCTAGGGCCGTTGTTATGGACCAATGCGTGGGAGCTCGACGTGAGGTTAGAAATTATCTGATAAAAAAGTAAATTTTTTGTAAACGTTGTGTCTTCTCATTATCTAATCATGAACACTTTTTCTATCGTCTCAGTGCCATAAAGCAATGAGAAAGCCCGTAATAAAGTTTCACAACCGATTTTGCATTGCCAGCAGACGACATGATGGCCTCGCGGGTTCAGTGGTTCCCTCTGAGGGAGTATGCGACTGTTGTTGAATGATGTTGGTGACGATAGACCAAACTTCTATCTTCTATTCTCGGGGTCTACTTTCTGTGGGATTTCGGAAGCGAAGACTGCCTGTACACAGCTTTGATTGACACTCGATGTGTGCGAGCGCGCGAACGTTCCCGTGGAGCTCCTCCGGCAATATTTGAGAAGGTGAAAACACTGTGAAGCCGAATCACGTGCGACAACGGACGTGAAGTGTACCAAGGCTGAAATGCAGGCCAGTACATATTTCAAGAATTTCTGACGGCACAGTTCTTCAGTGCACACTTGTGTGATCAAACGAACTCTCCGTAACAAATAGGGTGACTGAAATTGACCCCATAAGTGATGACGTCACAACATGGCGCTCAGCTCCAAACAAACCGTCGCTACGGCCGTGGACAAATGGATGGGGCCTCGACGAGGTCAGAAACTGTCTGATAAAAAAGTAAATATTTTTTTGCAAGGATTGCGTTTTCTCAATATCAATCATTAAGACTTTTTCTATCGTCTGAGTGCCATAAAGCGATGGGAAAAGTCCGTAATAAAGTTTCACAACCGGTTTCGCCTTGCTAGCAGACGACAAAATGGCCTCGCGGGTTCAGTGGTTCCCTCTGAGGGAGTACGCGACTGCTGTTGAATGAAGTTGCAAACGGTCGACGAAACTTTTATTCTCGGGGTCAACTTTCTGTGGGATTTCGGAAGCAAAAACTGCCCGTGCACAGCTTTGTTCGACGCTCGAGGTGCGTGAGCGTGCGAACGCGTGGAGCTCGCTTCCGCAATATTTGAGAAGGTGAAAGACTGTGAAACCGAATCACGTACGACGACGACGTAAGTGCATTAAGGTCGAAGTGCAGGCGAGCAAACGTTTCGAGGATTTCTGACAGCACAGTTCTTTAATGAACATTTCTGTGATTAAAACAACCGGCCGTAACAGATATATACATATATATTACCGCGTGCATGACCGAGAAGGAACGCCTTCCCTTTTACCCCGCACCTGCACCAGAATTGTCGCGGATGGAAAAGGCTCGACGAGCGTAAACTGAAAATAAAGGTTTAATCGGCGAACTTGTGCCCGAAACAAAGAATCGAAACAGCAGCAGCGTACGTCGCGGCGTCGGCCTGACAGCTGGCTGGAGCGAGAGTGAATCTGCTTCGTCGTCGGGAGAATCTGAGTGAATCGGGAAAGCACACGCTCTACTTTTTACCTACAACATTCGGCATCTCGATCATTCGACTTAGAATGTTCGAGACTGACCAGGCAAGGTCATTCTGGCCTCCTTAAATATCGTTTACACTCGGGAAAAGTGTAAACAAGAATCTTCTAGATGTAAGAAGAAGCGTTCCTTCTCGGTCATGCACGCGGTAATATAACTTACTCAATGTTATTATTCAGCTCCTTGGCTATTTGGGGTCTTAAAACTGAAGAATCAGTAGGATTTTGTCTCAGTGTGATGATTACAAGCAGGCACAAAACACACACCCATATTGCCAGCCTGAAAAACGAAGTACACGTAGGAGAGCGCGTTGAAAACTACAGAATACACAGAAAGAATAAAATACGTGAAGGACGAACGCAGACACACACAGTTCTTTCAATGAGCAACGAACATTTATGAGATGCCCATGGCGCTACGACCGTGAACTTCAAAGAACGAAAACTAAAATAAAACTAATTTCGTTTTCCATATTTTCGTTTAATTTTAGTTTTATTTTAGTTTTCTTTCTTTCAATTCTTTGAAGTTCACAGTCGTAGCGTCATGGGCATCTCATAAATGTTCGTTGCTCATTGAAAGAACTGTGTGTGTCTGTGTTCGTCCTTAACGTATTTTATTCTTTCTGTGTATTCTGAAAAACGAAGTTCGGGGTCTCAAACCGCGCATGTTAGAGTCAAAATAATTGCTCCTTCATTACAACGTACGTCAAGTGCAAAATAAAAAGAGGACCCGACACGGGTTTGATATCATGTTCTAAACAGATGTTTTTTGTCGCTGTATTTTAGGATATCTCCACGCGACTTATGATTTTTGTCAGACAACATCGTATCGGACGAAAATACAATTCGTTTTTATAAACCTGGTGAGTTTTTTTACGCCTGGAAAATCCTTAATCGAATCATTGTGCTAACGATCCAAACTGTTGCAGATGGCGCATTAAAGAAATTCCGTGTGCGTTCGTCACGCGTTTGTCGTCTGCAGCAGGCATCTCGAGATGTCTCGAGGACCGGAAGAAACAACCGATTCTCGGCAAACCTCTTTCGTGCTAAGTGTGAAATCTAAGCTTGCTATATCTATTCGTTTTTAAACGTCTAAATTCCAAGTCCGATGGTTGACCGATTGTTCTTTCGGAGCAAAATCCAGTCCCTTGTATTCGTCCATAACAGCGCCCCATACAACGTTTTTTTTTTTTTTTGGAGCTGTGACGTCACACTTACGGGGTCATTTGAAGCAGACGGCTACCAGTCGAAAATTGACTTGGGGGTAAAAGCGGGTGCATTTTTTTTTTACGCGCTTGATTTTTTTTTTCTGCGATTGATTTAAAGAGAAATATTACGAATACCTATAATGTAGTAATAGCTTTAGAACATTTCTCAATCACATAAACAAAAATATTGGTCAGTTACAGTGTTTTTTTCAGCTTCATACGTGCATTTACGTGCACTGTCGGGCGCTGTTATCGTGAACACGGTGTCGGCGCTTTTCTGCATGTGAGATTTACGTGCAGAACGAACGAAGGACATCTGGAAAAACAAGACAGACCAAAAAATACGCAGTAACACTGAATCGGTAACTCCCTGTCCATGTAGACGATCTAAATAAAGTGAAG
Source organism: Ixodes persulcatus (assembly GCA_013358835.2). NCBI lineage: Eukaryota > Metazoa > Arthropoda > Arachnida > Ixodida > Ixodidae > Ixodes > Ixodes persulcatus. The sequence continues at coordinate 156,940 of JABSTQ010010196.1, forward strand.
GCCAAGTAATATGGTACGATCTGCAATGAATAAATATGGTTTTATATTCTCTCTTATCGTGCATATGTGCGAAGATGCTTGTTCTGCGTTCAAGACATGACCCGCACACGCTCAAAATCTTTGAAAATACGAAGCCAGAAAACAGGTGCCCGATAAAAGCTTCCCGGCATAGGAAATAATAAAAAGACACATTTCATAGTCCACATACTATTCTTCAACTTTTGAATGTTTTTAACCGCGTGTAAAAATGCACGCGCGACATGGTCATTTTCATATAGTGATAGGACTGGCGCATTAGAAATATATATGGTGTTTGAAATAACCAGGCTCGATCTAAAATGGGTCGTAAAAATCGGCGCCTGCACGTAGTAATATAAACTTTTCGACAAAAGTGTTTTTCACAGGTCGGTTTTATCTCGTAAAATTACAATGCGTAGCTCCCTTTCTGTAAAAAATAGTGTCAATAAACTTGCCAGGGTCAACGGCGGACGGCGACGTAGACGACCGAGTCGAGTTGCAAAACGTGATGGACGCACGCATTGATAGATGACGCTACCTCCTTATCGAGACTTCTCGCGACGAACGTGGTCTAATAAAATGATCATAATCTTTTTGTGATGTACCTTAGGTTTAAAAATAAATGCGGACAATAATAGCAAAACTTTAAATAATAAAAATAAAAGAAAACGCGGTTGCATAACGGCGGCGCCAACTCTTGCTGCCGACGGATTTCGTCTGCGTGTCGTCTGCTGTCTTTCGCTAGTCATCTACACCTTCCGACGCTGCTCCCGACGCCATCTATCAATACGTGCGCCAAACGCGCCCCACCACTGGACTCAGTCGTCTGCGTTGCCGTCCACCGTCGACCCTGGCAAGTTTTTGGTCCTTTTTGTTTACAGAAAGGGAGCTATAGTATGTAATTTAGCAAGATAAAACCAACCTGTGAAATACACCTTTAGCAAAAAGTTTAGATTGCTACGTGCAGGCGCTGATTTTTACGGCTCATTTTAGATCTAGCCTGGTTATTCCAGACACCATACAGTTTTTTTTTATTCTTTACAAATTTGTTTAAAAAATGTCATGAAAGCTACACTTACGCGGTTTGAGCGGGTGAGTTATACGGCCAGGGGAACATTATGTGGGTGGATAATCTTTGCGATAAGTCGGATAATTAATTACTTTTTTAATTAACTTTTTTCATTATTGAAAATAGTCTTATGGTTCCAATTATAAAATTGCTGAGCGTCGTCAAAACCCCTAAATTAGTAATTTTTAGAAAGACTTTGAGCGCGTGAGAAGCGCAGTAGTGTGCTAAAGTTACCACTCGTGGAGCAGGTACAAGGCTAGGGCTAGATAAGAGATGGAAAAATCGCGCGGGCGCCTTGCCGCAACCGCTAGCCTTGTACCTGCTCCGGTAACTTTAGTGCACTACTACGCTTCTCAAGCGCTGAAAGTCTTTCTGAAAATGACTGATTTAGTGGTTTTCGAGAACGCTCAGCAAGTTTCTAATTGGAACTATATGTCTATTTTCACTAATTAAAAAGTTAATTAACGAATTTTAATTATTAGCCGACTTATCGCAAATATTAGCCACCCACATAATGTCCCCCAGGGCGTATAACTCAGCCGCACAAACCTCATAAGTGTAGCGTTCATAAGTTTTCTTAAACAAATCTGTAAAGAATAATAAAAACACCCTGTATATAAGTGCCACCGGAATACTGGCGAAGATTGAACACACTCTACATTCCTTTCGATTGTTATTTTCCTTAGAATCGTCACTCGTTTTTACACACCTGTTATGCGGAGCGCAAGTTCGTCTGCTTCTTTGCTGGAGTTTTGGTGACGTCAGAACGCCGAGCTCTGATTGGCTCTGATTGAAGGATAGTGGGTAGGCCTCAAAGCAAGCTGCCTTGAGGCCTACCCACTATCCTTCAATCAGAGCTCGGCGTTCTGACCTCACCACAACCCCTGCAAAAGAAGCAGTCGAACTTGCGCTTCGCATGATCGAACAGAGGTTTGTGTCTTAAAGGGGCAGTGAAGTCGATCCTGAGATCGTCCTTTTGTGGTGACAACTCAATCTACACGCTCTGAGCATCCCAACAGCGCTAAATCACAATCGTGCGTGGCTTATTTCCTCGTTAAGAGCGTGTTCAAAGGTCGCTAAACGCCCTTTTTTTAGATGAACTTTCTTCCGAGTGAAGTGGTCGACGAAGGGCGCATGTCGGCGAGCTGCAAGCAATGGCTTCGCCCGCGGAGAAAAAGAGGAGTCTTATCCAAATGTGTACCTATCAGACTCTCTTCAAAACGAGTTATAATAAAATCATTCGGAATCTGCGCGTATTGTAGGGCTTTCATTGGTCCACACAATGTAGTCAGCGAGAAAAAAGAGTCCCTGAGATGAATATGCAGTTTTGTATTATAGGACTTGGTATATGTGGGAATGAACTCATTTTAAACAATATAGGATCAAAAACGACCTTTTTCAAAAATGACTTCAGTGCCCCTTTAAATATAGCGAACCCTGGCGAAGAAAAATACTGTATAAACTAAAGCTATTACACTTTTACAATGATAATAAATGTAAGTAGATATTATTCTATACTACCCAAATTACAAAAGTGATCCATGTTATTTTCCCGCGAAGAGGCAAACTGCACGCGCGTTTTCCCATAGGAATGCACAGGAGCACGGCAAAATTAGACTGGTTGCTATCTGCTTCAATTTGCATGCCGGAAGTCGCACAGCCACTAGCGCCAGTTGAGCCTCTAGTGTACGTTATAAATTATAATAACTCTATGGCTAGTTTACGCCCGTGAATCATGATGGGAAGCTAGGACGCCGTTTCACGTTAGCATTGGTCGCGTCTCGCGGGCGCTAGCGGAGGCGCCTCTTTTGCATTTTGTGGTCGCGTGTTGTCGACGCTACAGCGTCCCCTTACCGAAAGAAACAATCCTATACCCATACAAATGGACTGGTTTGTTTCACTTTAGGCTCGTTCGATTTCCCTGCACTTCCTGCACTGGTGCAGAGAAGTGTAGGGCGGTGTACTTCCGGTCATATCTCAATAGTCATACCGGAAATACACTGCCCTACACTTTTCTGCACTGGTGCAGGAGGTGTAGGTAAATCGAACTAGCCTTTTATGCGCAAGCGAAGCCAAAGCTACATGCACGAGGGTGCTGCCTGAGTGGTGCCTGCACTGCACGAGCGCTCGGGTTTCGCTGGTTCAGCAGGGTCACCGAAAGCTCGGGGCTCGTCCTTGTATCTTCTGTTACGCTCGCGAAGTGCGCGTTTTTTATATTTCATATATTTGAGCCATGCGCTACGTTGATCACGTTTCAGGGCTAACTTTCAGCGACAGCTATTCTCCGCTGCGTCTTTTTATTTCGTGTTTGTCTGTTTACATGATTATTCATTATATCATAAGAGAACAGCTTCCTTTTTTAAGAACATAGGTTGACACTTTGGCAGGTCTAGGGTTCTGTCGATTGTGATAAATGAACAAGGAGAGGAGATACGTATTTTTTCCTGTTTCACGCGACATAGAGACGGGTCGCTGCTTCAAAGTCGGTTTTGTCTTAAAGCAGATCATGTTTCCAAGGAAGAAGATACACCCTTGAAGGGACGTTAGCCGTACTGATTATCACAGTTTTAAAAATAAATATTGTCAGTGTTCCCGTTTTTTTATGTTCCACATTGAACCCTAAGTCATAATTTACTTTAAAAATAGAAATAAAAAAAAAAAAGAAAGAGTTTCTTATTACTACTTGCCTACTACACCGGAAAATAAATTTTATAAATTGTAATAATTACTGTAACACTTATCCTTCTGGTCCTAAAATAAATTAGTTCCTAGAGACAGTAGGCGGTGCTCGTTGCAACGGTTTCGATGAAACGTCGCTCGATGAAATAGCGTTCGATGAAAAAGCTTCGATGAAATGGTATTCTCTGAAACGTCGTTAGATGAAATATTCGGACCCAGTTCGGCCCAACTCATTTTTATTCTCTGATTGCAATATTGGTGTACTTAATTTTTGGGTGGGCTGGTTGGTTTAACATACTCGTGTGCTGTATATATTCAGTTTCGGTGTTGATATCCACTTAAAAAGACGCCCTAAGCACTTCTTATGAGTTGTAAATGCGGAAACATGAATGTCGTTCTTCCGCTCTTCTAATTCGTCTGCGCTGTAGTGGCATAGACGGCCATGTTTCGCCGGCCGACGGCCGAGCGCGCGCTCTCGTGAATTGGCCGCGCCGCGCTGAGCTCGGCCGTGCACCCTCTGCGGAGTCTGCCCGGGCGGGCTCTGCGGCCAGGCCCGCACCTCTTACCGGCGACCTGGCCGCTGCGTGCGCTGCGCCGCCATGGAGAGGGCTTCTCTGGTGGCGTTTTTTGGAACTACGCCACACGAGAGCCAATGGGAGCCTCGTTCCTTGATGGCGCGCGCCAGCCAATGGGAGCCTATCCATCAGATTTCTGCTACATACGACATTGGGACAGGGGAAGGAGCCGTTTGGCGCGGCTTCAAAGCTGATGACGTCGGTTCGCTCCATGGGACAGTTAATGATTTCGCATTTACAAAGCCTGTCCCAAACGTCATGAATCCACGGAGTCCCGCCTAGCTTGCGTTAGTATCGTCGTATAGCACACCTCGCAGCGTCTTATACCGAGCACGACTTTAGCGCGCGGTGACGCCAAGACCGACGCGCCTGCCGCTTTGAGTCGACTCTCGTGGAACGTGTGTGTGCTGCTTGTGGCGGGTCGGGATCCACCAACGATGACGTCATACGCAGGCCTTGTCTTCTAACTCGGTTACGTCCATGCACTCGACTGAGTGAGTGGGCGCGTGGACGGTTCTACGATGACGTGAACCCAAGAGAAACTCTGTAGTCGTGAGGGCCTACGCTTGCACTGAGTAGCGGCAAACTGAGCTCGCGTGACGCAACAAATGTGGAGTAACACGGAATAAACGATTACCTTATGCATGGACCGACCGGCCGTGCGTTAACATACTAAAGACAACGAAAGCTATGTGTCTGTTACGTTTAGACGACTACAAAGCGCAATGTATTTTTTTTATATATATGACCGATTACAACTTTTTAATCTGTGTATTTGCCCCAGTAGAAAAGAGCTGAAACCGCTAAAAGAAATTAACCCCTCAATTTTGTATCGGGCTCTACACTGCTTTTTAATTTCAAACGCGTCTACATAGCGAAGTTAGGGCCGTAGTCCTCTTCAATACAAATCTTGTCAGATGTATGGAAAAGTCTAGGAGAATAATGCACGGACAATCTTTCAGAAACTGGTCGCTTGGGACCTCCAAATGCTTCGCGCACGTCGGTTTCGCTCGAATGGATTCCTCGGAACTGCTTTCCAATGCTTTTTCCTTGCGCGTGGACAGGCTGAAGCGCATCCATCATGATGTTGGAGCCATGGTATGTCCTCACGCCTAAGCATACACGAAGAAAAGCCAGTGTCTTGGAAGCTACCAACCCAAAAATTATCGGATACGTTCATACACCGAAAGGTCCACACTGAAACTATGCAGGTAAACAATCGGTACTTAAATATCCGGTTCATGAAAACGTAGTTGTTATGAGCGCAACGTCGAAACTTATACCGGATCACAGACCGTTTCTTCAATTTTCGCGTCACTCTGGTTTTATTTGCTTTGTGGCGGAGGACCTTACTTTGTGTGTGCGTCGCTTGCAACTGGGTTTCGGAGAGAGTTGTAGCATATTAGACACACAGGTGCATTAACTTATGACAAAATGAAACTTGCGCGAAGAAACAGCCACAACCAAATTTACCAAATACTTTTCTTCGATTATTGGGGACATGCTCCTAATAAAACATCCGAATCTCAATAACGTCCGTTATCGGCTTTGCTAGGTGGTGGGAATTCGTCGAGCTCCGCACCCAACCCAATAACAATCTTTTTTTTTTTTTTTTTTTTTTTTTTTTTGTAAAGGAGCTGCGGAGACGTTTTATGTTCGATGTTGATGTCCTGATGTCGCACACATGTGCTCGATCACCACCGCCGAAACAAAATGGCCAGTCAGACCGTCATTAGCAGTCACAAGTCGTAATAAAGATTTTGACATGCAGACATAAATGATATCACATGGAAAAGTTTATGTCGGGTCCCTGAGCACTAATTAGAGACCCGACGTTTTGAAGCCTCCTCGCCCTTTTGCTTGAGAGGTTACTGTGGGAATGGCCATTGACGGTAGTGGTGGTGGAAGGGAGGGGGTGGGCGAAAACGATTTTCTGCCCCTTCAATCGCAGTGTTTATGTCCAATTATTATTAACGCCCCCCCCCCCCCCCCCCCCTCTCACTTGTTTTGATGCCACTGCAAGGTACATTTTTCTTGAAGTTTGTAGGCACAAGCTCAGCTCATTAAACGTTTAATTTCGATTACATATTAACCTGTTATTTTTAGCTGTGACAATATATGGTTGTCGTTAGCTCTTTAGCCGTACTGGCCGTTATCCTATAACACGCTTCACTAGGCACATTAACAGTTTGTAAGCATAAGGAAGGATTTTCCTTTTTTTTTTCTGTCTTGCAGAAAACTCTGTTGAGGGCCATATAACCCTTAAAGTTGCCAAAAATCATTGTGCCTTTTCTTCCCTCCTTTTCTCTGCAGCAAACACCTTTTCATCTTGAAAGCAAAGGAATTAGGCAAGCTTGCGTCTTAGTTTAGCATAACTTTTGGCGGATAAAAAAGTTTTGTTAAACTTCAGCGGTCGTAATTTTACAAGATGTACAGCTTCTTTTTATACATGAAAGTCTTTTTGCGCTTTTAGAAGTGAAATACGATTTATAATTGTTTATTCCCGTCAACAAGAATAAACCGTGATTAGGACAAATACAAAAATGCTGTGCACATAGAAATTGCGTAATTATCATCATGACATCCTACTTTGTAGCGCGGGACAAGGGTGGCAAATCCTGTTCATTGAAATGAAAAACATGAATCCGACAAGCTCGTATAATATTCAGAACGGAGGCACAGAAGGCCGCTTTGAAATTGTAGCGGTAAAAAATATCCTTGTGAACTTGGTTAAAACGGCGTCAAGCGATTACTACGTCGTCCAGTGTATCAGTGTTCGATAAAATGTTTAGTAGCCCTCGAACACAAGCGTTATTCATTGGCATCTTTATGTAGTATAATAGCACCGACGTTGAATCTGTTCTCTATAAAATACCTACTTAGTTAGCACAGCTCCCGGAGTCGGATATTTCAAGTGAGGCGCATGAACGTCTGAGTGAGCAGATAGCGTGCTGTATAGTTCCAACTCCAGGCTACACGCGTAAGCACATACGTACATTTGGAAACAACGTTCCCGTATCTCGATATACAGAGCTACCAACACACTCCAAAAACATTGTTGTCATGCTCCGTTTTGAGCTTTTGAGTTGAGTTATGCAGTTGTTATTCGCCTTTAAATAAGACAAACATGTTTCTCAGAGCTGACGGATCTGTAAAAAATTCGCCATATTCTTTCCCAGCCAAACTGTACATAAAAAGCTCTGCCGCGAGCTCTAAGCGACTGCTCACACAAAACGGACGTGCTGCACTCGTGCGCACGACGGCTGGTCCGCTCGACCGGTCGACCAGCGTAACGTGCCACCCGACCCAGCTGACCACCGCGCCCGCGGACCCGCGAACATCTCTCGAGGGGAGAACATAGAAGGAAAGGGAAGACGAGGGTTGCTCAGCGGCTCAGTCAACACCTCCTAGAAGACAAGGCCGTAGCGCTCTTCTCGTGACGTCGCGAAGGAAGGCCATCGGGGGCGCGCGTCGAAGCGAAGGCAACGCGGGTGGATCGACCGTCGTAACGCGCTTTTAGTCACATACGCGTGTCTTATTAGCTAAAATGAAAGCTGCACATATATCAAGGGGTCTCGAAAATAATTTATTACACGGGCAAAATATTACACCGCTAAATAATCGGTATGAAATGGTACAAGGTAGGCGTATAAGAGAAAACATTGAGTCACGTAATTATTGCTGTAGGAATGCATATCTTACCCAGAAATACTTCGACAAAATGGCGAGACACGCAGTGATTGGACACAGCAAAACAGATCCCAGTTAAAAATCAGGTAGACGTAGTCAACGCGGACACGGCTAGACAAATGTCGTAATTTCGATCGAATGACATTATGGGGTCGACAAATCAGCTTGCGACGCTCGTTTAATCACTCAAGACCACGAGCTGATTAAGTCCCATATCATTTAATGAAAATATATAAACTTTTCCGTGTGGACAGTCAACTAATTTACTTCTCCCTATGGGCTCGAGCTGTCTTAGAACAAAATATGTATACAATTATACTATTACCTTAATACAGTTAAGATTCTAGTATAAAAGCGGTAAAGGCAATAAAATAACATTAGTATAAATAAACGCATAAGCACAAAAAACGCACTTTTTGTAATCACACAAACTTGTTATTCGCCTTCCAGTAAAAACTAGAATATTACCACACAGGTTTACAAATGTCGACGCAACCGCACACGGATAACGATCGAACAAGATGCCATTCTATCACGAAAAACAAAAAACAACCCGACTGCAGCACTTTACTCGCGTCCCACATGACCAAGAAAGCCCGTACATAAGTTGTTTCTCACCAGTCGATCGTATCCATACGTCCCACAATATCCGTGACGAAAACATTTGAACACGAACTTTAAGTCTCTCTTGTCGAGAGGTCTATTGATAATCGACCAGTGTCATCGTTGGCTAGTTGCCACACGTCACTTAAACCGTAGCAGGACTTGTTCCGCGAATCCACGTAAATGCCGTAGTATCAAGCGAACACAAAAAAGCTACCCGAGACTGCGGTGACGACAAAAAAACGTCGGGTAGGAAGATCAAAAGAACCACACACCAACGCACCCGAGAGCAGCGGCCGCAGTGTGGGAGGCTTAACGTCGTCGACCCATCTCTTGCTCGCGTGCGCTCCCTGCGACGATTAATGGATTTTTTTTTCGGTTCCCTTCTCTTCTGAAAGTCTCAGCGTTCCTTTTTAGACAGTCAGCAGCTCACACACAACGTAAAGTTACCAGAATCGGAGCCCGTACGAGGGAAGAAAACTTCCCAGCGGACCGGTTCATTCGAAAAGTGTAGGGATCTGCGGGATTGCACGTAGTCCCGCGGTTACGGGAATAATCATAAATATAAAATATCGGTACTTTCAACCTTGGTAGCGCGTTGTATATTATGTTTATATTAGATACAATAAATTGTACAATACTGCGCTTTTAAAACATATTAATGTCGGATAAACGCTCACGAACACCCCGCGCCGCTCGACAAGAAACGTTTTTTTTCACGTCGATACCCAGAAATTTTTCTCACGTAGTTGCGCGATGGACTTCCTTCTCCGACATTGTGACGTGACGACTCGGAGTGCTACGGCCTTCTCTTCTAGGAGGTGTTGGCTCAGTCGGCCTGACTCCACTCTCCGTTGTCACGCTGGTAGTCCGCTCATCGCGCCATCTGGGGGCTCCTCGGGGAACTAAAGTAAATATTTCCCAATACTGGCCTTGTGCATCTGCTAGCAGACGAGCCTTGAAGACGCCAGATACATTGGATATGCCAGATATGCCAGATACATTGGACACATGACAAGAAACTTAGAGTCTAAAGGATGGCAAATAGCATATCAATGGCTGCCATCACACGTCGGTATCTCGTGCAATGAGACAGCTGATCGTCTCGCTAATGCAGCTCACCATATTAATGTACCAACACTTGTTATACCAAAGATGTATGAGGCCAGACTTATTATTCACAAAGAAATAGAGAAACTACATCCGGACACGCGCGTCTCTACCAGGAAGCCACCCGCTCGCGTGCCTCCAAAGCTGTCCCGAGCCTCTGCTTCTCTACTGCACAGACTTCGCACTGGTTGTGCCTTTACTGCAAAAGCCGTTCACCGTATGGACCCAACAATAAACCCAAACTGTCCATCCTGTGATGTTCCCGGGGACCAGGACCATCTCCTCTGGACCTGCCCTACTCTAGCGGACAAAAGAAAATAAAAGAATCACAAGTGAGACAGCCGAAGTACAGGGGCAAAGTAGATAAAGAAGGAACATTTATTTAGATACGTTGCTCGCATTTGACCTTTGCTGGATTCGGATAGTATTTCAATAGACTACACTGGTGTTATCTGTGGACTTCTTTATATCATCCCTCAAGTAATGTACAACAAACTTAAGCGAAGGTGTCTAGCCCGTTATTAGTCCCTTAGGCTCTAAAATTGAGATTTTAGCTAAATCAAATTGTCCTGAAGCTAAAATACCAAAAGCTTTTCTCACGCAGACTGTCACCCTTCACAGGTTCCACATTTTCTGCTACTAGTGCTGCATCTACCACTGGACAGCCGTTCGAATGCTTGCTGTTCCACCTGCTTTCCTCTGTTGTCAGAAAGTCCAACTATATAGGGAGTTTGGAGGCTGGGGAGGCTTTTGGGGACCTGTAGCAGTGTCTCTTTTAATTGTAAATGACAATTCAAACTAAACGGTGTATTTTCCGAATATACAAGGCTGGAATAAAGAAAGAATGTCAGAAAAAAGTATAAACATTCCAAATTATGGTACTATTGGTGTGCATATTTTGGGCAGTCCAATACATATCATGCAGGCAACTGGGGCAATTCGGCCGTTTTTCCTGCTATCATACAAACTAATTTCTAGTAACTGTGCATCTTCTAAAAAATATGCCTGCATACGTGTATGAACTATATAATTAATTCACGAAGAAGCTACATTTATGTAAAACAAACCTGTTCCACGAGCACTTCAATGCCTTCAAACCCAGGGCCTTGAAAACATCTGCGAACCAGCGCATGCAGAGTGGCACGCGCAGAGTCGGGGTCGCGAGCTAATTTGCCGACCGCCCAAAGGCCCTTGATATAAATGCCATTTCAAATGCCTGCAAAGCGGGATGTAATATTCTTCTAAATCATGAACATGCAAGGAACAAAATTTCAGCGTCTGACACACTTCCGCCACCGCTTCACCGACCCCTCGCAAGATTGCCTTATGTCGTGCGGACGGACGGGGAGGTTCATCGGCGGAATTGACTCCGCCGATAGCTTTCGGGATTTGTAACCCAATGGGCCTTTTTCGGGGTTTCCACGGCGCATGCGCCGCAGCAGCAGACAGGAGTCCGCCATTTGTGGTGGCGTGGTGCGTCCGGTGTAAAAACTTCCTCCAACAGCCTCTGATTTTACAAGCGATTTAATCTGAGCAGCTCGTCATAGCGGTTGCACGATCAGTCCAGAGAAAAAAAAAAAAAAAAAAAAAAAAATTGTGCGTGCTCGGGCCTTGGATGGCACAAGATCCTCCTTTTCCTCGTAGGTCTTTTCTTCCAGTCGCGAGATGCTGTTATATTTAACAGGCTCCCACCGCGGACTTGTTGCAGACCTCCAGTGGGTAAAGAAGTTGGACTGGTCTCCTAAAAGTTCGTCCGTCCGCCAGTCGCACTTCACACGAGCGAATGATATTGTCTCGTCCAGGGTGCACTTCTGTTATTCGTCCCACCTTCCACGTTGCTCTTGGTCGTCTCGCATCGTGAATAATCACCACGTCCCCGACATCAATAGGCGTTGTGTTCTTTGGCGGAGTGTGGTGGGCAGGGCGAAGTTGCAAAAGATACTCCTTCATCCACCTCTTCCAAAACTGCTTTGAAATTAGTTCTCGGTAGCTCCATCGCCGTCTTAGTTCACGCGATGTCTGCGGGTTGGAGCTCATTTGCTTCTTTGTCGTCAACGACAGAAGGCGTTTTCCTACTAGGAAATGTGCAGGTGTCAAAATTGTTGGTTCCAGTTGATCTGAGTAAAGAAATGTTAAAGGACGCGAGTTCACGGCGGCTTCTACTTCCTGTAATACCGTCGACAACTCTTCAAAATTAAGATACCTTCGTCCTAGAACCTTCCCGAGGGAGGTCTTCACTGTACGTATCATTCTCTCCCAGAAACCTCCCCACCATGCGGCTCTTTCTGAGCTAAATTTCCATGTGATGTGATGGTGGGCGACATAGTCCTGTACATCCTGATGTCGGAGCAGATCCCAGACAGCTGATATGTCTCTTGCAAGTGTCTTGAATGCCAAAGCGTTGTCTGAATAAAGTACGTCTGGCAGTCCTCTTCTGAAAATAAACCGACGTAGAGCCATCAAGAAGGATTGTGCAGATGTGCTCGTTGTGAGCTCGAGGTGAACTGCTCGTGTGACTGCGCATGTGAAGATGGCGATATATGACTTCTCGTTCTTTTGTCTTTTTGTGTAAAGTGGACCAGCAAAATCAATACCCACGACGTTGAATGGGTGCGTCGCCTCAATGCGTTCTTTTGGCAGTGGTGCCATAGGAGCTGATGCGGTCCTCAAGTGTGTCAATGCACACTTGGTACAGTTTCGCAGAGATTTCTTTACGGCTTGTCTTCCGCGTACAATCCAATACTGTTCGCGCAATTCAGTTAAAGTATCTGCTACTCCTCTGTGAAGCACCCGCTGATGTGCGCTGCATATAAGCAACTCGGTGAAGCGATGTGCGTTGGGGAGTATGATGGGGTGTTTAAGGTCTTCTGATGCGTTTAGTTGTTGGAGACGACCGCCTACGCGTAAAACTCCGATGTCATCTATGAAAGGTGTCAAGTCTTTTAGTTCTTCCGAGAATTCATTTTTTTTGTATGACCTCTATCCAGTATTGTTCCGCCCTTTTGAGTTCTGCCGTTGAAAGGTAGTTAGACGATTCCTTCAGTGCGCCAGTGTTTTCTTTGAAACGGTAAATCCAAGCAGTGACGCGTAGGACCCTTGAGAGCTCGCTGTAGCGTTGTAAGTCAAGTACAGGATCGTCTATGGTAGTTGTTACTTGCAGTATATTTGTTTTTATGTCATTGTCTTCCATGTCGTCTAGGTCGTCTCGTTCGGGATGCGCCTGTGGCCATTCGGGTGACGGTTTCTTGAGCCAAGAAGTACCAGTCCACCACAGGTTGTTTGACTCTAGGTTTGACGCGGAGAGTCCTCTTGTTAGGCAATCTGCCGGGTTTTCTTTACCCGGGCAGAATCTCCAGCGAGCTGTAGGCGTGTTGTTTTGGATTTCCCTCACTCTATTGGCAACAAATGTCTCCCACCGGTGACTTTGACCTTCTATCCACTTCCACGTTATGGTAGAGTCTGTCCACAAGTATACTTCGTGGTCTTGAAGAGACAACGTCTTTTCTACATAGCGCAGTAATCTAGAACCGATGAGAGCTCCCATCAGCTCTAAGCGAGGGAGTGTCAGCTTTTTTAGAGGTGCTACTCGCGCCTTTGCAAGTAGTAGATGTATTTCTACTGTGTTCTCAGAGTCAGATGTTCTTAGGTAGACAACTGCGCCGTAAACTTCGGACTGGCGTCAGTGAAGACATGTAGTTCGTAGAACAGCGTAGTGTGTCGGAGTTCCTCGAACAAGAATCGAGGTATGGATATGACTTGTAGCTGTGGAATCTCGTTGCACCACGTGTTCCACTTTTGTTGTATGTCCTCAGGAAGGCTATTGTCCCAGCCTATCTTTAATTCCCACAGTTTTTGGAACATAATATTGACCCGGATGGTGAAAGGTGATAGCAATCCCATGATGTCGTAGATTCTATTGGCAGCTTGAAGGACATGTCGCTTTGTACTTAAATTCGTTTTCAAGAAGTTTGACGTCGAGGTCAACGACAACTTCAAAGTGTCCTCCTCTGTATTCCAATACATTCCAAGCACCTTGGTGTCTGTCGCCATGTCAGTTGGTTGGGAGACTCCTTTTTGGAACAACCTTTGCAGTGTCTTGCTGTTGGATGCCCATTTTTGAAGATTCATGCCAGCTTGTTGCATGATGTCTTGTGTTTCGTTAAACAACTTGACTGCTGCTGCTTCACTCTGGGCGCCAGTCAAGAGATCGTTGACATAGAAAGATTTCGCTAGAACCTGAGCTGTCTCCGGGTGGTTTTGAACTGTTCGGAAATGATGCTGTAGGGTAGCTGTCAGCAAGAACGGACTGGATGTCGTTCCAAACGAAACGCGGGTCATCCTCCACTCCTGTAATGGTGGTAACTGACCGGTTGTTGTGGGCCTCTCTTCAAACCATAAGAAGCGCAGCGCATCTCGATCCTTTTCTTTTACTGATATTTGCAGAAATGCCTTCTGAACATCTGCTGTCATCGCTATTTTATTGACTCGGAACCTCAGGAGAACCTGTAATAGGTCGTCAGATGCCTTTGGTCCCGTTTCATGAAATCCGTTGAGACTCTCACTTCCTTGCTGGTGAGATGAGGCGTCAAATACGATTCTAATCTTCGTTGTGAGCGCCTCCTCGCGCACTACAGCATGGTGCGGCATGTAGTACTGCCGTCGAGTATTTTTCCTCGCATCTGGAACCACCTCTGCATGTTCATCTTTCAAATATTGACGGATCACGTACTGTCGTAAGTGTTCAGCAGGTTTTCATCTCTCCGGAGTTTTCGCATCAACCCGTTTAACCTTGCTGTCGCCAGCTCCTTGTTGTCCTGCAGCTCGGTTCTTTTGTTGGGCTTCCAGGGTAGTGAGACTTCATACCTGCCTTCAGTCCAACGAATCGACTCTTCAAATGTCTTTAACACCGTTTCCTGGGACCTATCTTCCTTGTCTGTGATTCCAAGATGTTCCAGGTCCCAAAACGCTGGCAATTTGTTCGTTTCGTCGTCGGTGGTGACTCCTGCATTAAGGATACAGGCCATGACATGGTTTTGTGTTGTCAATGAATAATTTTTGTCCGTTGGTCCTTGCACTGTCCAACCAAGTCGAGTGCTTAGCGCTGTTAGCTGCTGACTCTCACTGCGGATGTTGTCACCCTTCATGATTTTCCATACTTGGTCAGCACCGATTAACAGGCTGATTCTGAGTGCCCCTTTCGTTTCATCGGAAAGGCAAAGGTCAGCCAAATCCTTTCCTTGACTTTGAAGCTCTCCTATGAAAGGGTGGTCCAAAAGAAGCTCCATCATTTGGCTGCAAATCTTCGGGACTTCTACCGCTTCGAAGATGTACTCTCCTTGGTGGTACTGGCTCTTTAGTCTAACCTCCACAAGCTTTCGTCTTTGTTCTTTTGCAGCTTGGGATCCAAAGGTGTTGATGCAAATATTTATGTCGCCGAGAATACGCAGTTGGTACCTTTTGGACACATCTTCTCGGAAGAAAGTTCGCTGGCTTCCTCCGTCTATCATTCCTCTTATGTATCTGTACCCACTTTTGCCAGCGATCCAGCCCCGAAACGTTTGAAGTAGGATATGTGGCTCCTTTAGTGTTGTTGGTGGAGCGTAAGTATGGAGTGCCTTCGTTTTGCTGTTTTGTTCCATCTCCTTAGTTCGTTTCCAGCGTGGGTCGCACATCGATGTAGCATGTCTGCCTTTGCAAGTATTGAAGACGATTCGCCTTCTGCAATCTCGCGCTCTGTGCCCCTTCATGGTACATTTAAAACATCTCATGTCGTCGGAGAGTTTCTTCTTTTTCGCATCTATCGTAGCATCCGTGGTACAATCTTCCGACGAGTGTTTTCTGGAAGAGCAGAAAAGGCAGTCCGCTGACTCTTTCGCCCGACTGTGTAGAACAGCTGCGGAGCTTCTTGCACCTTCTCTTCTGGAATCGTACTTCCTAGTGTCAGGTCGACTGTCTTGACTTGTCCTCCCTGTTGTCAGTCCACTTCGTTCTCGACATTCCACTTCAATCTGAAGAAATTTTAAGGTCATCTCCAGATCTCCTTCTGACGTTAGTGGCTCTGTAGCTCCGCTGAAGGATTTTCGTCGATGATATTCGATGACGACGTCGGTTGGTAGAACCTTCATTAGTATCTCGTTCAGCATCGCAGAGTAGGACATAGCGTGAACTCCGAGATATTTTAAGCCACGAATGTGTAGCTGAACGGCGTCGAGAAGTCTTCTTAAGGCACCAACGTCGTTTGATGATGGGACCTTCTGGAGCGTTCGAAGTTTTGAAATATGGTCTTGCTCGATGAGTCTCCAAATCCCGCTCGGAGTATAGCCAATGCGTCTGTGTAGCTGGAGTTAGACCCGTCAAGGCCATCGATGGCTTTAACTGCGGGTCCGGTGAGAAGGGACCGGAGGCAGTGAAACTTGTCAGCCTGACCAGTTGAGGATGCTGGTCGATCGTGTTTTGGAACATATCCCAGAAGGCTTGCCACTGAGAAGTGCTGCCGTCAAATTTCAACATCTCCAATTTCGGAAGTCTTGCTCTGGCGTTGTCGGTGGTGGTCGGGAGAATCGCCGGTGTTCTGTTTTCTTCTACCGCATGGGTTCCTGGATTCTTCAGAATCTCAATTCGATGACTCAGCATTGCAAATGCCTGCGTTGAGTTGTCCTGGTAGGTCATTACCGCTTCATACTCTTGCTCAAGGTGTTCGTCGCTTACGAAGGATTTGAACTCTCGATCTAGGATTTTCAGCTCTTCGATATTTGTCGTTAATCTCCGAAGAAGCGTTGTGAGCAAACTAAGATCGTGATCGTAATTTGCAAGAGTTGCCCTGACCTCGTGGATGAGCCGAGTGCAGTGATGTGATTGGCCTAAGCCATTTTGGCGCACGTTTCGGAGCAACCAAAACAGTGTTTTGGAGCAGCAAATGTGACCTTTGGAGCAACCAAAACAGTGTTTTGGAGCAGCAAATGTGACCTTTGGAGCAACCAAAACAGTGTTTTGGAGCAGCAAAAGTGGCTTTTGGAGCAGCCAAGACAGTGTTTCGGAGCAGCAAAAGTGGATTTTGGAGCAGATATCCTTAGGAAAATAAAAAAAAATAAAAAATTGACCGCATCTCCACGTAGTGAATGATGTTGATTGGGGCGAAGCTCTGGTGGTGCTTGTCTGCGTAGACGCTGAGCCGCAGCATGCCGAGCCTTTCGTTCGTTTTCATCAATGTCAGAACGAGAATGTGTGGTATGGATCATGGTTATAAACGCATTTGAGCATTTGACCGCAGCGCCCTCTTGTCTATAAACGTTGAGCCAATGCATGCAAAGTTTAACGCGATTATATACGCATTTGACCGCAGCGCCCTCTCCTGTATAGACGTTGAGCGGCTACATGCAATGTTTCATCCATGACAGAAACCCCAGCTCTTGAGTTACTACCACATCTCAGAGCCCCCTACTCGTCCCGCAGTCGTGGCCGAGTGGTTAAGGCGACGGACTAGAAATCCATTGGAGTCTCCCCGCACAGGTTCGAATCCTGTCGACTGCGCAAACATTTTTTTTTTTGTATCATCATTTTCATTAATTTTTATTAATTTTTTCCTTTTTTATTTTTTTTTCATCTTTTTTTTTGCCCTACACGAGCACGTGCTCACGTGCTCGTGAGCACATGAGCTCACGAGCACGAGCACGAGCACTGGACGCCAGACGGACGGACGGACATGGCTAGCCCCTAAGGAGCTTCGCCCCTAAAATATTCGTTTTAAGTGCTGTACAAACGAAGGGCACTTTGTGTTGTGTTGTGTTCTGATGTGACGTGTTGTGACGAAACTCGCTGCTTCTGTTTTTACTGCTCAGACATCCCATAAGTGTACAGTGCTGTAGTCATTGTGAAGCAATTTCGAAAAACCGCTTGCCACCGTTTTACTGGTTCCCGACGTGCCAGATTTTCGTCAAAAGTAAGCAAACGTAAAACAATGAATTGCAAGCGTCCCGGCTGGTGCCTCAGTCACGCAATCATGTTTGCATGCTCGTGAGGCCAACTTCGGCAGGCTTGCTGTTGGGCATGCTTCGTCGCGCGAGCGCAGACAACGGCTTTCCGATCGAAACCGAAACCATGCCCCTAAGCTCCGTCGCTAACTTATCCCCAAAATTGTACACAAAATGTAAATTACGAGCATGCGACAAAAACAGTCCAGTGGCGCGTACTTGCCAGGCCGGCAAACAAGGTACAAGCTAAGCACACACACACACACACACACACACACAAAAAAAAGAACCTGAGCGCATCAGTGCAAGACGCCGCGCGCCAGCCTCAAGACGTTCTTGGAGCGCTTTGTGCAACGACTGAACTCGAGACAAACAAGCACGCTGTGCAGGTTCAGCGTGCAGATATTGCCTTCTTCGCTTTAGCTCACTTTTCTTCACCAACTTTCTTTCACGGCAGATTTTTCAAGTACCGAGGTCCCTCTCGAAAGAAGGCCCACCGAGAGGAATCAATACTTTGACTGAGCAGTCTTTGAATTAAAGATGGGTTTTTGTAGTAACGTATAATTTAACCAAGAACAGGAATGTTGATTAACATTCGGCGGAACTTAGTTTCATTTTAGAAAGTACCATATCTGCAGTGATGTGGGGACGGCACCATTCGACGTCGCGCGACCACGGTGACTGAAAGGCAGTGACCAAATATAGTTTTCCCACGGCCGTTGCTTCAGCTCACAAAGTAACTCTTGCCGCGCAAAAACGGGGTTTCGTTTCACAGCATGACGGCATGGCTGGTACCCGGCACGCTAGCGTCGGAGCGTCTGCAGACTTCCGCGTCTATCGCTGAAAATAAAAAAAAAAAAAAAGAGACGAGAAACGAGACCCACAAGACGAGAGCGCGAAACGCGAGACGCCGGGAAACCCATGCAAGACCGGGTGGACAATTGATGCACGGTACTTTGTGTGAGGCGGCCGCTTGCGCCACATAACACACACCTGCTCAATTACAGTACTCAGCTTAGTTTCGGTTTTGAAAGGTGACCTAAATTGGCCCTTTGGCGCAGGCTTGGCGCAGATTACCCATATTTTGGCGAAATGTAGCAGGATGTAGCAGGGTTAGCCCCTTGGCGCAGTTTGGCGCAATTGGCGCAGCAATCACATCACTGCGAGTGGTCTGGGCCCGACGAGAGGTTCGCCCACGTAGCACCCAATTTCGTGCGAACATTCTCTGGGTGTTCTGAATGTTGAAGGAACGTTAAAACACCATTCGGAACGTTCGAGGAACGTTCGTATGCGAACATTCCCTACAAGGTAAGCTGCTCAACATTCTAGGAACGTTCGTTGGCGAACATTCGTATGCACAACATTCTTTGAACGTTCGCTTGCGAACATTCCTAGAATTTTCGCAGGTGAAGTCAACTTTATGGAGCTCTCACGCAACCTGTGGTTCGAAACACCAACGACTATATGCCACTTTGTGCCAAAAATATGCAAATTAAGTGGAGTTTCTGGAAACTTAGCATAAGGGATCAGTTTTATCTTATATGTGTCTACCGAGGAATGTGATATAAGGTGTAGGAGAAAAGCAATGGTTTTTAAAACTTGATAATGAACTTGGCACTCACTGCGTATGTAGAGGTGCAGTTTTGAATAGACCCGATTTTTTAGCATGTGTGGGGCAATACTTTGAAAAAGGTATATGCTAGCTGCAGTTGGGTGTGGGCTAAGATCAAAGTGTAGTGGGCCTAGAGTTTTTTTAGTCTTAAGTGGCGTCCCCGGGACCCCGTTCCGTTCGTTACGTGGCCCCTGGGGTTTCCTCTCTGCCAATCATGGCGACGCCTTCCGTGCCGACGAAGGCACAGTGTTTTTCATTCAGTGTCCCCAACGATACTTCGGTCGACGAGGTAATGGACGCGTTCCAAGTAGCCACCGGCCCCGGCGGCTTGAAGTACTATCGTGGACACTGTTAGCTATAACACGGCAGCGGCGGCCGTCCCGTACCCCCAGCGCCTCATAGCAGGCGCCGTCCGAAACTCCGCGCGTGCGCCGTCTGGCGGACTCGCTTTTCCCGTTTGCGAGCACACCCTCGCTTTGTCGTCTGATAGGCGCAGAGCAGGCGATGCCACAGTGCTGCTCGTCTGGTACCCTCGCCCTAGCGAACTGGTCTCAAACTCATTTTAAACCGGCGATTTTTATTGGGGCAGATTGAAGAGTCATTGGGGCATTAACCCTATCTACGTTTGTTTTCTTTTTTCTTTTTTTCAGAAACAGGATTTCGCAATGCATCTTTAACAATATGCGTTCGCAAACCAGTATGAGCGCAGCAGGTGTGATACAGAAATAGACTGTTATACTCCGGCACCTTAAGTCCGAGTGCAGCGTACGCTACAAAACGACAGAGCCAATCAAAAAGCGGCAAAGGTGCAACGTCACGGAGTGCATCACCGGGGGACACAATAAGGTGCAAAAAGTGCGCTTTCGTCGCTGCTTGGTTGGCCCTATCGTCTCGTAGCGTCCGCTGCGCTTAGACCTAAAGTGAAACGGAGTATAACTGCAAGTTTGTCCCATAAAAAAAAAAAAAAAATTAGTCTACCGTGACATTACAATCAGTGGCGATGATTATCCTTAGCCAGCGGAGTCAGGGAATCAACCGTGGACACCTCTTACGCGGTGGTTCCCTGAACCGTGTTCAGGCAAAATTGGCGAGTGCTGTGGCGTTGTCTGCTCTGTGCCTAGCAGACGACAAAGCGAGGGTGTGCTCGCAGGCTGGAAGAGCGAGTCCGCCACACGGTGCATGCGCGAAGTTTCGGACGGCGCCTGTTATGAGGCGCTGGGGGTACGGGACGGCCGCCGCTGCCGTGTTATAGCTAACAGTGTCCACGATAGTACCTCCAGCACCACGGTGGGTTGAGGTTTATGGCGGCCGTCAGCAGCATGGCTGTTGCTGACCGTCTTGTAGCTCAAGGTCACTTGATGCTTGGTAACGTGGCGGTTCCCCTGGAGCCCGTTGGCGCCCGACTCCTCCACGTGTCTGTCTACCGTCTCCCCCCTTACGTGACCGAGGAAGCCGTCGTCCAAGCCCTCAGCACGTACGGAAAAGTGAAGGGAATCTCCTATGTGACATTCAGGGACCGCCCAGACATCATGACCGGCACCAGGGTGGTGAAGGTGGAGATGACCAAGCCCATCCCCAACTTTATCAGCATCCAGGGGCACCGCGTCATGGTAGACTACAGGGGACTGCGGCGAGTGTGCAGTAAGTGTGGGCAGGAGGGCCACATTGGGCCGGCCTGCAAAACCCCACGGTGTGATCGGTGTGCGGTCTTCGGCCACTGAACGGCAGGCTGTACGGAACCATGTCAGCGGTGTGGGCATGCCCACGCAACGGTCGACTGCACACAACGCAAGACCTACGCCGCCGTCACCCAGTCGACACCCGCCCGGCCATCTCGCGTGCAGCCCCAGGAGACTGAAACCGCCCCCGTAGTCCCCTCGGTGTCCGAGCAACCTAAGGACGACCCGAGTCCGCCCGCCTGCCCACAAGACGTGCCCTCGCTCCAAGACAACCTGGTCGCTGCCCACGCCTCCCAGCTGAGTGAAGCGGGTAGCCTGAGTTCCGATGCTGACCGCCTTGTCGTGGTCGAGGATGACGAAGTGACGCCCGGCCAAAGGCATCCCCCGTCTTCGCCCGCCTCCCCTCGTGTTTCGGCGACTCCCGGCACGCTGGAGCAGCTGGGCGCGAAAGCTGTGTCTGCAGGCACGCCCGCCGGTACGCCTGCTGGAGCATCGTCCGCCGTCGACATGACGATGGAATGCGACCGACAGGAGGTCAAGCTTGGATTCTCGAGTTCCACCAGCGGCTCAGACGCGCCGAGCTCCGCTGCAGCCAAGAAGAAGCGTCTGGTGCATAAAGACAGCCCGGGGGACTCCGACCTGGAGGGCTACAGTGACCTTGAATTCTAGGTTCCCTATGCATCTTTTTTTTCTTTACGCTGCTGCAGATCCTCACCCTGAATGTTCAAGGTTTTCGCAACCCAGACAAGCAGCGTGAGGTTGTGCATTTTGCGCGCTCAGTTAACGCGGACATCGTTTTTCTTCAGGAAACCATTTTTTTTTTTTTTTTTCAATGCGTGACGTTGCAGCGTTTCGCGATCTTTTCAATCTCGTCTGTTTTTTTTCCTTCGGCGATGCTCGCTGCCGAGGCGTAGCGTGCTGATTCTTCGTCGCTTGCTTTGTCGCGGGTGTTCTTGCACTTTCGATCACGCAGGCCGCGTGCTCGCGTTCGATTTTTTTGTTAGGCAGCAACGTTTGCGCGCTGTAAACGTGTACGCGCCCGCTCAGGCGTCTTTGTCGAACAGTTTTTTCCAAGAGTTAGATGCTTTTTTGCTAGAATCTCACCCTTTTTTTCTTTTGGGGGATTTCAACTGTGTCCTAGACGCTTACCGCGATGTTCGCGGGCCAGGCCAGGGCCGGGCAAATTGGAATGCTCGAGAGCTCCGGCGCCTTGTCGAGCAGTTTGATCTGCGTGATGTCTGGTGCGAGCTGCATGGCCCCGCCTTTGCCGCCACGTGGTCTCGCGCTGCCTCGAGCAGTCGCTTGGACCGCGCATACTTCCCAGCCGCTTTCGCGCCCTGCGTTTCGCGGTGCGAGGTTCTCTCGTTCCCCTCAACGGCAGGATACGTTCCGGACCACTACCCCCTTTTGCTTTCGTTAGCCATTCCGGGCGCTGACAACGCTCGTTGCATGCTCTGGCGTCTGGACGTGCGGCTCTTACACGATCAAGACGCAGTGCGGTCGCTCCGCCGGGCCCTTGCTGAGGCCATACAGGCCATGGGTCCAGATCCTGAGCGCTGGGACAGTCTGAAAATTCTTTGGTGCACCCTCTGTGTGCTCGAGGGTAGGTGGAGCAGACGCCAGCTCTCTGGCAGGCTTGCTGAGGTCCTCTGCCGTATACGCAAAGTTCAACGCGGAGGCTCCACGACACCACTCATGCAGGAATATTTGGACACGTTACGGGCTCGGTACTCGCGCATTTTGCGTGGGCACTCGGGCATTGCGGCGCTGCAGCCCCTTGACAACCGCCCGGTGTCTGACCCGGAGGTTCTTCGTTACCTTCGAATGACTCGCTCGGGCGGCGACATGCCGCACCACATTCCGTCTGTCACGTTGGCCGACGGTGCTAAGTCGTCGCGGCCCGAAGATATCGAGCGGGTCTTTTATGAACATTTTTCGACTTTGTCCGAGTCGCATAGGGATCCCCTCGACGGCTTTTTCGATTCCCGCGTCTTTTCCTTTTGCGGCGCGCTCCCCCTGGTACCTGAACCCGAGCGAGACTCCCTCGCTCGTCCAATCACGCTTCTAGAAGCATCCGAGGCTCTAATTGGTGCATGAAGTCTGGTTCTTCACCAGGCACGGATGGCCTGCCCACGGAATTCTATCGAGAGTTCTGGCCTCAGATAGGCGCCACGCTGGTCGCTGTTTTCAACGCTTTTCTCTGCGGCGGCGGCGTTCCGGACTCTTTCCGACGCGGCCGCATTGTCCTGCTCCCCAAGGAGGGTGGGGATCACTCCACACCCAACGCTTGGCGCCCCATCACGCTTCTTAACACGGACTATAAGATCCTGGCTGCCGTCCTCGTCCGGCGTCTCCGTGACATCTTGCCGGGGCTCGTCAGCCCGTACCAGACTTGCTCCGTCCCCGGGCGGACGATTTTTTCGTCACTGTCCCTTACCCGCGACGTGTTCCAGTACGCCACATCACGCGGCCTACGAGGAGCATTCGTTTCCCTTGACCAGGAGAAGGCGTTTGATCGCCTAGAACACCATTTTCTCTTTTCCATCCTCCGGGCGTATGGCTTCCCGGCTGATTTCGTCCGCCTCTTCGAGGTTCTCTACACCGACCTGGTCAGTGACCTTGTTATCAATGGTCGGGTCACACCATGCTTCTCAGTGGCACGAGGTGTACGTCAGGGCTGCCCTTTGTCACCCTTGCTTTTTGTGCTTTGCTTGGATCCCCTGCTGCGCCGGATCAATGACCACCCCTCGGTGCGTGGTTTTCCGCTCCCTGGTTCGGGATCCTTAAAGGTGTCAGCCTACGCAGACGATGTTTCGCTATTCGTGCGGGATTCGGATAGCCTTATTGCTATCTTTCGGCTTTACGAGGAGTACGCTGCCCTTTCCGGGGCCCGGATGAACACGTCAAAGAGCAAGGCCCTCATTTTTGGTGGCTTTTCCGATCCACTTCCAGGCGGCATCCAGACGACTGCGGTTGTCCGGGTCCTAGGTGTTCTTTTTGATTGCTTCGGCGTGTCGCCCGACACTTGGGCCGGTATCGTTGCGGACGTGACGCACCGAGCGGGGTTGGCGGCTCGTTTCTCACTTCCCTTGCGGGACCGTGCGTACATAGTGAAGTCTGTCCTCTGTGCGAAACTCTGGTTTGTGGCGCGCGTTGCGCGTCCGCCTCCGACCATTGTCCGCCGGCTCAACTCCGTAATCTTTTCGTATTTCTGGGAACAGCGTACGGAGCTAGTTGTTCGGCAGGCTCTCCGCCTCCCTCGTGCCTCCGGAGGTTGGGGACTACCGTGTTTGGCTACATTTAGTTGAATCCTCGCACTTCGAGGTGTGTTGGAGCTGCTGGAGGCTCCCGACTACCCTGGACGCAGTCTTGTCCTCTACTGGCTCGGCACGCATCGGCGCACCTTGGTGCCTCGGGGACTTGGCAACCTCTGCCCCACCGCCGAGGTGCCGTCGCCGTTTTATGTCGCGGCAGTCCGCACTCACCAGCAGCTCGTAACCGACGTGCCGGATGCTGATGTCTTGGACACCCCTGCTTCACGTCTCTGCGAGGCTCTCTGTGCGCCAGAAGTACCCCTCCTGCATCAGATGCAGAGCCGCACTTCTGACTGGGCGTGCGCCCTGTCCCCGGACCTCCCCGCGGCCGTAGCGGACTTTCACTGGAGGCTTGGCTGGGGTGTCCTGCCCACCCGGGATCGCCTCGCACAGTGGGGCGTCTCGGCGTCTAACCTGTGCCCTAACTGCGGCGCCCTTGAAACAAACGTACACGTTGTGTTCGACTGTGTTGTTGCTCGTACGTTCTGGACTCTGGTCAGCCGCATGTTCGCGCTCCCGCTGGGCAGGCACTTCCGTGCGCGCCACCGCAGCTCCAGACTTGTGTTTGCGGCCGCATGTTTCATTTTGTGGCAAAACAGAAATGCTGCTGTCGCCCGAGAGCGTCGTATAGGGCGGATGTTCCCGATGATCCGCCGGCTGCGTAGCCTCTTGCTTTCCCACCTTGAGGATGCCCTTTTTGTCCTCGGGGAGGAGGAGTTCCTCCGACGCTGGCATACAGACTTCATTGCCATCCGCTCCCATCGCCCGGTCCTTAGGGGTGCGCTGCCGCTGTAATTACGTCATGATTTCAGTGCTCCCGCCGTGGAGCCGGCTTTCAAGCTGGTTTTGATGGCGGTATTTGCAGCTACATCATTTGTAGGGAGCGCGGGATCGCCTGCTTCTTTTACGGGGTTATACGGTGGCGTCGGGGCGCCGGGCCCTGGTCGGCTCTTGTTGGGGGTGGTGGGTGGACCTTGGGGCAGCCTTCCCTGGGGTTTGCCCGCTGGCCTTCGGTTGGGGCCGGGCGGGGGTCGGCGACCTGGTTGTGCTGCGGCCCTTGTGGTTGCGCTGAGTTCTAGTCTGGTATTTACTGTTCTCTGTAATTTGTCCCTGCCTCTGCCATTTGTATATATTTGCGCCTTGTACTTTTGTGGTTCTCGTCAATAAATTTCTCTTTCCGGGATGCCATGTGTATCTGTTCTTAAGCTCGGAGTAAGTACTCGGCTATGAATGCAGCACATTGTGAATGAAAGAAGTTAACGAGTGAGAGGTAGGAGTAAACTGTCGTTAGTACATGCTCAGGCTGGTGTGCTGGGAAAGCGGCAATCTTGTGCTTGCGCCTTCTAAAAATATATTTTGATTAAAAAATAGTAATTGCCCTGTCAGAGCTTTATCACATCATTATATGAAGTATAGCTTACTGGGGCTGTAGCCTAAGCAAGCCGTAATTGTGGAATCTTTGTAAATAGTCCTCAGAGAATGTTCCCTGAATATAGCGGTGTACCCACGCCACGTTCCGAGGAGATCGACATCCTGAAAAGGGAGTCGAGTCATGTCCTTAGCGCCAGGAATAACATACAGCTGCAGCCACGGAAAGGTGTTGAGCAGTAAGGTTGCAAAGCTGCTTTTTTTTCATGCCTCGTATATCTGCAATAAAATTATTTTCAAGCATCTGTTTGTCAGTATCATTTACGCCTGTACGCGAATATGCCCAGGCTACGCAGTGGCCCCGGTGTGTTTATTAGTTTCCGCAACCTTTTTGCAATGTTATCAATACCGGAAGACCTAAAAATACTGTACATGAATTACATATTGCATGCTCACTGCAAGTTAGTTTATTTTCTTCAGAATAGATACCTGGAACTACCATAAGCATTATTCCATGAATGTTGATTTACTGTTCTGAGAATGTTCTGCAAACATTAGTCTGCTTTTCGAAACATTCTTAGAATATTGTGAATGTTTATTCAATGTTCTTTCAACGTTCTGCGAACATTTCGTGGAGAATGTTCCCCAGATGTGATGGATAAGTCTCTATGCTACGCTCTAAGATCGAAAGCGTCGCTGTGGTTGGCCTTCCATGATTGGCCGAATGCTGACTATGACGTCAGCAAAGGATTTCTTTTCTGCGGAAATAAGAGGAATGGAAGAACTTCGATTTCGACGGTGTTGGTAGTGTTTCTTTAAGAGCGCAATGATTTCAAGCTTCCACCATGCTCCTTACAAACACCATCGAATTTGTCGTTCGCAAGGTAATGACGTCACGAAAGGTAACCATACGAGGACGCAACTAAAACATCTCATCGCTAATAGAGAACGTTCCCAGATACATTCGCAAACGTACCGAGAACGTTGCAAATGTCCTTGCTAATGTTCTTGGAATGTTCTTCAAATGTTTCTGTGCTACTTGGGACGTAGCACCCAATGTTAAGCGAACATTCCCTGGGTGTTCTGAATGTTCAAGGAACGTTAAAACACCATTCAGAACGTTCTAGGAATGTTCGTATGCGAACATTCCCTACAAGGCAAGCTTCTCAACATTCTAGGAACGTTCGTTGGCGAACATTCGCATGTACAATGTTCTCGGAACAGTCGCCTTCGAACATTCATATGAGCAACATTTTTTCAACGTTCGCTTGAGAACATTCCTAGAATTTTAGCAGGTGAAGCCAACTTTACGGAGCTCTCACGCAACCAGTGGTTCGAAACACCATCCACTATATGCCACTTTGTACCAAAAATATGCAAATTAAGTGGAGTTTCTGGAGACTTAGCATAAGGGATCAGTTTTATCTTATACGGGTCTACCGAGGAATCTGATATAAGGTGTAGGAAAAAAGCAATGGTTTTCAAAACTTGATAACGAACTTGCCACTCACTGAGTATATTGAGGTACAGTTTTGAATAGACCCGACTTTTAGCATGTGGGAGGTGTTATTGCTTTAAATATCAGTAGTCCTGGAGTATCTGGTAAAGAATTCAGTGTCCATAATAATTGGCGTACGTTCTTTCCACGAGCCAGCAGCCGCCGGTGTGCGCGAGCACACGCAACCAAAATGACGTCAAAGAGTGATATGCATGGGCTTCGGGCCAAAGGAGAATAGATACAGGCTTTTCATCTATACAACTGAAAGCTACGTGCTTGTTAGACCGATTAATCGCTTACCTTTTACACCAGACACCACTGTGTAGGTGAAAAACTTGTCTTTGTTCTCCTTTGGCTGTTACTTGTGCTCGCGCACACCGGCGGCTGCTGGCTCGTGGAAAGAACGTGCGCCACTTATTATGGACACTAAATTCCTTGGTTCAGTGAGTAATCGGTTATGTATGCGGTACATTTTGAATTAGAACATGCTCAGGCTGGTGCGCTGGGAAAGCGGGAATCTTCTGGCTGCGCCTTCTAAACATATCTTTCCATTAAAACTATTGATTGCCTTGCGAGGAGCTTTACCACATCCATATTTGGTGCTCTAAAGCAAGCCGTAATAGACTGATCTCACCAGGAGCTGCGCGACGCCACCGCTACCGCGGTGCATTCTGGTACCTGTTGTTCTCCCCGGTTTTCCGGCCGCGTCAATGCGCGTTGTACGCCCGGCGTTTGGAATTTCTCGGGTTAGCACGAGACTTTTAGCATGGTGTTTACTCATGGTTTTCTATGGGTAGTTTCACCTGTTGTATGCCACGGAGCTAAAATAACAGCACCAGGGAAGAAGGCATCGGATATTATCTCTTCCCGGAAAAAAGAAGCATGGCAAAAAAAGGTAAACAGAGTGGGACAGAGCGGCAGAAAAAATAGCGTTTTACGATTTGTTGCGCGATTTGCTTCATAATTTATATCCACCCTATTGCACGTCAGCTAAAATGTGTAAGATTACAGGGCAAGAGACGTAGAGCGTTCCGAAGTGACGCTGGAATCTCTCTGAGCATCCGCTCCGTAGCGGTCTATCCGTTGGTCTATCTCAAATAGGACCTACGCCCTGCGTAGGTCCTCTTAAAAACGGCGGCCGTTTTTAAGACACTTTTTGCTCGATGTATTTTGTAGGTTATAACTGTTACTGTGACGACATGTTTCATGCACAACTGTACTTTGAAAAATCAGGACAAACACTAAAAAAAAGAGTAGCGATTCCCGATATGCATCACTTGAAATAAAACAACTTTTTTCGGAAGCAGCCTTCATTTTTGTTTTTTGTTTTCATGAGAACCTGAAAACACCACATACTGCAATTTAGAAGTGCCACACTTACCCCCAAATATGTAAGAAACGAACCTCATCCATTTTGTGGTGGTCTATTAGGCTGACGTTTCTGATCCATTCTGCATTAACGCCAATCGAGACCGCAGGAAAAAGATTACCCCTTCGGGCGACCGTTAGCGTTCGGAGCTTACGCAAACAAAATAAAACTGAATGCAAACTGTACACAAAAAATCCTCTCCACCCCAAGGTTTCAAGTATCTGGCATGGTTGCTTCTTTGTGACAAATGCCAATTGTTACGACGCGTCAGGCGTGGCCTTTCTGTAGACCATTTCTTCTTTGTGTGCAGGCTTCCCCCGTAGTTCATCTGTACCCTGTCGCACAGACTGTGAACCAGAATGAAACAACTTTTAGAAAACTATCGCTCACCGAGAAAGTCTATTTAGCTCCCCTTCATTATTGATTAAGCGTTATGCACAAGACTGAGCACTACCAAGCTCACTTTTTCACCAACACATTTGATGCTGTTCCGGGGTGCTACACCGAGACGAGGGTCCCTCGAATTTGCTTGTTCTTTGCCATTGCACTAGATGTTCACTTGTTTCCAAGTTGATTGAGACGTCCGAGCAGCCGGAGTGCTCGAGTAGTGGCGTCGATGTTTTTTTCCCGCAGCCGGAGTGGGACCGCCGCGTGAACGGCAGTGGGCTCACGCGTTCACAAAGACGAAGAAGCAGACGACGACGAAGCAGACGACAAAGCGATTCTACAGCGATAAGAGGACTGGAACTGCTTTTCTGCGTTTGCTGACAAACGAAGGCATCACAAACAACACAATCTTACGAAGTACAGACATGCAGGAGAATCAAGCTGATACCGGGGCGTCCCAAACGATAATCTACGATGATGTACGCGCAGCCCCACAGCCCTATGTAGCGGGGAAGCCAGAAAGGGATCACTACAAGCAGCATGTCGGCAGCACCACTTCCGGAATGCGCGCGCCTGCGCAGTTCGCTTGGTGACATCGGTCGATTGTAGAATCTTTATAATTAAGCCTAAGAAAATGTTCCCTGAATGTAGGGATGTACCCACGCCACATTCCGAGGAGATCAAAAGATGTCCCTGCATAAATTTGCAACATTTAAACAAAGTTGCAGAAGTTCTTTGGATGTTTTGAGAACGTTCTTAGAACTTTGTTGGGATATTTGAATGTTGATTGAATGTCCTGGTAATGTTCTATGTCGTTCTCAGAACGTTCTAAGAATATCCCCTTGAAAACATTCCCCGAATGTAACTATAAGTGCCTGCACCACATTCTGACAACGTTGATAGAATGTTCTTACGTAAATTTGCAACATTCCAAGAATGTTGCCTATGTTCTTTTGAACATTCCCGGAATGTTCTCAGAACGTTCTCGTGCTAAGTGGGACCTGGACTTCCCTCACGCAGCAATGCTGGGCTCAGTGACTCCAACAGCTTCTGGAGGGATCCTTTCGATCGAGCGAAGACCCCAGAGCCTTCGGCATTTACTGGACCACTTAGGCGGCTTACCAGGTCATTTCCGTAGCTGAGTTAGACAAAGTTTTGTCACTTCCTGGCAGATGCGGGCGCCAAAATGTTCGCCTCGTCTCGACAACAACCGCGATCGGCTCAACGTCTCGTCGCTTCCCAGGACCACGAGAAGTTCAGGGTGGCTTAGCGAGGTCGTCTGGCCAGAGGATTTGCATTGGATCAACGTTGGCATCCGCACCTGACATGGCCTCAAGGCGTCCTGGCGACTCGGACCTTCGTGTGTTCATGTCTGTGCGGGGAGGGGCAACGGAGGCAGAGCCTCGTGGTTTGTGAACTTCAAGTGACGTGATTGGCTGCAGACACAGCCGCTTGGGCTCCCTATCTGGGGAAGTAGGGAAAACGGACCCGTTAAAAAGGAGCAGCGAGCTCCTTCAATGTGTTCTCTGACTTTGTCATCATGCTATAATGGACCTTTTGTAGAAATACGCGGTGCGCATGCGCGGAGTATTTCATGCGCCTGGGTTCGAGAGTATCTAGTTCCAAACAATCCGCCATCTTGCATTTCTCGCCTTTGAGCGGTTTCGTTGTGTCGACCTCGGGGCGGAAGATTACGCACGATGGGGACAAAGGTGAGCTTGGGGGAGCCGTATCTAGGTCACATCGCCTCAATGGGTGAACAGGATGTAGCTGACGTTTTGGGTATGGAACGGGTGGGAGAGGCCTTGGGCGCGCGTTGTTTTCCAGTCACCTAGTCTCGAACCGATTCGCGTGTCTAGGTGGCAGCACATATTCGCCAAGAGGTCCATTATGAATTAAACAGTGTACAAATCGGGGAACCCCGGCTCCTTCGAGTTTGCTGCTCTCGTCCTGCCCGGAGATGGTCCGACAGTCGGCTTCGCTACCGGGACGACGACCCACTCGTAACTCCAGGGATTATTATCTTCCAGCTCGCCTGCACCTTTGCATTAATTGCATTTGTATTTCTTTTTTCTCTTCCGCTTTTTTCTCCTCTCCCAAACGCGGTGGCGACGAGGCAACGCGGAAAGGATGCGGCGCCAGTTGCACCAAATTGCACGGAGGAAGAGGATAAGGGTGTTGGCTAACCTCATATTTCTCACCTAAAAAAAAAAAAGAAAAAACAGTTTTTTTGATTTGACCGCTTGCGCTGTGGTGGTGCCACCAAGAGATCTCCTCAGTGGCGTACCAACTTCTTTTTGAGTGGGGAGGGGGGACCCCCCCCCCCCCCCCCGGGGCCGGGGGGCGGTGCCCTTGGTGTCCCTTGGGCGCCGCCGGCCAGTGCTTGCTCTGCCCAGTGGCGACTGTTTCAGGGGGGGGAACACATGCCTTGCCCCCCCCCCCACACACTTTGGGAACTGGGGGGGGGGGGCTAGGGCCCCCCCCCCGATTGGTACGCCCATGGATCTCCTCCAGGACGCTTTGGGCATCCTCTTTCTCCGCCTCTCCTCTCCCTTTTTCCGTGACCGCTTTTCTTTAGGTTCTGAGAGGCTTTTTATAGTAAGTTACAGGTCAAGAAGGTAGCGGCAAATGCGCCTCAAAGGGATTAATATATCCCTCCGCCCCCTCCGCATCCAATAGGGTCCCATCGTTTCCGTGACGTCGTGGCCAACGCGGGAGAGGGTTTTGCCTTCCTGTGAATATTTGCTTTATCTTTCGACTTTGACTTAGCGTTGTGGGAGCCACGAGAGGGAGATTAGAATTTCCCCCCTCCGATGGAAACAAATACGACTTTGGGGGGTTAGGTTCCCCCTCCGATGGATACAAAGGCCACTTTCAGGGGCTCGGTTCCCACTCCGATGAATACAAAGGTTGGTTTTATTAAAAAGTGGGGGTCGGAAACAAGTTGGCATATAGTGACACTAGTTGGCATCAGGGGCGGTTCCAGAACTCCGTTTTTTTTTTTTTTTTTTTTGGGGGGGGGGGGGCGGAAAAGTTGTGAGGATACTATTCTCCCATTCTTTCGTGTGCACCGGGGGGTCCACCCATGTCAAATTGCCCTCCGAGAAGGGGGGAGGGGGGGGTCGACTTTGTTTGGGGGGGGGCGGCCGCCCCCGTCGCCCCCCCCCCCTCCTTGGATCCGCCCCTGGTTGGCATCACTCTGTAGCCATTATCTATTCATTGAAGCGGAACAAGGGGCGTTTCCAGGGAACTATTCTTTCGACTGCGGATGGATTTGAAACGGGCGCATCACGCTTATGGGAGGAGCTTCTTCTTGACTTGTAACCGACAATAGAATGGCTTCCCTTTCCACTGTTTGTCCACAGACAGACGCCGTTAGCTTTTCTCGGTCATGTGGGTACTAATGCTAACACATTAAAAACTTTATTATAGGGATCGCGGTTCCCGTGTTCCCGGGTGGTGCCTTATAGTCCCGGGTCCGATACGGGGCGGTCACCGCCTGGCACGGTCCGCCAGCCATTTCTTGCCGGTGGCCGTGTCGTCGGTCAGGAGGTGGGGGGAGGGAAGAGGCGAGATGGATGGAATGGCATTGCCATCCCATGTGGAGGAGGGTGGGAAAAAGAGTAGAAGAGGCGCGTCGGGAAAGTATTGGTTTGAGGGAAGGCTGAGGATAATGTTGTCGAGCAAGGCGTGGCTCAGCAAGGTGAGTTGAGTTTGAGAAAGGGGCTGGTCGGACGGATGGTGGCCCAGTCTCCCCCAGGTGCCCGCTGTGAGAGTTCTCGGGCGAGCGCATGAGCGCGCCCATGACCGGGGACGGCTGTGTGCCCAGGCACTCAGACCAACCGGAAAGTGTGGGAGGTTGGAGGAAAGGGAGGGGTCGAGTAGGGACGCAGTGGAGGGATGCAAGGTATTGTAAACGACTTCAGTGCCGACAGGCCGTCTGAGAGTCAGCGAAAATGTGAGTGGTGTGGGGATAGAGGTAACAGAGTTGCCCTGGCGACCGCACGCTCCTCCAGGAGGGACACGTCGGTGAGACGGCGCTCCGCGGTCGCGTGGACCAGCTTTGGATCAGAGTTCACAACAGCCGTGATCCCCCGCATTCTGCGGGCTGGCG
The DNA here is from genome assembly GCA_013358835.2 of Ixodes persulcatus. Taxonomy (NCBI): domain Eukaryota; kingdom Metazoa; phylum Arthropoda; class Arachnida; order Ixodida; family Ixodidae; genus Ixodes; species Ixodes persulcatus. The sequence goes on from JABSTQ010010196.1 coordinate 189,995, forward strand.
TCCGTAAACCTAAAGAGGGCACGAACGGTATTGGAGCCTAGAGGATACGCGCGTCGGAGGTAGTGCGAGCGATGTTTGCCGCGGGCTGAGTGACGGGTGCATATGTCGGGGAATGGGAGCCACAATGAGTGGCACGCGCGGCACAAATGCCTCACATTTTGACAAAATGTAGCAGGATGTAGCAGGGTAAGTGGTTTGGCGCAAATGGCGCAGCAATCGCATCACGATCATAACCGAAATCAATTAAAAACAACAACATATTGGAGATAAAAAAAAAATAATGATAAAAACCGTGCAGTGAGCCTTCTCTGACGTGGAGAGAAGAAAGCAATCGCGATGTTTTCAGTGACGCTCCAAAACTGCAGTGCTGGAAGTGGCAGCATTTGACTTTTTGTAGCAAGTTCTGTAGCAGGCGAAATATTGGTTTGGAGCAGTCACCGACGCTTTTGGAGCAGATGCTGGCACATCACTTGAAAATTAAAAAGTGATTGCATCGCTAAATGAGTTCATCTTCGATAATGATTGAGGGTCCCTCTTTGATACTGGAGCATATTACTTAACTTTTGTAATAAGGATAGATAGTGCGCAAAAGGAACACAGAACCTTCTTTTTCGAACTATACGTTGTCAAAGTAATTTCCATGTACAACAGGCACGTTGCCAGGATTTGTTTCGGGGGCGGGGGGGGGGGGGGGGGGGGAGAGGAGGTCCCAGCAAAATGAAAGATTTCTAGGGGGGGCCCCATGCGCCCCCCCCCCCCCCCCTGGCTACGTGGCTGATGTACAATAGGTACGAAAATAATGGATGAAAAGTGAATCATAGCGCTACACTTCACTTGGGATAAAGCCTCTCTGCCCTCCCACTTTTACACCCGATAGTTTATTTAGCCTTTAAATATAATTTCTGTGAATTGCCAGCAAAAACTAACACATGTGTATCAATAAAAATGCATCCCCCAAATTTTATGGACCTACCAAACGCTAATATTATAAACTGCAAAAACAACCACCCACAAATGTGAAAACCAGCACTTTTTTTAAAATGAATACATCACGACGGTCGTCGTGCAGCTGTGCAGCTGTGCATGCAGTCCCCCGCCGCTCCGAAGCGCGACATTGTAACACGCAAAAAGCCACCACGTAGTGGCGCTCTTAATCACGCCAGCCTTTGGCTGTGCTAGGAGTCTGACGTCACGATTGCGACGGAGTTCCCATGACGCATCGCACGCCTCGATGGCCGATTTCGAAACGCTTGCTAGAATCGGAGGCTTGAAACGGAAAATAATAGCAATCCGCTTAACAAACGAACGTGCGGGTGTCATTTACAGATATCATAGGTCATATTTCACCCATTTTGGAAAAGTTTCCCTGTATTTTTATTTTCGTTTCTGTACCCCTTTAACGTTCGCTCCCAAGCTCGTTCAAAAGCGTTTCTTTATCTCCTTTCGAATGCGCACATTTTTTTATTCTCAGAATTCTCCAACCCAGTTTTCTGCTAGGTCTGAGCTGTGGCATGTCTCATCATTCGCTGAACCTCATCATTCGCTGAGCTGATTTCGTAGATCGCAGAGATTGGCTTTTTGAGTGTTTTGCGGATAAGTAGACGCGCAGGCATTTCTTAGAGTGTACAGCGGATGTCGCTGTTTACTTCCTGAGGGCCAGAGTAAGGCCATCCCCGACGGTCAACATGCTGATGTCGACACGGGTGTCCTTCTGAAGCTTTTCGTTCATCCTCCGAATGGCCGCGGTGTCGGGGCTCTTGTCTCCGGCGTCGTACACCTTGCCGTCCCACAGCACCTGGTAAAAGCGTATCAGGGCATTGGTGTTCGCTCGTACGATCCCGAGTCTTATAACATTTAAGGGCAGCTCACACATGTTCGGGCAAGCTGGTTCACGAAATAATTCAATCCTTATACACCTTCAAGGCTTATCATTCAGGAGAAAAATGCCGAGTCATCGGGCTGTGGACGTACGCGCAGCTTCCGGTATTGCGCAGAGGAGAGCTACTGCGCATGCTCAAAGCGCCTTCCACAGCCCAACAGACAGATGAAAACAACTAAAAACCTCCACCACAAAATCCCCGCTTTGTCTTCCTATTTTCAAAAATCCCGACTCTCGAAAATCACCCACACCCACCCCCCTTACCCCTCCTCAAAAGTCAGCATCCGTGGCGCACAAAATCCACCATTACTGCGTCATCGAGTTCTAGAACCGTGAGGCGCCCTGCGCTTGCTCGGTAACATGCCGACCTATCTGCTGCGTCTCATCCAAAAAACACACACAAAGAAAAAACGTAAGTCCTCATTTTTTTTTTTTTAATATACACGCCATAAACGCCACGACAAAAAAAAAAAATAAAAAAAAATAAGGGTCTTGCAGATTTACCCGGGACAGGTCCCCTGCAGTGTGTGCGGGAGGCGGTTGTTTCTAGAGCTAGCAGCGTCTGAGGTACTCTAAAAAAGGGGTTCGTGGGTTCATTTCTCTGTAGAACACGGAGACAGTCCCTCATGGCGAACAATAGAAGCATCCCTACGAATGACGAAGCTCCGAATATGATTAGACGAAAGAAATGTGATGTGCGCAGGGACGATGAGCATGACGGATTCACTTGGTAATTGTTACTGCACAATGTATTTTTCAAAGTGAATTGCGTTATACATTGAGTACATCGATGCGCAATGACCTTGGTCATTCGCCGAGATACTTGCACTGTTCGCAGTCATTGGCTTTCTCTGTGCTCTGCAGGAAAGTGAACTCACAAACCTTTTTTTAGAGTGGGTACAACCCCCGTGAAACACCCTTTTATTTATTTATTTATTTATTTTCATTTTCTCAAGGCTCGGAGGCTCTACAGAGAGGAGTGGGTGATACAGATGAAATCGTTGGCAAACTTCTTGAAGTATGTGGCGACCTGGATAGACACGATGGAGGCAGGGAGGTGGTTCCAATCGTTAGATGTTCTTGGAATAAAAGAGTCAAAATAGATGTTCGTACGACATGTCGGCGTGCCAGCCTGACACTGGTGATCGTTGCGAGGTGACACATATGACGCATGAAAAAGTAGTTGATCTTTTAGAATTGGGTTAGTATATTAGATTTTATGGAAAAGACAAAGACGAAAGTATTTACGGCGTAGAGCGAGGTCAGGTAAGTCCAAAGTTGTCTTCATTGATGAAACACTAGCAGTACGAGAATAATTGGAAAGGTCAAAACGGGCTGCTCGGTTCTGGACTGATTCGAGAATGTGCGATAATGTTACATGTCCCGGATCCCAAACGGAACAGGCGTATTCGAGTTTTGGCCTGACTAAAATTTTATATAATTATAGTTTGACCGGAAGATTAGCGGAACGGAAGTGGCGGCGCAAAAACCTAGCATACGATTAGCATTATAAAAGACATAGTCGACATGCATGTTCCAGGAAAGGTTATGAGTGATATGAATACCAAGATACTTGTATGAAGCAACAGCATCTAATGGTATATTATTAAGGATGTATATGGCAGGATCAATGTTTTTAGAGAGTCGGGAAAGCCGCATGCTTTTACATTTAGTAGTGTTCAGCTTCATTAGCGATTCAGCGCACCAGGAAGAAACTACGTTGAGATCTGATTGTAGAATAGCACAATCTTGGGTATTAGTTATTACGCGATACATGTACAATCATCCGCGAACAATTTAATAGAGGACACAATTTGCGATGGGAGGTCGTTAATGTAGACTAGAAACAAGAGAGGCCCCAGGACAGATCCTTGTGCTACCCTGGACGTTACAGGAGTAGTAGAAGAATAATGCCCATTGACAGAAACATATTGTGAGCGGTTAGATAAAAAAACATTTAATCCAGCTCAAGATGTTAGGGTCAATATTAAGTTTACTCAGTTTCAAGAGAAGAAGGTCGTGCGAGACAGAATCGAAAGCTTTAGCAAAATCTAAGAAAATGCAGTCAACTATTCGTCCGGCATCGATAGAAACTAACAGATCATTAGTAAACGATCCGAGCTGTGTTTCACAAGAAAACAATCTTCGGAACCCGTGTTGACAATTAGTAGAAAAAGAATTGGACTCGAGAAAGGCAACAAAGTGAGAGTAAATGATATGTTCAAGTAACTTACATGGCACACTAGTCAATGGTATGGGCCTGAAATTAAGGGGGGAGTGAGCAGTACCTGATTTATGCAAAGGAACCACCTTCCCTACCTTCCAATCGTTGGGCAAGGTATAACACTGCAAAGACTCTGGAAAATTTTCGGAAAGAATCAAAGATGAATAGGTGGCGGTGCTCTTCAGGAACTTTGAATTAATGCCGTCAATCCCGGCACACGCGGAAATTTTAAGCTTCTGGATTAAACAGTTGACACCAAATGAATCAATACTAACAGGAAACATAGGACTAAAATTAGCGCTGAAAACATTTGGATAACAGGTAGGAGTCGTGTGGGAAAACTAAGAAGCAAACGCATCGTTCAGGACATTGAAACAATCTTTTAGATATACAGGAACTTTATTCGCATCACAAAGCTCAACTGTACTGGATCTATTACTGCTGACCATGCTCCAAAACTTTCGTAAGTTACCTTTTAAAAGAGAAAAAGTGTACACTGATAAAATTCCTGCTTTGATTGTGCGACAGCTTGCTTCGTAAGTGTGCCAGCGCTCAGCACAATTTGTTGATTTTACGCGCCGGAATAACCGTCTCTTTTTATTTCGCAGACGCTTAAGGCGTGTGTTAAACCAAGGTGCCTGTGAATTAGAGCGGATGCGCTTCAGAGGGATGTACTGGTTAGTTAGGTCACTCACTTTTTGTTTGAAGAGAGACCAATTTTCTTCAACCGTTCGCGTATGAAAACGTGAGATGCAATTGGTTAGAAACGCGTCTAATTCATACTAATTGAAACAAAATCGGCATTTTCGTAGTCGCGAGTAATCTTAAATGATTTACACGAGGAAGCAGATGCTTGCAGGTCAAACTGAATAACACAATGGTCACTTAAACCTGGTGTTTCACGGAAGGCCGGCCAAATCGTTCCCATGAAAGCTACGCATCAAACAGAAAACAAAGTTGAAGTCATATTGGTATCTGCCAAAGAGCTTATTCGATATACAGTGATTGGTGTCTTTATTATTTTTGCCTCGAAGAACTAATGATTTTTGTCTAATTAAGTTTTTAATTAGTATATTGGAAGGTGTAATAGGTTTTTTAGGTTAGGTGTAGCCTTTAGCTACTAGATTTGAAAATATAGATAGCATAATGTTTGGTGTTAATTGGTGAACAAGACCTTACATTGCAAGTTTCATATATATATATATATATATATATATATATATATATATATATATGCGTGGTTTCATTTGAAATCGAACACGCTTGTCGGGGTGGGTCTTTCGATTTTTTTTAAACATATATGTAATTGCCCCATTTCCGGAAAGAACAAAACAGCTTTTCACAATTTAAAAAAAAAAAAAAAAATATTTCGCTTCACAAACAAATATTGAGTGGAGCAGGGTGAAAATCTCTTTTTTACTCCTTGATTTTTCGACCCAGTTCTGTGCGCTGGTATGAATACGGAAAGCATACAAAACTCACAGTAATTTTTTGTGACCTTGTATGTTATTTCGACTAATTTTTAGTTCAAAGGCAAATACTTTTTTTATTTTGTTTATTGAGGTAAAAAATGACAAACATCGTCTCTTTGATAATCCGTTGACATCTTCAGAGCCTTGTAACTCATGAGTTATTATATTTGTCGCTTACCAAATACTATGCGGGTGTAGCCCTATACATGGGCTATCGACGGGCATAAGTTTAGTTTATTTTATTTTCACTGAATGTTTTATATAAAATTTGAAATATCTTCGAAAATGAAATTAACCAATATTTTGAACCCACTTTATCAAAAAAGGCCATTTTTTATTTCGTTCATTTTTTTTATTATTGCTGCCGTTCATATGAACTTTCAATTGGCTTGATGCGATTTCCCCCTTTTTGTGTTGTATCTTCTCTAGAAGTGATCGAAATCGCTCCCACGCTCTCAGAGCGGCCAAACGCAGCTTCCGGAGGTCGGCTTCGCTGCAAAGACTATACTGCTTATTTGTGTGTTCAAAGGCAGCGGGTAAATTTATTTTGATTGAGAACAGTCGTGTTTGGCTACATATTGTATTTTCTTAATTTTTTAATGATGGAAACTGACATTCCTTAGACTGATAGTTAGCCGTGCAGCGGATGTTCCATTATCCGATGTCTAAAGCCAGGGCACAAAGGGCGGAGAAAATGGAACGAGCTCTTCATGTAGCAAGACCGGTGTCATATAGGCACGTACAGCACGCCCGGCCCTTCGCGCTATAGGCCCATCTCCGTTACACCCAGGAAGCATCCGGCACGGGCGCCAATCATGATGTGTCTTGTCTCGTGCGATCGAATAATCATGTAATTGCCTGTTCTTTATTGTCAGCGTGTATGTCAAAAATATGTAATATCACATGCCCCTCTTAAGAAGGAAAAGCAGTTTGCAGAAAAAAAGTGAGGAAAACGGACTGAGTTTACATGCAGAGAACAAATTTTTTTACAGAACACAAACACCAACTGGCGATAAATAGTCACTTTTATTAATTAACGCTAATATATTTAGGATGCACTTGTAAAACATCATGTTGTTGTGCTTTAAATAGTCCAGTTCACGAGCAACGCAATATTGGAACTTTTTGACTACGGCATCGGCTTGCCTCTGCGGAGACGATCGAGCGCGGGGGCGAGCTGAACTTTGTACCGCAGCGGTCGAATGCAGCCGAGAAGTTCAACAGCGTGGTAAGTCGAGACGGACAGAACGAAAACTGGAGCCAAAGCGAGCGAGCGGTGAACCGGAGACGGTGGCCCTTCTGTTTGAACGAGTGTGTTCAGTTAAAAATAAAAGTTTTGGGTTTTGTTCAAGACTGATTGATATCTCTGATGCCAAGAAGCAACGATTCCCACATGCATAGGAGGCAGCGAAAGCAGTCGCTTAACGTCTCTGTAGACTTTTAGTTTCTCCACTTTGTCGCACCGAGCTTAATGCAAAGAATGTACAGCCTTCGGGAATATGGAAAAGCGATTTGACGATTTTATTTTAGGTGGCTACGGTGGATTTGCTTTGTCTTGGCACACATTGCTTGGGTTGAATAAATAAAGGTTTTTTCTATTTTCTCCTTCAAAATAAAGCGCGTCCGGATAAGGCGGACTTGGCACCGCTGCATAAACAGCATCGGCGAATGTGTCTTTCATATTGCCGGAGACTGTACATGTTGTGCTAATGTCACCTTAGGTTCCAGGCCCGGCTCGCGAACTGTGCACGACACACGTGATTAGCGTAATCAAGTGCGAGCACCTACTGCGGCCCATTCTTTTTTTTTTTTTTTTGTGCTTCCTGAATATATCGATTTTTTTCTCCGGTAAGTCGAAAAGCTGAACGCTTCTTGTCATTGTTTTATTTATTTATTTTTTAACCGAGTCCTTTGACGTCCGCATCAAGGAGCCGTCCTGCGAACGAAAATTGTGTACTGTGGCGAGGTGCTCCAAGCCTTACAACCTGTGTATAACACAAACAGATATATGACACCGGTCTTGCTACATGAAGAGCTTGTTCCGTTTTCTCCGCCCTTTGTGCCCTGGCTTTAGACATCGGATAATGGAACATCCGCTGCACCGCTAACTATCAGTCTAAGGAATATCAGTTTCCATCATTAAAAAATTAAGAAAATACATTATGTAGCCAAGCACGAGTGTTCTCAATCAAAATGAATTTACCCGCTGCATTTGAACACACAAATAAGCAGTATAGTCTTTGCAGCGAAGCCGACCTGCGGAAGCTGCGTTTGGCCGTTCTGAGAGCGTGGGAGCGATTTCGATCACTTTTAGAGAAGATACAACAAAAAAAGGGCGAAATCGCATCAAGCCAATTGAAAGTTCATATGATCGGCAGCAATAATAAAAAGATTGAACGAAATAAAAAGTGGCCCTTTTCGATAAAGTGGGTTCAAAGTATCGGTTAATTTCATTTTCGACGATATTTCAAATTTTATATAAAAAATTCAGTGAAAATAAAATAAACTAAACTTATGCCGGTCGATAGCCCATGTATAGGGCTACACCCGCATAGTATTTGGTAAGCGACAAATGTAATAACTCATGAGTTACAAGGCTCTGAAGATGTCAACGGATTGTCAAAGAGACGATGTTTGTCATTTTTTACCTCAATAAACAAAATAAAAAAAGTATTTGCCTTTGAACTAAAAATTAGTCGAAATAACATACAAGGTCACAAAAATTACTGTGAGTTTTGTATGCTTTCCGTATTCATACCAGCGCACAGAACTGTGTAGAAAAATCAAGGAGGAAAAAACTGATGTTCACCCTGCTCCCCTCAATATTTTTTTGTGAAGCGAAATAGTTTTTTAAAAAAATTTGAAAAGCGGTGTTGTTCTTTCCAGAAATGGGGCAATTGCATATATTTTTTCAGAAAAAATCGAAAGACCCACCCCGACAAGCGTGTTCGATTTCAAATGAAACCACCCATATATATATATATATATATATATATATATATATATATATATATATATATATATATATATATATATATATATATATATATATATATATATATATATATATATATATCTTAGGGGTGTGCGAATATTGAAATTTTCGAATACGAATCGAATACGAATAAGACGGAAAACGGGCTTCGAATATCGAATCGAATATCGAATATGTGTCTATAAAATGGCAAAACAAGAGGTAACAGCAGGTTTTATTGCTTTTTTTAAAATAAATCAATGCAACTGCATTTTACTGGGCTGCAGCAGGCTAAAGATGCTTCTAGGAATGCACTAATTACAAATTATCGTGTAGGAAAATTAACTGCTCAACGTGTTCAGAAAGTAACCGCTCCCCACGTTCTGCGACAACATTTTCGCCAGTAGAAAGACCCTTTCACTCGGGAAACCTGCGAAATATCACTGAAATTCGAAGAAGTTCGACTTATAGACAAATTGCCCGGCTGCTACACGAATATTTCGAATTTTGGGAAAGAAATAATTAAGAAAGTACTTTATTTTATATTTCATAAAATGGTTCCCAATGTTTACACCATATAAAAGCGAAAATATGCGCTTTTAACGCTTTCATTAGTTATTAACGTGAACCAGTGATGCCAATAAACCCAACCAATATTGCACTTTTCCTCCGCCAAGTGGAGTCAACAAGCTTCTTTTAATTTTCGCGCATGCACACAAAGGTCGAACTTCAGTCGAACCTTGGTCGAACATCACATTGAAGGTTCGAAAAAGTCGACCTTGGTCGAACTCGAACTTGTGCAGGTTCTTGACATCCCTAGTTTTGAGTGCGCGGGAGTGGCAGAAGTTGTTATCAATGGCGATGCAATGTTCTACTCGCACCTAGCTTTTTCTTTTTTTTTTTTACTTCTCAAACATTTATATTAGATAACACTTTCGAGATTTATTTTATATTTATATTTCACTCTCGAGGTTTATTTTATTGTATCAATTTATAGAACGCGCAATTACATCATATATTGCTATAAAAGTGCCACACAACAAAAGGCTTGGGGAAAAAAAAAAACCGAACTGATCCTGTCTCGCTGCAATCGGACACATAGATACGGAGAAGACCGATAACGCATCATACGCCTTTCTCAGTGAATAAACATATTCATAGGGGAATGCGTGGCAGGCAGATTATTCGTTACTTGCTCGAATTTCGCAGTTTGTGCGAATATTCGCCGTTTTTTCCGAATATTCGGCTTTGGCCGAATATTCGGGAACTTCCGAATATGCAATTTTCGAATCGAATACGTTTCGAATAAGGAAAATATTCGATTCGTATTCGAAATTTCGAATATTCGCACACCGCTAATATATATATATAGTATATATATATATATATATATATATATATATATATATATAGTATATATATATATATATATATATATATATATATATATATATATATATATATATATATATATATTGTGGGGATTCATGTGGTCTCCCTTCCCCGATGGCTGTGATAACGGCCGCGGGTCGGAACGCTCGGCCGACTTCGCCGTGAGCTCCGACCTGTTCGTGAGGCGGAGGGCCGCCTGGCTTGGGGGGCCCTCCTTTCACTCTCTCCCGGGGGGACCTCTTTCCGTCCCCCTGCTCGGATGCGGATCACTGGTGACAGGCGAGGAGGTTTCGCCTCTTGTTTTCCCGCTTTCGGGAAAGGGTCTCGTCCGGGTGACCGCGAAAGAGATAGGACGTGTGTCGGCGACTTCTCCGATGCTTCCCCGGTCTCGGCTCTCCGGAACCCCGCGTCTGGCAGGTAAGGACCTTTTCTTACCATGCCGGCGCGGGGGGCAATTTGGATGGGGACATGGTAGTTCACTTAGAAGAGTATGTTAATAAATGCTCTTGGACTCTGTCCTTACTCTGGTGCGTGTGTCTTCTCTTCCGCTATATTCGAGAGAGTGAGACAAGGTAGTCGATCATTGGCAGCGACGGAGGTAATTAATGGAACCGACCCGCGGTAATGTAGCCCTAAACGTCGTCTATATTGCCGCGGAGATGTGGGGACCGCGCTACTAGGTTGGACGGCTCCTTTGAGATCGCCGCCGCTGTTGAAATAACCCTTTGGTTACTCTATCGGTACCTGTGTTGGTAGCTAAATGCAGAACCCCCACAATATATATATATATATCTTGTTTTTTTTTTATTTTTGCGAATAAAAGCTTGAATTGTATACCGATATAAACCTTTTCCCTACAAGTTTAAAAGTTGGAACGTTTTAGGGCGTAATTGTTTTAAGTTAACAAATAAAAAAATAAAAAAAGATTAACAAAGAATTAAACTTACCTGAGATTTTATCTTTTTGCGTAGTTCTGAAGAAACAACGCCGCAAGAAAACCGCAAGTGCTAGATTCATGCCATCCCCCGCTAGGATATGCGATACTTATCCCTGCAGTGCATGGTGACGTCAAAATGCGTAGCCTCCCGACGCTTTTTTTTTTTTCCGTTTTTCAGTGGAACGCGTGAAACAGCGTCTCTTGTATCATGCTCTCAGCGTCTCAGGGCCCTTAAAGGCCGGTTCAGACACTTGCGTTTGAGTGCGTTTGACTGCGTTGCGTCGAGTGCAGAAAGCCAGTCACCGGTACATCTGTGCTTCGTATGAAGCGTGGAATCCAATTCAAGGAATCATCTTGGCACGCGATATACGCAGCAGGGATGTCCTGGTTTCTCGCAGCCGCAACGCAGTCAAACGCAGTCAAACACAACTGTCTGAACCAGGCTTTAGGCTTGTTCACACACACACCCGTTTTCTTACGTTACGTTACGAGAAGTCACCGGGAAATCTGTGCTTCGTATTTAGCGTGGCTACCAATTCGAGGAGGTATATCTGGCACGCGACATTCGAGACGCGAATGTTTCGGTGACTTAGACGTTACGTAAGAAAACGGTGCTGTGTGAAAAGTTGAACCAAGCTCAATAGACCGATCTCACCAGCTAGTTTGAGTACGCCACCGCTGCCGACATGCATCGTGGGAGCTGTAGTCTTTCTGCACGCGCGACAACCCTGCTGGAGGTCTGCGCGAGCAGAGCACGAGGCGGCATGAGCTCTCTCGTGAACTGGCGTCTGCCTTCTACGAACTACAGTTATGGCGGCGTTACGCATGTGCGGAACGCTTGGTGAGATCGCTCTATTCCTTACAATACCTTACGACGAGCCTTGTGTCCTTCGTTGCCACGGTAACTCGCCGTCCTAACTCGTTGTAACCGAAACATTCGTACATGTCTTGAATGTGGCGTGCCAGGCTATCTCCTTGAATTGGTAGCCACGCTTAAAGGGATTATCCGGTCAAATTTCGTATTCATGAAAACATTTAGACCTCATTGTCAATGGCTGTAGGAGCATCTTCCACGACAAATCTGAATTTTGTGTGCTTCCCTGGAGGAGTAATTGTATTTTAACCCAAGCGTGCATAAACGGCGTTTTCCTCTTCCACCTTCAGGGAAGCGGAGTTTCTGAGGTAACATCAGGCAAAGAACGCGCCGAACTGAAGTGCACTTCGAATTTTGTCCTCCGCGTGAGTGGTACGACGTGGTTCACCCTCGCTGCTGCGCTAGATTTTTTTTTTGTTTTGTTTTTTTAGAATGAAAGGGTATTTTTGTTGTGCGATTGTCACGCTCCACACTTCTCCGCGACATTTACAGTGGCGAGTAATATGGAATGCTGCGGTGCGTCGGGAGCACTGTGTTCCCACGGAGGAATGAGGCATAGGATAGGACAATTGCAAGACTGGTGTGACGTCACGTCAGGGATGGGAGTGCAGCCGTTGATACTTGCGAAATTCGGCATGGAGTTTCGTTCAAATATACGTCGTTGATTACACTAAATTGGGGTGTCGTTTAATGAAATAAAAATGGCCTATGTTAATCATTAGGCTCCCGCCAGGTAACCATCACGAAATCTTAAGAACTTCCGGTTTTCACCGGACAATCCCTTTAATACAAAGCACAAATTTCCCGATGACTTTTCGTAGCGTAAGGTAAGAAAACGGGTCTGTGTGAACGAGCCTTTACGCACAGTTGCGTTTGAGAGCGTTTGAGTGCGTTTGACTGCATTTCGTCGAGAAACGAAAGCGAGCCACCGGCACATCGGTGCTTCGTATGAAGCGTATAATTCAATTCAATGAATAGCTTGGCACGCGACATAAGAAGCAGGGATGTCCAGGCTTCTCGCAGCCGCAACGCAGTCAAATGCACTCAAATGCTTCCAAACGCAACTATGCGTGGGGGCCTTGAGCTTTGAGTCCTTTTCCTTGTGATATCGCGTTCCGCACCAAAACAGGCACGCTTCTACATGTAGTTTGAAACGCTCAATTTTGTACTACTTCAAACAAGTCCTGACGAGTCCCTTTTCGCGACGCTCCTTGGGCAGCGCAGGAGGCCTATACAAAACGGCAGAGGGAGATTGGCTGCATTGTCCCCACCTTAGGCTCCCCACCTTCTTTTGTGTATTTGTGTGGCTGTGAGCGAGCGTGACGGCCGCTTCTAGCGAATCAGAGGGGTGGAGCGAAACACGTGACCGCTCTTCGTAGTACAAAAAACGCTTGGACGAAAATTTGTCACGTGACTCGCTTTGACGCGCTGATGGGTTCACTGGGGTCACAGTCTTCGCCGTTTGCCAAGTTATGGTGATGTGGAGGGGTCCACGTAGGTTCGGTTTCCGGAAAGTGCTCTTTAATAGGAAGTTTTCGTAGATCGCTTCCACTGTCCCACAACGCTCTCCGCAATCCGCTACGATACCAGGAACTCTACCGTCAAAGCCATCGCCGCGCAGGCGCAGTAGCGGCTTCTTCGTTGCGGAGGGCTCAGCGGAGGGAGAAACGCGGCCTACGGAAAGTCCCTAATGTTCTGCTTTTCGTGCGTTGCAGTCGCGGCCGTGGATTTTCGTCGTGAACGGCCGGAATACATCCATGCCAACGTTTCGGTAATGGCCGTTTTATTCGTCGGAGTCCATGGAATTACTGTGCTGTGTTTGTTGGACGCGCTTCAACAAAGAACTGCTCATCGGCGACCGCGAGGCTTCCGTTGAATGTGAGCGACCTGCTCCATTCTCGACATTGTGTTTGCGTTGCTCTGTGCTACCCGAGTCAGATTATGCATCTATCACGAATTACATGACATCGCTGTTTTATTTATAAGTGCTCTGCAAGCATGCTTCTGATAGTAGTCCTGTTTACGTCTCAATAGGCCATTTATACTGTTCACGAACATAAACTGCCGCTTGCGTCCCAAGCGACTCCAGGCCGCTCCGTCTTTGCAAGCCTGTCGAGTTTGCTGACGTCACCAGTGCTAGAAAGCATAAATGCTGCACGGAAAGAAAAGTTGGAGATTTAACTAGGGCCTTGGGTTGTACAATTGAAAGGGGTCATGAAAAGATTTCGGTTTGGAATGTTCGTGACTTTGCAGAGGCGTACTGGTCCTATTCTGACCCAAGTATACTCGCACGGACCTCCACTGATTCAGAAGCGTCTTGGTCGCGGTGAAATTGCGAGGATAAAAGGGGGCTATTTCTTTCAGTCTTGCCTTTGAAAAGCTTGGTGACGTAATTGTGGGATCTAAAGCACTCGCCTGACGACAGTCGAGCTCGGCTCATAGATTGGACACGAAAACTACGTGAGCACTCGAGTTTGGCTCGAAACAATGAATGCCTCGGCGGACACTCGGGTAGTGCCTCGTGTCCAACCACAGCGGTGATGAGAATAACCAAACTCTAAAGCCCGGTTCACACAGTTGCGTTTGACTGCGTTGCGGCAGCGAGACACCAGGACATCCCTGCTGCTTATATCCCGTGCCAAGAAGATTCCTTGAATTGGATTCCACGCTTCATACGAAGCACAGATGTGCCGGTGACTCGGTTTCGGTTCTCGCCGCAACGCAGTCAAACGCACTCAAACGCAAGTGTCTGAACCGGCCTTAACGGTGGCTGGAGCTCAGCACGCGTTTTAAACTTTGCCGACCCCAGCGCGTGGCTATGATTAACGTTGGTGGCATAGGATAGGCGCCAGGCCACGTGGCCGCTTGTTCTGACTCCGAGATGAGGGGATGAACGATGCTCATATTTCTCTAATTTATCTGCCAACTGCCATTGCTTAGAAAGGAAAACTAAGTCAAGTTTATTTGGTTATTAACCTTAGGGAGTGATTCTGAGTAGCATATAGCGAAAGTAGGAAAATCGTTTCATGGCCCCTTTAAGGTCTTGGAGGAGGCAAGTTGGTTTACAAGAATATTCAAAGAATTTGAACAGATCTCGAGTTTCTTCGTTCTTTTGGCGTTCACCTAGAGAATCGGTGGTTAAACGTTTCAGATTACTTCTGCGATTACTTCCTAATAAATGTATTCAAATAATTGCAAAATTACTAAAAAAATAATCCATTGCAAGTAATTTGATTACTTGTAATGACTACCGTAGAAGTATGGGGAAGACTTAAGTCGATTCACACACTCGCGTCGAGTCCGACCGAGTACAACTGCAAAGGCTTGCGACGTACGGGTTGCTATGGCAACAGCTGCTTGGGCTCCAACAAAACCGGTTTTTACCCCGTTTCGTCGGAGGCGACGCAGCTGTTGCCATAGCAACCCGTACGTCGCAAGCCGTTGCAGTCGCATTTGGTCGGACTCGACGCAAGTGTGTGAATCGCCCTTTACTCAGGATAGGACACCGTGTCATATGGTTTGACCTAAAAATAGCAGGGTCAGCGTGGCAGCGTTAACGTTGCCCAAAATACCCGCACACCGAAATGTCCGGTACCGAAACGACCGCGTATAGAAACGTCCGTTTACTGAAACGTCCGCGTACCGAAAGGTGCGCGCCTAATCGTTCGGTACCAAATTGTTCTGTACCGAAACGTCCGGTGATCTCCTTGTTGCGAACGCGAGTCGATGAGTGGTTCAGTTGTTTTGAAATCTAAGCATGAGCTTGCTTCGGTAAGGGAAATTTAGCTTCTACTTATAATTAATGGGTGATTTGGTGAAAGTTTACACTTGGGCTGCTTCACTACCACGCACGTTGTATACTTGTTCACATAATAAATGAAATCCCTTTGTGCTATGACGATCGAATTAATTTAAAGGTTCCCTGCAAGGCTTGCGGAAACTCGCAACTAAGAAAGATGATAAAACCAACTTTTACACCAATTCAATTCATGCCCGGTGGTGGGAATGAGCCTTCTACTACTAAGCAATAATTAATTGCCGTGTCAACATTGCCGCAATTGCAAGATATAAGCTAAGGTTGAGATCGCAGTCCTTTTTTTATATTTTTAAATCATGCCCAAGACAAACTCTTGAGTGACCAAAGCGCGCATGTTTTCTGCAATTTACGGCATTTTCTGTGCCCGAAGTGGACGTTTTCCTCCGTTTCCGGTCCACTTTGGTGCATTTTTTGTTCGTACCCGGGGAAACTCTGTGTTTTATATTTTCATCTCTTGCGTAAAGGAAGTTAGCGCCGACTATGACCCCGAAGTGTAACACGATGCTCAGGTAAGTATACATTGATTAGAAACGACTGAGGCAATAGGCTTGTTGGGCTCGCTGTCCGTCGGCGGCTAAATACTACGTGTACGCAAAATGTCTCTGCTAGGAATCACGCCGCGGCGCCACTGTCTTCTCGCACGCTTCGTCCACACAATTGCGTTCGAGTGCGACTGCAACCACTTGGGTCTCGTAAAGACAGCTTGCGTCGAGCTTTTGCTCCGGCGAGCCAATGGGGAGGCTTTGTGCCGGACGGCGCAACGCAGCGCAACGCGGTCGACGCAAATGTGTGAACCAGCCTTTATTGATTCATTAGCCAGATGTATACTGGTCATTATTTTGGATAACGCAGGGCTATACTATACACAAGCTAAGTTGAATCAGCAAGTAGGGATGGCTCGACAGTTCAGAGATGGGCAAAGACGCTTACGTTGTCGAAAGCAATCAAGCCGTTTCGCCTAACAAGCTGCAGGCAACGCTCGTAGTAGTCGTCGTAGCCCTTTTTGTCGGCGTCGATGAAGACAAAGTCGAAGGTGTTCGCCTGCCCATCAGCGATGGCGCAATCTGACGAGAGAGAGTCAACAGCAAACCGTTAACACGTGCGAGCAAAAACTGCGCCTCGCCGCTCAGTGGCCTAACCATATACCAACCGTCGCTGACACTGTAACGGGGTGGCACGGCATTTTGCCACATGATATCACTAGCGGTGGTTGTTACGGTTACGCCGCTCGATGGAGCGACGCTACGAGATTTTTGCTCACGCGTGTTTCACGCTCATGAGTGTTTTTCGAATGTATTCGAATTCGCCACGACTCACCCAAGATCTCCAAGGCATTGCCTATGTGAATGTCAATCTTGTGTTCAACACCAGCCTGGAAAAAAGTGCGTTTGCAAAGCGGTCACTTCAAACAAAACAAAAAACAAAACCAAAAAATCAATAAAACTTTTTTTTTTAAGTTTACTTTGAAGTTTATTTAAAAGTTTAAGCACGGGGCAGAGGAATTTGGCCATGCTAATTGCTTGAGGGGCAAGGAATTCCGAACAGATGGATCATTGTCTCGCACATCAATTGAACTGCCATTGACGCACAGTGAACCGATCGTACCGTTGGCACCGCGCGCAATAGCTGCGATGAGGAGAGACGCGACCCTTGACAACTGCGAGAGAGAGAGAGAGAGGATAGCGCGGGGGGGTTCCGCCACAATGCCGAGCTCTGACTGGAATGATTAGCGAGTATAGAGACAAAGCTAGCTCTACCTTTGTCTCTCACTATTCGAACACGAACGCCGAATACCGGACGCCCGGAGTTTGGCGTTCGAATGTGTTCGAAGAGTAAATAGAGACAATGGCAGCTAGCTTTGCGTCCACCCACTAATCATTCCACCCAGAACTCGGTTTTCTGACGTCCCCGCGCACTCCTGTTTCCTCCTCTCTCTCAGTTTCTACCTGTATAGTCACCCTCGTATAGTCACTTCTATTTCGAAATCTCGGCACAAGTTTCGGTTTATAGTTTCCGCGAGCACTTTTGTGAACGAATTTCACTTTCCTGTAATGTTCTGACGAAAGTATCTGAAAGCGTGCATTTTCTCCTTTGGAAACGACGCTTATTTTGGCAAGTTAATTACTAAGGTCAGATTCATGAACCGATTTTACGGCTAAGAAAAGTGCGTACGACAAAAAAATAAAACTAAAACCGATATTAGCGAAATTAGCGTAAGTCTTCTGTCAGTTATGATGGAATCATACGACAGCTACAGATGTGTGTACGCACTTTTTACGATCAAATCAACAGGGTCGACAGCGTCGTTCGGTTACGTCGTCGCGCGGACCAACGGGCATTTAATAAATGTATTTCAGTATCACTATTTTAGCTGTTTTTTCCATCTATCCCAGTATTTGCACTTCCGAATATTTTAATCCGAAAGCCTATCGAACCCGGTGTTGTCTGTAACAGCGAAACGAGCAATATATTCCCATTGGCTACGACGCGTCATATCAGATGCTTCATCACGGAAGCCGGCCGCGAAGAACGCAGCGGAGATTTGTTTACATGCGCGCCGCTTTGCAAACGAGCCGTGCGCGACGTCTCCTTTTAGCAACGATGATATACATAAGTTGACGTCCATAGCGATCGAGTTCGTAGCAGTCGACCAATGCGGTTATCCCTGCCTCGGTAAAGCTGGGAATCTGGTGCCGGTTTATATCACGGTTGTGTCGACATTTTACTACACAGGCACGGTCCCCACAATCGTTGTCGGAAAGGTTGCCTACGTTTGTTGTGATCCAAAATACACATGCTCTGAACCATGCCAAGCTCTCCGATTTGCTGTTCGTGTTCCCGAAGACGCTCTTGGACGAGCAACAGCCGGCTCTCGCGGTGATCGGTATGGCTTGCGGTAAAGCGAAAGTTCTCGTTTTCCCGTACGAGAATGTCGCCGATTTCTCCACTTCTTACGATGTTCGTAACCTACGAACTTCTTAGCTAAGTTGCCGTAGCCTAAGGCGCTCTTCATGAACCTGGCCTCAGAACTCCGAGGTGGCGCGGCGGATTAGGTGCTCGAAGGGCGAGGGTGACGGGAAAGAATAATAGCTCGGCGGCGCTCTCACTCTCTCTCCTACCCGGAGGACTTAAGTCAAGAGGGCTTGGTGTAACTTTCTGCATTAAACATTTAATCATCATCGTCGCTCTCTCCCGGCGATGATGATGATTAAATTAAATAAAAAAAATAAAAGTTAGGCGTCTGCGCTTTTGCCGATCATGCGCACAACCTGTGAGATGGAGTATACAACTGGCAGCCAGATAGAGACGGTGCGATCAAAGACGATTTGAAGTCACCTCCTTCCAGAAGGGCCTCCCGATGTCCACGTACTCCTTGCAGTCATCGAGGCCCACCACTTTGCCATCCGGGGGAAGGGCTAGTGCAGCTGCCAGGACACTGCACCCTGTGAACACTCCTGCGGTAAGTTGACGACGTGTCACGAGATTTTGGGAACTGAGATGCCAGAACTACAGGGGGTACCTGGCACGCGAGCGAAAGACTGAGGAATAATGTAGACCAGGCCATCTCTCGACATGGAACCGAAAGCTGAGTTGAGCGCCGTTCACACTCTTGCGACCGAGTAAGACCGAGAGAGACCAGGCCGGTTTTTAAGCCTTTTGCGACTTCTTAGGACCCGATGCGCTGCAGCGGAGCTGGTTTTAAGAGATCGCAAGAGGCTTAAAAACCGGTCTGGTCTCTCTCGGTCTTACTCGGTCGCAAGAGTGTGAACGGGCCTTTACGCGTTGGCGTCTTCTACCCAATAGGCATTGGTAAGACGTTGTCGACACGCGTTGAGCCAACACCACCTAGAGTAACCAAAGCCTGTGAATGGCCTCCTCTACCTCCACGTGACGTCGTCACACTAGGATGGCGCCTTCGACACTTTGATTGGACACGATGCCCGGCCGAACGCTGACGCAGCACTCCTGTCCAGTCTGTGTCTGCATTCGATCTCACTGTGATGACGTCGAACTTCATGCGCACTTTGATCATTCTGTGCGGACCGCAAGTTCGTCTGCTTCTTTTGCACGAGTTGAGGTTACGTCAGACTGCCAAGCCCTGATTGGTTCTGAATTCAAAATAGTGGGTAGACATCAAGGCAGCTTGCTTTGAGGTCTACCCACTATCCTTCAATCAGAGCCAATCAGAGCTCGGCGTCTTTCTGACGTCACCGCAACTCTTGCGCAAGAAGACGACGACTTGCTCTCCGCATAAGTGGTGTTGGTTGAACCCGATTTCCTTTAAAAAAGTCGGGCATGCATCGGTAGTTTAGCCGCACGTTGCAGAAAATTTCGTTAGAATTGCGAGCTAAAAGCACGCTTTTCATATTAGGCTAGTCAAAATATTAGGCGCTGGAAAAAGTCTGCCATCTGCGTTTAGTCCTTATTTTAAACTATTTTGGTTCACGTTCCGCCCATTGAAAATCATGCGAAAGAACCCAAGTGCGCACCAGATCTCGCCAGAATAATTCGGTCTATAGAGATTAGTTATCCCGCGAGAAGGACATAAGATAGGGGGCTAGTTGTCACGATCATTCAAATAATGAACTAAAGTTTGTTGATTAACTTTTTAATTAATAAAACACTGCTTATCGTTTGAATCGCGAGCTCCCTGAGTGTCATAAAATCTACTTAATCAGTCAATTGTAGAAAGACTTAGTGCGCGTGCTTCGATTTTTCCGAGTTCTAAAATTCTCAATTTGACGCGCTCGAGCGGTCTTTCCGTCTCCTCTCATCCGCGTTTTCGCAAGCCCAGGCTTGGGCTTAATGCACGAGTGGTAACTTTAGCGCACGCGCTCCGAGTCTTTCTAAAATTTACCGATTTAGTAGTGGTTTTCGATGACGCTCAGCAATTTTCTACATGGAACCATCTGTTTATTTTCACTAGTTAAAAAAAAAAAAAAAAGCTCGAGTAACATAGGTATTGTGACGTTAAAGCCCGTTTATTGTATCCTCCTGACTACATAACTCACCTGCTCAGACCGCATTATAGTAACTTTCATGGTCTTTTAATACGAAAGCATTACCTATCCCATAGAGCGGAGGCGGCGGCATCTGTAACCGCGAAAAACGGCACCTAAGATGGCGGCGACGCGTCATATGAGATGCTTTAATTGTCACGGAAGCCGACGCGGCCGCTCGAGTTCAAAGGGGACGCGCCCCGGGCATAAAAAAAACACAAAGAAAAGCACAGTAACGCAATGCTTCGTCACGGAAGCCTTCGTGAAGCCGGCAAGGTTCGCCGCGCCTGCGCAGTGGGAGAGCGTGGGGTCACCGCCGCAGCCGCCGTGTGCGATAGGAAGACGTGGCGCGCTGCTTGTAGGAATGCGCTGCGTGTAGGAATGCATTCGCATTCCTACACGTAAGCGCTCTCAAGTGCCTCTGCCAAATTTTTTTTTAGAGAAATATCTGTTGGGATTTAAAAATCTGACACCCTGTATATGTGTGTTGCAAGCGTTTTCGAGTAGTGACATGAAGGTGCGGTCGCAATGCTCACACATCGTACATAAAAGACAGCCTGCAGACACAGTCGGAGGCCTTCCTTGTAAGACAGTGGTCACACAGAGGCTGACTACAGACGTGTTCTGAGCATGTGCGAAGCAAGCGTGCTTCGAACATGCGTGGGGCGTGGCTGCAGATAATTCTGACGTCGTGTCTGAAGCGAGTGTGCTTTGTGTGACGCCTGAGCCATGTGACTGCGGATTGTGGTGACTTTGTCGCGTCAAATTTGCCAGAAGAGATGTTGCGACGCTCCGCACTCACCGATATCCAGATACTTCTTGGCTCCCGTTGCCTTGAGGAGAAGTTGGATGAGTTGGAGTTGAGACGGGTCGCCCATCATAATCTTCTTCGGCAACGTGAGCGTTTCCTTTTGTGTGTGTGTGTGTAAGACAAAACAAAAAATACAAAAATATTTTTTTTTAAAAATTATATTGGGACACAACAACTTTGAGTATTTCAGAGCTCGTTATTACATAATGCCAGATTAGCATAAGCTGACCGGCGCTCTTTGGTTGTAAAAATAAGGCGACTAAAGGCCAACATACTCGCGTTTGCTTACGACCGAGTTCTTGTGATCTCTTGCAGCCAAAGGACACACACGCACGCTGGCGCCATCTGTAAGGTGACCCTCGAACTGCCTTCCCTAGAGCGAAGGTTTTCGCGGTATCTGCAAGATCAAATGTGCTTACTATCTAAGATAACATTGTCAAAAGTTCTTCTAGCTAAAAAAAAAGTTATGCTAGAAAAAAAAAATATTGGAAATACACGGGACTATCAAGTGTTCCACGGCAACCCGATAGATGCCGCCAGTCTATTTTTTTCGTCGTTAGAGATTATAAGAGGTTTTAAGGCACACGGTCGTAAGCAGTCGCGAGTCTGTGAACCAGCGGTTAGAGGATGCAAGTCAAGACACTTTCTTTTGGGGGTGTGCAAACAGTGCTTCGAGTTGAATATATACCAATGCCGTCCTTAGCTTCAACAATGACAACCGGTATGATGTGCTTTTCCGTGCACAGTGAAGGCTAGAATAACGCAGCCCTATTCCATTCGAACTACACTATTCGCACACGCCTACCTTTTTGTTCGCGCAGCACCCAAAGCGCGAGTCATTTGCGAGTAACCAAAAGTGACCAGCGAATAACGACGCTCAGATCAGGTTTGAACTCGATACTGTAAACAAAGCCGTGCGTCCGTTTTCTCGCAGGTCGCTCGGGATGGCCATTCACGGCGATCAAAGGGACGAACTCGGTGAATGACGAGTCCGAAACAATTCGCCCCTTTTCCGCACTATCAATGCCAAGGCACAGAAAACAGAGAATGTATCGAGTGCTGCGATGCAGATGCAAGGCACGACGATTATCGCGCCTTCAAGGCGTGAAATGGCGTACGAAGCTTCTGTATACAACATTACTGCGAAGCAGACTTGTACGGTACTCAACACAAGTAATCAAATTCACTTGTAATCGATTACGTTTTGGAGTGTGTTCATTTGAATCCATTTGTTAGAAAAAATAACGATACATTTGAAAGCACTGAAGTTACTTGCAACCGCTACTACCCCCTCCCCCGTCTCCCGCCTTCCTAATAATGCCCTTTGCACAAGTCTTTTTTTTTTTTTTTAGAGCGCAGCTCTTAGGCGCCCCTTTCCGGCTTGAGCGGCGTCGCCGTCGCCGTCGCCGTCGGCGTAACCGCGCGTTGCATAATGGGAAATGTCCCATAATGCACCGCGCGAGCCCCCCCTCGAGGTCACGTGACCCCCCTCCCCCCCGAGGTGCATTATGGGAAATGTCTCATAATGCACCGCGCGAGCCCCCCCCCCCCCCCCACCCGAGATCACGTGACCCCCCCCCCCCCTCGAGGTCACGTGACCCCCCTCCCCCCCGAGGTGCATTATGGGAAATGTCCCATAATGCACCGCGCGAGCCCCGCCCCCCCCCCCCCCCCGGAGGAGATTGAAGAATGAGGGGAGGAGGAGGAGCAGGAGGAGGAGGAGGAGGAGGAGCGGCATGCCCTTTCCTGGGTACCCTTCCCTCCACCTCCTCAAGAGCTGCGCTCCAATTCGGCGTTACAGGGAGTTGTAAACGGCTTTCACTTTTTTTTGTGCAGCAATTGTTTGCAGGTTTTAAAGATTTTTTTTTTTGTAGAGATGGCTGGCTGACTGTACTATGTTGTTGTGTGCGGCCCTTTTGTTTACTGTGTTTGTAGAAACACAAAATATTTATGTGCGTCGTTGTTTTTTGTCCAACGTGGGGGACAATCTGGTTTTAGTTCCTTGGTTTTTGTCTTGTACACAGTCTTTTTGGCTACTTAGGGGGTTTTATATTCGATCTGTTCTCTAGAAAAGCGTTAGAAAAGCGTGCGTGCGTGCGTGCGTGCGTGCGTGCGTGCGTGCGTGCGTGCGTGCGTGCGTGCGTGCGTGGTGCTGTGTCGTGCGTGCGTGCGTGCGTGCGTGCGTGCGTGCGTGTGTGTGTGTGTGTGTGTGTGTGTGTGTGTGTATTTTTATTTTTATTTCATAATGTAAATTTCTTGAATCTTGCACCTTTGACAATGTTTAAACCATGTTTAAATCGGACTAGCTTTTGATGTACAATTATTTAAGGCAGTGGTTCACTGCCTCATCAGTAAAGCCCGGCAATAAAAGTTTTCTTTTTTTTTTTTTTTTCAGGTCCACAAGAAATATTTGTTTTCGGGCGGGTTTTCTCGTGTGAACGTCAATAAGAGAGGTCTGGTTCACGCTAGCCCTTAGTTATATCCATTTACTAAATTATTATTATTTTTAACCTATACTTTTCCTCTCCTCTCACCACGAACGGGGTCCTCCATCTTCTCCGCCGATCCACAAGGGGTCCGCGAAACATCGACGGTTGAGAACCACTAATTTAAGGCGTAGGAAACATATCAAATGAAAGCTTGTATCTAAGTCAATTTAAAAGTTATAATATTGTTAATTGAGGTATGGTTTATATGAAAAAAAAACAACGCTGTAAACTTGATGAGGAATGCTAATAATACAAAATTCAACGTCATTTGAAAAACAATACGTGTATTTTTTTATTTTCCCCACATTTTTGTATGTAGAGCTTTCTAACTGCTCTTATATATGCAGTAAAAGTTTTCTGACATATTTGGTTTGGTCATATTAAGCAGCAGTGCGTTTGAAAGGAAGACATATTTTACCTCCATTCAAAAATGAAAAGATATGGCCCTTGCCAAATCCTTAACGTAATTATTATATATATGCTTGTAACGTGACCATAGTATTCATGATATATCTCATGCACCATTTAGTAAAAATAAGGCATGACTGGTATGTTGTTATTTAGAAAAAGTTCATGCACATGTCCAGTTCACCTACAAAATCTTAAGATTCACAACTTTTCTTTAAATAAACTTACTGAAGCGTCTTTTTTTATTTATTTAACAAGCATAAAAATTAAGCTTTACAAACCTCTTTGTCAGGTCAATGAAGGGGCGAGATTAATTATTTTCAAAAACCTAGCGGGCCGAGTGCGAAATTTCGCTTCGTTCATGCGGCCGCATTTTCGCGTATACTGGCGAGGCACGTTTAAAACTTTGCGACTTTCTTTTTATTTAATGCAATAACGAAAAATATAGATAAACGGGGCAAATGCATACAAATACATAGCATTTTCAGTATTTTAAGCTCAGAGCAACGTTTATGGTGATAAAAGAACAAGTGATTTTAAGTAAGATTAACATTACTCTTGAATTTCGCTTTTTTTTTTGTTTTTTTATCTACAACCCTGAAAGATCCGTCTCTATTTTTAGCCTTCGTCCACAAATGGCAGGATTGAATGCCTTTCACGAGACTCAAAAAATTCCATTTTTTTTTTCTACTGTGTCATGGTATTGGGCGAGGCATGCTGCTTCACTTTGGAGGAGTATACAATTCAGGCACTTTCGGGGCCACTACACGAAACAAAAATCACCAGCACTTTCAATGGTTCCAAGTTTTTACAACCTGAGGTTGTGCAAGGAGCCTTGGTGCTTGAGGACTCTCCCCACGCCTTTACACGCACTTTAGTCGTGTTCCGTAGCTTAAACAATCAATTTTGTCACCTCTTGTCTCTTCGCCATCTCGTACAGTAGAAACCTATTTTGGAAATGACTAGCCTCCCCGTCGGAGATGTTGACAAGTTTTGTAAATATCAGAATGTTTTCCAGCCACCCTTCAACTGTGCGCAGAGCGAACAGTGCGTGTGCTGTATTGTGCACGATGTCGTCGCTGACAAGTCCGAAGCTGTAGATTTTGCGCTCCGTTGTAGCCACGCAGGTGAAGATAGACACGATTTGGTTCTTCCAATGAAAGCATTGTACCGCTCGCGGTAGAACGACGCTCCAGTTTTTCGCAAAATCAAAATGTAAGACGATGGTACGAGCCTTGAGATGCGACTTTTTTGAGCTGATAGAAAGCCATTGAGTATGTCGGATGATTTAATGGGGGAAGTACTTTGTTACGCACTTTCTGAGCTCATTGCGAAATGCGTTACTTCCCATTTGTTTCTTTAGCAGTTCGCTAGGTTACCACAAAGCTACTTCAGTTTATTCATTTGGATTTCAGAAAACAATGCAGGAGCTGTAGGCGGGACGCTACAATCCCTACAACACTACTCGTAAGGCGATATCTCGAATCGACGACCGTGTTTTTGGAAAAAAAAAGGTCGAGATTGAACGAGGCCGACGAGGCGCGACGTCAACATATCTTGTTTCCTCCTCTCTTCGTTTCGCCCCCTCAAGGCAGCGAGGCGGTGAAGACGCGAGGCCGTTCCCTCTCCTTCTCGGCTCTTCTCGCAGAAACAAGACGTGAACATATCTTTCAATTGCGCCTCCTTTTTTTTTCTTAAAAAATACGGTTATGAGTGATGTTTTGATGTTTTTAGCATCCTGTTGCACGTTTTTGCCGCCGTGCTTTGTAGAACCCAGATTTCGCTTCAGCATCCCTTTAAACCCTCTCTTTCTGGACGCACCTTACAGGTCAGCAAAACGCACTCCTTAGTTGGGTCAGCTGCAAGCAAAGTCTCTTAAAGGGATACTGAACCGAAATATGGATTCCACAAAACACGCGCCAAAAGCGTGCAACGGGATGCTTCAAACACCAAAACATCACTCATACAGCGATATCTCAAACGGAAGACCGTATTTTTCAAGAAAAGGAGGCGCATTTGACAGGTTTGTTGACGTCATGTTTCTCCGAGAAGGGGAGGGAACAGCCTCGCGTCTTCTCCGCCTCGCCGCCTTGAGGGAACGAAGCGAAGAGAGGAGGAAACTAGGTACCTTGGCGTCACGCGCCTCGTCGGCCTTGTTCAATCTCGACCTCTTTTTCTCAAAATACGGCCGTCCATTCGAGATATCGCCTTACGAGTCGTGTTGTAGGGATTGTAGCGTCCCGCCTACATCCCCTGCATTGTTTTTCTGAAATCCAAATTTCGGTTCACCATCCCTTTAATGTCTTCAAGACTGAATTCTTGGTCACCCACGTTTAACATTGCTGCCAGGCAAAGAATAGTTGCTATCTCTCTCTCTCTCTCTCTCTCTCTCTCTCTCTCTCTCTCTTTCTCTCGGTTTTGGTTAACTGCGTCTAACAAACTGAGATGAGATACCAGAAATGTGAACAGCAAATAACCTGCCAGCGAACCAAAACGAAAGGGAAAGGCTACCGCTCTGGGAGACGGTGGCATATGAGCTTTAGCTCTGCATGCGCCTCCTGGTAATCACAGGTTGTCGATAGCTTCTTCCTTTCTAGCACGTGCATGGATCGTCACATGGTAGTCGTTCCTAATGTTCATAATCACCTTGTCTGTACTATAAATAAACAATCACGACAGCCATCTAAAAATGTCTATGTCCCACTCGGCCTGTGGGTTGCCCTGTCGTCTCTATTTTCCGTCGAAGAAAAATAGCCAATGCAGCTTACGAGAACTTTAAAGGTACTTATATCTCAAGAAAAAATATAAAAAAGGCGAAATTATGGAAGACGAGCACATTGCAGAAAAGCGAAAGCAAGCGCCGAAGTGGCGCGATGATATCAGAACTGATAGTTTCACCTCATATCATTCTACGAGATTTGGAATGTACTTTTGGTTTCGCCATAGAAGTGCCAATAGTAAAGACGGATCTTGGGAGGTTACAACGAGCCTAGCTTAGCTATCATGTAAAGAAAGTTGTTTGAAGAAAGGAAAAGATTCATGCACGCCTCTGACATGCTCGGCGGGCCGTCGCTTAGAAATCTTTTTCCCCACAAGTGCTCTTTTAACTCACAGGAAACGTTTAAAACAACCTATATATGTTTGTCAATCTCATATGACAACGCTTAAACATTATTTAAGACAATTTCGATTTTTGTAGTTTACTAAGTAAGCAAACTGAACGTGCGAAATAACCCCTTACGATGTTATACTGTAAATCGATGTATAAGGTTCGTCGAACTACGTGTGGACTCGAGAACCAATAAACACTATGATCATGTTACAAAAAAACTAATATTTAAGTGAAAAACGAAATGACAGAAATATGCGTCGTAAAATGGAGGTACAAATATGTCTTCTTTACAAACGCACTGTTTAATATGACGAAACCATATGTGCTAAAGAAATTTTATTGCATTTATAAAAGCACAAAGAAAACTTTTTCACATAAAAAAAATTGGAACGCAAATAAAAAATACGTATTTTATTAAAATGACGTTGAATTTTGTAGTTTTAGCTTTGCTTGAGGGAGAGGATTGGTAAAGGATATGCGCCAATGTTGCGTGCACGAGAGCAGACGCCCGCTCGGTTGCAACTCTGTTGCCCCATGCGCCTTTCCTCCTCTTGCCTCCCATTGCAAGCAACGGACGCCTTGGCGTAGCCTTTCTCTGTTCCTTCTCGCTCTGGGAATTTCAAACGTCGAGAGGAGAAAGCACGGTTGCCAGACAAGCAGCAGCGTTTAAGATGGCGGAATTTACTATCTTTCGCGTTAAATAAATACTCAACCTATCGGAATAAAAGTGGTGGGTATAAAAAAAAAATATAATTTTTACCTTGAGTGAATTATTCAAGCACATTAATGACCTGAGTTAGGAAATAAAACGACCCTTCGCCCCGTAGACTCCCAGCAAAATTTAGCAATTAAATGGCGTTCATATCCCCTGATCCCCGATCTAGCAGTTGCGCCCACCCTCACTAGAGCCTCCCAAACAATTGCTGGATCGCCTTTCTCGCTCCCACGAGTGAAGCAACCGGACGGCCATCTTGCTCGTAGACGATTTGCGGTTTCCCTAGCGTTACAGAGGCTGGCGGCAGCGTGCTGAAGACACGTTTTCTACTCGTTCTTCTTCATTCGTTGAAGAAGATTTTTAAGACCCTGTGTAAGGGTTGAGACTTGCCGTTGAGAATACGTGGAAAGTTTTACGAAAGCGCAGTGCAGCAGGAAAAAAGCAACAACTCGTCGAAAGCAAGTTTCGTCGGTCTCGTGGCGTGATCAAAGCTTCCTTGACACGCCGAAGTACTGCGTCTCTGTAAGATTTTGTATTACTGACTTGATTCCCATAAGCGTCTAGTAAACAAAACAAAAAAACGCGTCGCTGATGCCGCCCGCTTCCCCCCCCCCCCCCCCCCTCTTCCGTGGCCACTGGACACTTGATCAAGCTCGTTTCTGGACCGCAAGTGCCGCAAGTTACAAATACAGTAGTCAGAGTAAACGTAAAACGCTGCCCAGAGGTGTGCACATACGGTTTCACGCACATTGCACTCGCAAAACACATCCACACGGCACCGAAACGAATCTTGATCGGTATCTAAGCGTGCGAAGGCACAGATCGACGCAGCACTTCTGCGTGCCAAGGAAGCTTTGATCAGGAAGCGAGACCGGTGACACTTGCTTTCGACGAGTTGTGCCTTTTAGATACGGCTTCACGCACATTGCATTCGCAAAACACATCCACACGGCGTCGATTCTTGATCGGTATCTAAGCGTGCGAAGTCACAGAGAGGCAGCACTTCGGCGTGCCAAGGAAGCTTTGATCCCGCCGCGAGACCAGCGAAACTTGCTTTCAACGAGTTGTGCCTTTTTCCTGCGGCACTGCACTTTCGTAAAATTTTCCACGTGTTCACAACGGCAAGTCTCAACGGTTACACAGGGTCTTAAAAGACTTCTTCGGCGAACGAAGACGAACGAGTAGAAAACGCGTGTATAGCACGCTGCAGCCAGCCTCTGCAACGCTAGCAAAACCGCAAATCGTCTACTAGCAAGATGGCCGTCCGGTGACTTCGCACGCGCTGCAGTGAACAAGCGAGGAAGCGCGATTCAGCAATTGTGATAGAGATCAGTGGTTGGGGGGAGCACCAACCCCAAACCCCAAACGGAGTTTCGGTTCTGCACATGCGCAGTGGTGAGCCCCTATTTCTTTGGGCCCTGCATTGACTTTTTTACTGGTTTTTATTTTGCACCGAACCTGAGCGCACTGAACGTAGTAACTTAATGAAACTTTTCTTTTCTCAAATTTCGCTCTATTTTAAAAGTTATAGGCAAAATAGAATTACAAAAACAAGCAAAAAATAACCTCCCTCATGACGTCGTAGGTCCTGGCTTGAGTGGCCGTGAACTAGAGGAAGGGTAGTGGGCTCATCGAGCGTTCACGGCTGCCGCACTCCGTGTCGACGGCTCGAGAGGGCGCCACTAAAGCATGTGTTGGATAGGCTGTATGAAGCGGGCGGCCAGGGCGGCTCGCATTGCATTTGCTGCGCGATTAAAGACTAATTCGGCATAACACTTCATTGGCCACAAACGACAACAAACACGGGGTTAAGATCAGTTCAGAACGGGAGCCATTTCGCGCTGCCATACCGTCAAATGGCCAAACCGCAAACCAAGCCCGCGCCGAAGGCCTTCGGAACGCTCGGAACCGGTCGGATCCTGGAGCCGGTACACGATCGCAGCGCCGCCGCGTACATCCGGGATTTTTCTACGCTCGCCGTTCGTCGGGGCCTCATTCCACTAGCCCTTTCTGGTATGCGCCGTTTTTTCCGCCGCTTGGTGGCGGGTATGTCGACGGGTCATTTCTTGTTTCCGTACTTTTTAAACTGTATTTGTTTCTTTTCTGATCTAAAATACTGAACAAAAACTAGTTTCATACATATTTGAAACGGTTCGCGACACTTATATTTTGTATCTCGTTTAAAAAAAAATGCTTTTAGCTGCTCTGACCAGCCCAGGACCAAAGACGTCACATTTCGCGCGCTTTCGGCAACGCGGGTCGCCCTCGTAGGCGGAGGAGGTTTCCGCTTCGTCCGGTTAAAATATGACGCACTGATATTTAGTTACTCTCTCCGTGCCCGCTGGCTTTCCCATACCCCACGAGACGTGGAAACCGCAAAAGAGGCTGACGCTTAAATATGATTGCAGGGCCCCTTTCAGCTTTGGGGGCCCCTATTCTAAAACTCTCTAATATCTTTCGGCACCTATTATGTTGCATATTCCGAAAGAGCTCAAAGTAAACTTCGATTGCAGCAGCTAAACGCGCTTTTTGGAAGTCGTGAAGGTCACAGCAGAATGTGATTTTCAGCGAAGTCCTCAGAAGTAGAGCACCCCCTTTTTACTTTTTTTTTTATTCATACATACCGGCATGCAACCTACTTGCCAAGTATCTTCGAAAGTGATTCAATTGCTATATCTAAGTATTTGTACTCTGCACAAGATAGTTCGTAGTCAAAGTATCTTGGATACTACTCTAAGTAAGTATCCAAATGAATATTTAGTAGATTAAAAACATCTGTTGAGTATTTGGCACAACACTGCTCTGGCAGACAAGGCTAGCGGCGCCTTCGTTGCGGAAAGCATAGCGGAAGGGGAAAAACGTTAAAAGGAAACGCCATATTGGCTCTTGCCTCCACGATTAGATGCAAAACAGTTCTATAATTGTAGACAATTTCGCTTAATCATACCTAGCACAAAAAGCTCAAAGCGTCACGCACTTCTGTCAATTAACCGTGCATGCAAAAAACAACCAAAATAATTCTGTGCTTTTAAAAAATTTCCCTCAATCGCATGGAACCCACAAAGCTCAAAGCTTCGCGTATACTATCAAGTGATCGTGTTTGCAAAATAAGGCGATAAACCGCCATGTTCACATGACATCTGCGACTAATCGGTAAAGTTGCTCCTGAAATGAAGCCCGAGTGAATTATTTATAGTCGAGTAATCGTGCAGTCCAATCGAAAACGTTTTGACTGGGAATATTGGGAATTGTGATGGAGTAATATTTTTGTAATCTCACGGGAATAAACTGTGTATCTCGAGGAAACGAAATATTTCGTAACGTAAAAAGAACTGCTGCGAGGCAATTGTTTCGTAAACCGAGCCGTGCCAATAGAGAGAGAGTTTTAATGGATAGTTGCGATGACTCCAATAACGATACCCTATACTACGCCATCCCCTTTGCGCATGCATCGTATTGTTATCGGGAGTATCGGAGGTATAGAAACGATCTACAAAAACTCTCTATTAGGAGCTAGCCAGATGCACACTGCATGCAGCCTCCCGATTTTCGCGATAGCGCCGATATCACGACACCACTTATTTCCTGGAGTCTCGTTTACCTCAAACGTCCGATAATGCAGCTCCCACGCGGCGTCGACGGCACATATCGGGCATCGTTATCGGAACGCGCCAAATCCGCAAAAGCTCCCTAAAACGGCCATGCACAGGGAGATACGTAGAACTGACAGCGAAAGGGGAGACACGTAGAAATGACAACAAGCAGTTAACAGTACGCAGGCTTAGCGGCATCACCTTGATCAGCTTCCACTGCGCAGGGTGCAGAGAAACGGAGTATTCCCAAACATAGTTTGCCGCCTCGGCAGTGACGACGTTCCTTATTTTCGGGCAGAACATGCTCTAAAAAAAAAAAACAAAAAAAAATGTTTATAATTGCATTGTTATAAAAATGTTCGCAAAATCGTTTCCAACGCGTTACCGACGTCGGTGCTAATTAACTCGGTACAAGCGCCCACTGCACTAACAAACCTATATTTGATTTAGATCATGCAATATTGTCGGTCCTCGATGGCGCTCGTATCAATTGAACAGGTATAGCTCTGGTGGTTCCGGTATGCAACTTTGAAAACACTCGAACGCCCCCGCCAAAAAAAGAAAAGAACAACAAACAGTAATTTGTCAACTTTTTGGATACTTACGCCTCACTACTTGGAACCGCGTCGAGACAATGAAATGGGACTTGACGACGGGCAGGCTAGCCCTTAGCTAGCCCGGCATCGAAAAGGGTCAGGGCACTTTGCATATCAGTTTGCGGACGCGATAGGCGCTCGTTCTCCATCCTTATGCGCATATCATTCCGCCGGCGCCGTTGTCGCGCTGCGATGAACATGCCAAGGGTCGGGCACATTATCGCACGCTTCTCGCACGTGGAAGTCGTGAAGCGACATAAATGCTGGAGTTGACTAGGTCGGATGCACGTGTCACGGTATGTGTCTACGTTCCCGCAAAGCACTTGGGAACTTGGGAGAGCGGGAGAGCCAATAGCTGGCAATCTACTGAACAAAAAACAAGGCGAAAAAAAAAAACGAAAAAAAAAAAAAAAACGTTGCGCTGTGACATTGGGCATAACCTTCCACCGTGCTCGTTAGGGACTTTTAGTAGATCATGTTCACTTTCCGCTTCGAGCCTGCCGTACTGTGCATGCGAAGCCGGCGACGCTCAAGCTCAGAGCGGCCGCGCATGTGCAGTGGGGATTGTGCTGCTTCGCTGAGCGGAGCGGACTCACGAAAGCAGTCTACTAAAACTCGCTAGTGTTACTCAGAGCGCACTGTTTTTTAAAGCATCAAATGCGTTTTAACTGAACCCCTAATCCATAAGGTTTTTCCGTCCTTCCGTCCGTCCGTCCGTCCGTCCATCCGTCCGTCCGTGCATTTCCCGCTAAATTTAGCGGGGAAACTGAACTGGTGTTTAGGTCACGTGACGTCAATTGATGTCATGTGACCGGACGTCACGTGACACCAATTCCGTTTCTCCGCCAAATTTAGTGGGACAATTGACGCCACGTGACCTATAAACCAACTCAATTTACCCGCTAAATTTGGCGGGGAAATTGACGTCACGTAACCTGACTACACGTGACACGTAGTGCATCAATACAAATTCCCCACTATATCTAGCGGGAAAATTGGGGTCACGTGACCTATACGTCAATTCAGTTTCCCCGATAATTCTCGAAGGGAAATTGACGCACGCCATGGGACCTATTTCCCCGCGCAATCTGAGGGAAAATTTATGAAAAGAAAGGTTCTTCGCTCCTCGAAACGGTTTAACGTCTGTAAATAATTTTTGAGCGATCGTACCTAAAATACTGCATTGCATGTATTATAGGTAGGGTTCTGCGTTTTCGGTTTCTATTTTTTTCAAAATTCGGCGTACTTTTTTCGGTGTTTATTTTAAAATCCAATTTTCGGTTTTTTTCGGCGTATATTTATGCCCAGAAAAGTTTATCGGTTTTTTTCGGTGAATATAAAATAAACGCCAACGGACACCGGATTAGATGGTCCTTGTAGCTCTGATATTTGTGATCACTCAAAGAATAACGGCACAAATACATTGAAAAAGAAATGGACACTTTATTTGGCAAATGTGCGCAACTGTAAAAGAAACAAGAAAAAACTGAGAAGCACAAACAAGTCAGATATGAAGCCTATGTCCAAAAAACATGGAACTTCACCTTCTGTACATCAGGATTACGTTATCTTAATATAGTACACACACATGTACGTTCCCAGGTTCTCCTCGTTGATCCGCACTCTTTCTTTCCTGTTAATATGGCCCTGAGCTTCGAGAATGCCCTCTCAGCGCTAACACTGGACACTGGCAGGCTGAGGAGATGAAGCGCTGCCTGAGCCGAAATCGGCCAATCAACCAATTGTGACCGCCAAAAGAGAGACGGTGCGACTTTTTGAAGCTCAACACAACATGCAGAGCTTGCATCAAGTCAGTCTTAATTCCGTAAAACGAGTTTGAAAACAC
Organism: Ixodes persulcatus; assembly: GCA_013358835.2. Taxonomy (NCBI): domain Eukaryota; kingdom Metazoa; phylum Arthropoda; class Arachnida; order Ixodida; family Ixodidae; genus Ixodes; species Ixodes persulcatus. The sequence goes on from JABSTQ010010196.1 coordinate 224,134, forward strand.
GCTCGTACATGGCGAAGTTATGGGGCATTTCGGACTTCACGTTCCGATCGATGATGCGCACATTAAACGAAAACGTCGTGATGGCGCCCGTGTATCCCATACGTTCGGACACGTTTCGATAGACACTGTCGTTCCACGTTTTCGCCACGGCTCTGCGGTACGACTGGAAGGTCAAATTGACCTTTTCCGGTTAAAACTTAATTTTAGAAAATGAATTCGAAGTACGTTTATTGGTTTTTATCGGTTTAAATAAAAAATGCCGAACCTAAAAACTGACCTTTTTCGGTTAAAACCGAATTTCCGAAAATGGAGTCGGCGTACTTTTATCGGTTTAAACCGAAAACTCCGAACCTTAATTATAGGACTTCAAAAGTTAAGGTCCCTGGGCATGATTTGTTTTTGTTTAGGTCTCAAGCCATTGGCGTATACAAATCGGGGAAGGGGGGGGGGGGGGGGGGTGATGGAATGGACGAGGTCAATGCTCAGAAGAATGACGAAGGGGCCAGCAGACGCTTAACCCTATCCTTTGTGTTGAAAGAAAGTAATTTAACCTTTATCTGTGTTTTTTCCTTCGAACGTTTCCTATGTTAATTATGGCCGATCCACACGACGGACTGGTCCGCGGACGGATTGATCACGTGACGACACGTCCGCATTTGCATCCACACGAGAGAGACGACGAGCTCACAAGAGCCAGGACGGCCCGAACATGTTCGCTATAGCGCGGTGCCGCGCAACTTCATCATTGGACTCTGGCACCGTTGTCCAAGAGCGAAATCGACGTTTTCTACAGCGATAAAAAATCGTGCGCCACTGTTACGTACAAGGCCAGACAGAACACCGTGAAGGGCTTAGTGCGAGGCGCCACTAGCTTTACTAACCCAATAGACCGATCTCACAGCCAGTTTCATTATGCCACCGCTGCCGGCATGCATTCTGGGACCTGTAGTCTTTCTGCAAGCGCGACGATCCCGCTGAGGGTCTGCGCGAACTGAGCGCGAGGCAGTACGAGCTGTCTCATGAACTGGCGCCAGCCTCCTATGAGCTACAGTTATGGCGGCGTCACGCTTGCGTGGAATGCTTCGTGAGATCGGTCTATAAGGAGTATTCACTAGCGGCCATATGCTGTGTGCGCGACCGCTGAGCGCGTGCTGGCGGCAAGCTTCACAGTTCTTTTGCAACGTGCAGTCCGCACCGTCGAAATTGCCGGTCTTATCAGCCTATAAATGTGAGCTCGTTCTGAGCATGCGCAGTGAACAGTTCACTGAGATGTGGCGTCCAGCGAATACCCCACCCTTTTCATGGCAAACGTCACCATCAGAGCCGTATATTGGCGACGTGCGCGATCGAAAGCGTCGCTGTGGTCGGCCTTCCACGATTGGCCGAATGCTGACTATGACGTCAGCAAAGGATTTCTCATCGACGGAAATAAGAAGAATGGAAGAACTTCAATTTCGACGGTGCTGGTAGTGTTGCTTTAAGAGCACATTGATTTCAAGCTTCCACCATGCTCCTTACAAACACCATCGAACTTGTTGTTCGCAAGGTAATGACGTCACGAAAGGTAACCATAGGAGGGCGCCACTAAAACATCTCGCCGCTAATAGAGAGAGTTCGGCCATTCATTGGGAAGTATCGGAGAAAAATGAGGAGGCGCTTGGCCGAAAGCGGGCTGGGCGTGTTGAAGGGCGTCTTTACAAATTCGAATGTGGCCAGCCAGAAGCCGCGAATAATACCCTGGCGGTGGTCATGAGAAACAAAATTAATAAGTGCTTCGGAGTTACTTTCGGTGACTGAAAATATGGTGCACGTGATTTGTCGATCACGGTCATGCAAAATCAAAATCTAGCAGAACGATCGACGTGATCCGTACGCCATGTGCCGAGGGCCGGGAATCTGCCGTCCCAGCGGTCAAACTACGTCCCAGCAAAACAGAGGTCGAGCGGCACATTCGTTTCTTACACCTTTTTGCATGATCATAATCAAAACATCACGTGCGCCATATTTTTCGACCATGAAGAGCTACTACATTCAACTCTTACTCAATTATTAAAACTGTTTCTCGCTACCACCGCTAGGGGATTATTTTCGGCTTCTGGTAAGCCAAGAGAGCATGTTCAGCCCTCCATCTGCGTCTGGTGCACGCCCTGGCTTTGGACGCTCCTCCCATTGACCAAACTCTCTCTATGTACGGTTCTGGCCACCATGCAGTGCTCCAGTCTTTGACGTCCCAGAGAACTTCCGGTTCATTAAAAAAAAAAAGGAAATAAATATTTTGACGTCCACTTTAAAAAAAAAAATGCATATTGCTTTGACGTCTGTGACGCCACTTCCTAAACATGAAAATGTTTTCAAAAACATTTTGACGTCCCCCGTCAAAATACTTTTGTCATAATTTTCACGTCTGAAACTTTAAACCACTGTGCTTACTAACTTTGGAGCTTCCGAGCCCGTACTGGAGAGCGATCTAAAGTGGCGGTAAAAACTATATATATATATAATCTTGCCTGCTGGCAGCGTCGCGGTCCGACACACATTTTCCGAAAACAAATATCATGCAGTCGGCTGCTGCATTTTTTTTATAAACCTTTAAGTGCTGTGTAATGCAAAAAAAAAAAAAAAAATCTTCTCAAAGTACATCACCTATCAGGCTGAACGTAACGTTTTCTTGGTTGTGCCCACCATTACAGAATGCGGTACCACTGATTTTTATGACTTATATCACGTTTTTTATATATTCAAAAGAGTTGTATGCCGTGCCATAAAATTTGCAATTGATTGGAAAAGGCGGGTATCTCGTACAACCGAGCCAGAACCTTTGTTCGTTTACACCGGTCAAGAAACATCGAGGAGGTAATGTTTGCATTCACACCCTTTTATTTAACATCCTGATCGTTTCGTAGTTAACCCAGTTAACCGGCTCGTTATACACTAACCAAACAGAAAATCGAAACTAAACAACGGACTCACGAAACGCGGCTAAAAACGGCGGGAGCCAGATGAAAAGCGAGACTGCAATCATACGAAGGCGCGCTCGCACGATATGGAGGCACAAAAAAGCGTGCCAAATTTTTGCGTTACGTATATGTGAGCACTTACATTTCTTACGTGCAGGAAAGGTAGAGGGATATCCAGCTCGCCCTTCTTGGAGATTCAAAATTTTAAGTGAGACGCGTGCCGAAATGACGAGCAAAAGCTCAGAACATTGCCGCCGAGCGTGTCAGGTCCGAAAGAATCAACTGTCGAGCCCATAGTGTTATTACAATAAACGCTAGAGGCACAGCTGGCTGTCTACGGGACGTCCGGTTGCAAATTGAAGCAGACAGCAACCAGTCTACTTTTCCAGTCTTCCTGTGTATTCCTATGGGAAAACGTATGTGATATTTTTCTTTTCGCCAGGGAATAATAAAAATCTGCGTAGTTTCTTTACTCATAACGGGTAGTATAGCCTTATTCACATTATAGAAGTGTAATTTATTTAGTTAATGAGATTTTGTTTTATTACTGAGCGATGTTTAAGTTAGCGAAAATTGAGGCCTAGGTCTATGTTGTACAGCGTGATATGTCAATACAAGCTATCAATTCAAGCGAAAAACCTGAAAGACGTTTATAATTCCCTGTAACGCCGAATTGGAGCGCAGCTCCTGAGCAGGAGGAGGGGAAGGTACGGAGGGAAGGGTATGCGCCTCCTCCTTCCCCGCTCAATTTCGCAGAATATTGGCAATGTTAGATGCGTGGACGTCACCGTCACGCGTGACGTCACACGTCACGTGACCTCACGTGGGACGTCATTCGTTACGTGATGTCACACGTGACGTCACATGTCGCGTGTTTTCCACAATGACGCCACACGTGGCGTCACGGGGGTTACTCTCACGAGGGTTAACCCTCATGGGGGCTACCCCGTGAGGGTTACCCTCGTGAGGATAACCCTCGTGAGAATTATCCTCATGAGGGTAACCCCCGTGAGGGATACCCTCACGAGGGTAACCCTCGTGACGTCACGTGTGACTTCACACGTCCCATAATGCAACGCGCGGTTACGCCTACGCCGCTCAACCCACAAATGGGCGCCTAGAGCTGCGCTCTAGAAGAACAATTAAAAAGTGCATAGGGTTTATTCAAGCTCTAATAGCATTCAGATGACGGAAACGCAGTTTGTTACTAATGCACAGTTTGTTACTAATCCAGTACGTGTTCGTCGTTCCATAACTCCATGCTTCGTTCTTGTTGTGTGTTTTGATTGTTTGATTTGGCATATATTAGCATCCTTTTTGTGTTTTGCCAAGCTGATTCACTCTGTCTGCTTCATAGCTTCCTGACACGGACCCATGAGGACTCAGAGGCTGAACCTGCGTCACGTCAGCCGTGCAAAGTTTCTGCAGTTTCTTTCACTCGTGAAATCAGGAATCGCTCGACAAAACGAACCAGCGAACGCACAATACACAATAGGAAGTTTTACAATAGCGCACGCTAAAGCTTTGCGTACGCAAAGAATTGCGTCGTCATCACTGCGCATGCGCCGAACGCTAACCACGCTTTGCGCTTTGCGTGCGCTATTTTAGCTTACGCTAATTTTTGGAAATTGCGTGGGTACGCACAAAGTCTTTGCGCTCCTCCTAGGTGAATTCGTAATGAGAAGTTGGCTTAAGCCTAGACGAGCAGAGTTAAAAAAAATGGCGGCTCCCAGGACCATGGCTGCGCGCCGCTTTGGCGGCGTCGTGAGCGCGACGTCGGTGGCATCCTCGCGACTGCGATTTTCAATAGGGGACGACATTGCACTCGGTTTGGAAAACCTAGTAAGGTGGGCAACGATCACCAGCAACTTGATGCTTGAGACGCGCGAACATTTATCGGCGAAGGTCAGTACACGAGACGTCTCTTGCCGAGGCGACGCATGCGGACACGACCGGTCAACCGCTCGCGTCGCATTCTCTCGTTTAAACAAATGTAAAATGTTACTCTGGACCAAAAAACTTGTTTTTTCTCAAGTTACAGCATTTTATGTGTGAAATAAAAATCGGGACTGTATTTGACGGTGACAGCGCAGGGAAACCACTCTCACACCAGACACTCAGGAAGACAAGCACACGCGCTGAACTTACAACTCTTGTGTATTCGAGTACTTCGTTTTTCTCTTCAACGTCCGGGTTGACTTTTCGAACGTGATAAGTAGAAGAAGTAGCACGACATACGAGGAAAATTCTAAATACACGGCAAAAGAACAGTAAAAGAGAAGAAAAAAATATTAAAGAAACGAAAAAATATATATATATATCCTAAAAGCTTTTACACATCGTCCCTCTCCCAAGCATCCATCCTATCGGGACTGTATCTTGGTGGCGTATGCAAGCGCGAGATGCTTGGGCTTTTGCGTCGCGGCGGAGACACATTCTAAAACTCTGATGTGTCGCGTGAGCTATCGCAAGCGCTACATTTAGCGCTAGCGTACGCTAAAAGTGCGTACGTTATTCTGAAACTTCCTAATAGGGAGGTTCAGAGTTTCAGCGTATGATATTCTGAAACTTCCTAATAGGCACGCTAGCTTTAAGTTTAGCGGTTGAGTTAGCGCACACTACGCACGAGAGTTTTAGAATAGCTTTACTCCGCTGCTACGCAAAAGCCCAAGCATCTCGCGCTTGCAACGCCACCAAGATAAAGTCACAATTGTTTTGTGAAGATATTCTGAACTAATTATCCGTAGCGATATTTTGTAAAATTTGGATTGATTTTATTATTCTTGTGCTGAAATATTGCGAAAGCAATTAATCATCTAAATGCCCAAAAACCCATTAAAGCGGTCTTGCAAGGGCTTTTTTACTTGTTTTTAATTTGCACCGAACCTGAGCGCACTGAACATAGTAATTTAATGAAACTTTTCTTTTCTAGAATTTCGCTTTATTTTAAAAGTTATCGGCAAATTAAAATTACAAAAAACAAGCAAAAAATAGCCTCCTGCATGACGTCTTTAGCCGCTCATCGCACAGTCATCCCTCATCACCCATAATCACGCAAGAACGAGGCTGCCAGATCCGAGGATCACCGCGACGCGGCTAATCTTTCTATTCGTAGTTCTTGGCTATCAATAAATGTTTTCTACCTACCTACCTAGTGGCCGTAAACTAGAGGAGGGGTAGTGAGCTCAGCGAGCGCTCACGGCTGCCGCACTCCGTGTCGACGGTTCGAGAGGGCGCCACTAAAGCATGTTCTGAATAGGCTGTATGAAGCGCGCAGCCAGGGCGGCTCGCATTGCATTTGCTTGCCGATTAAAAACTAATTCGGCATGACACTCCATTGGCCACAAACCACAGCAAACACCGGGTAAAGATCAGTTCAGAACGGGAGCCATTTCACGCTGCCATACTGCCAAATGGCCAAACAGCATGCCCAAACCTGCGCCGAAGGCCTTCGGAACGCTCGGAACCGGTCGGATCCTCGACTCCGTAAACGACCGCAGCGTCGCCGTGTACATCCGGGACCTTTCTACACTCGCCGCTCGTCAGTGCCTGATTCCACTACCCCTTTCTAGTATGCGCCGACCTTTTTTACCGCTTGGTGGCGGGTATGTCGACGGGTCATTTCTGGTTTCCGGACTTTATAAACTGCATTTTTTTTTTTCTGATCTAAAATACTGCACAAAAACTACTTTCATAAATAATTGAAACGGTTCGCGCCAGGTATATTTTGTGATTTAGACTAAAAAGAAGCTTTTAGCGGCTCTGACCAGTAGTAAGCCCAGGACCAAAGACCTCACATTTCCACGCTTTCGCCACCGTGGGTCGCCCCCGTGGGTCGCCCCCGTAGATGGAGTAGGTTTCAGCGTCGTCCTGTTAAAATATGACGCACTGATATTTAGTTACTCTCTCCGTTCCCGCTGGCTTGCCAGAACCCCAAGAGACGTGGAAACCGCAAAAAAGGTAGCGGCTTAAATATGGGTGCAGGGCCCCTTTAAAGGGCCTGCAGGTCATTATTTCACATGACCTTTATTCGAGTAAAAACAAAGGCTCCAAGAACACACAAATACCAGCGCTGATTTTTTTCAACCTACACAATATTCTGTTACGGAAGACCATGTTTTTAAAGGGTCACTGAACTCTCAAAAATATTTCCAAGTTCCTGGATCGGACATGCATGTGAGACAATAAAGTTTCCGCGAACAATTTCTGTTGTATAACAATTACGCTGTGAGGCACATCTTGAGGTAGGAGAGAAACCGAAATAAACACCTATATATCAAGAAATTAAATCCAAAATAGGAAGTTAGTTTCGGTTTCGTTCCCGAATTAAAACGTGCCTCTCGGCGTAAATATTACGCTAAACACCGTTTTTGTTTTCAGAATAAAGAGATGACCTACGTGTATAACACTCTAGCTTCCTCGTATAAGCGGGAATAATTTGTGTCCCTCAGTGAAGCCAGTAGACTAGGAGGGCTCAGCAACTGGTATACGAGCACGCATCTCCGACCCTCACTAGAACCGCCATCTTGAAAAACGAGTGGCGCCACCTATAGACAAGACAGTTGGATTCGCGAATAATAAACATTGGTTGATTAATAATAATAATAATAATAATAATAATAATAATAATAATTTTATTGCAAACTATAAAACATCAATACAAAAGAAAGTAATACAAAGAAAGCAAGTTAAGAAAGCAAGCAATAGATTGATTGATTGATTGTTTGAATATTATTATTATTATTATTATTATTATTATTATTATTATTATTATTATTATTATTATATCGCCTTGGTTTTCGCGGCCGATTTTATTCTTTACCCGAAAACTTTCTATCTAAAAGGTCCCAGTTTGTTCTAATTGGAAACTTTAAAAGTTAACCCCAAGAATCCGGGACATGCCGCCGCTTGCAACTTACGCCATCTCTCGGCAGTCACGTCAGCGCCCCAGCGTAACTCAATGGGCAAAAAAGTTTTATTTTTGTAATTCAGTTAAAACTCCACAAATTTAATTGCACTCGGGGGGCCATAATATTGATCTAATAGCCCGCTTATTTGAAGAATTTCAGTGCCTCACGACCATTATATTTCCTTCCCGAATCAACAAACCGAATCCCATAGACTCCCATTGAAAACGAGGCCATGACATTCAGCTCCCAGGAAGAAAAGCTTGTTGTCACAGGGGCTTGAAGTCAAATGCGATCGCTTTATTAATCTTAGCTTTAATTGATTCCAGGAGAGCATTTTGAAATTCACGCTCAATTTTGAGTTATCTAGGTCTAAAGCTCTCTAATAACCGAGGGCTGGCAATAGCGTTAAAACATGGTTGGGTCAGCAGAGATCTCACGCCCAAAATATTTCGCAAATCTTTACTATTTTAACGAATGAAATATATATTTCTGATGATTGCACCGTGGTAGCAAGATCCTTCGTTTCGAAGGACAAATGAATTCATTTTAGCGCCATACATGTCGATAGCAATTATGACCAATAAGAGATTTTGCGGTTCCTGTACCATGTCCAAATCCTAGTAAAGAAATCGACGACTTTACACAATTTCTAAGTCACACACTTCTGGGAGCTCTAGGTGCTTCCTCTGTAATTTTCGGGTGGTGGTGGGGGGGGGGGGGGGGGGGGGGGGGGGGTTCCGTTGGCCGCCCACCAAGAAGAACCGCACTCCCCCGTGATCGGCAAAAAGGTGGCTGTCAGCTTGGACAATTGGACAACCTGTGAGGCTTAAATGCGATATCATTTTTTCCCGCGTGGAGACCTGGCGGAGAGGAACCCCCCCCCGGCCCGCGCGTTATGTTCCCGTGACTCCACGGACCGTGTTCTTATGACCCCACGGATCATGGTCACATGACCTTGTGGCCTCCGTTGGCCCACTCTTTCACTGTGGTTACGTGGTTAATGTGGCGCAATGGACGATGGTCACGTGACCCCCGTAAATTATCGTCACGTGACCATGTCACCAACAATGGTGCAATATTTCTCATACGGGCGCTGTGCTTTTTATTCTTTGGTAGGAGCGCGCTTTACTTGTGCTACGGCACCATTTTTTTTTCAAGGTATTTCTTTGTATTCTCGTTGTGAGCACGTGCTGTCGGCATCGGGTACTACAAAAAATGTCCCCGATTAAAGCGGAGATAAAGGCACCCTAGTTCGCATTTATAATCTCAAGGAAGCTTCTGGAGTGTTAAAAGGCAAAGCAGTAGGCAAAAAGTGCGAGTTAGGCTACTTGTCGTCTTTTTGCCGACTGAATTATACAGTGCTTTTTTCATAGGTCAAGAAATTAGAAGAAATTGCATGAGGAGGTAAAATTTCCACGTGGCATGTAGCTGGGCATGTCTACTATCATTCTCCGGCAAAAAATTTTAATATTCATAAATATTATTTTCCTGCAATTTTTTATATCTCGCCCCTCCCACAAAAAAAAAATCGCATCTGTCGCTCTGGGAACTATGCCAGAACATTTTTCCGCCCAGTTGCCCCTGGCTGAGGAAGCCACAAAAATTGATACGGAGATTTAATTTACATCTTTCGCGTATCTCGGTATGTCTAGTATCATATTCCAGGAGGGTATTTTGGTAATAGTAGTAATTATTTTTTTAGTTTTTTCTTATCTGATTACTTGCACAAAAAAGCGCGTCTCATCGCTGTGGAGAGTATGTCTGAACGTTTTTTGGCTATTCCGCCTGGCTCAGGAAGCCACAGAAATCGCCTGAGAATATTGAATTTTCGTTTAGAATGTAGCTGGGTACGCCTAGTATCATGTTCTAGGAGGGCATTTTAATATTTATAATATTTAGTTTTCTGTATGTTTTTTAAATTCTCGTCCCTGGCACCCAGGGTGTCGAACCGCAATGTTTTTCGCTCCGGTTTTCGTTCCGGTTCAGGGAAAACGGTTCAACTCCGGTTCAACTCCGGAGTGAAAAGATAGAGGTTCAAACCGGTTCGAACCGGTTCGTTCTCATATGCTACAAAAACAATTGAAGACCGCAAAAAAAAAAAAAAAAAAAAAACTTTGCACATTTTATAAACATGTTACATATAAAAAGGAAAGTCTCGCATTACTGTGTGGAACTAACGAGCTAGTGCTGGGGCACCTCGGGACGTGGGTGAAAGCGCGGTTCAAAGTCAGGCAGCTGACCGAAGAAGCAGGACGTCGTCAAGCATATCCGGGGAAAGATGGCCCCTCTGAGACGATAAAATGAACTTGAGTGCAGAAAAGGCTCACTCCACGCTGACCTGCGTCGCAGGCACTCCCAGGGCTACTCGCGCCAATGCGCAGAGTTCTGGATGGCGCTCCCGTCTCTCTTCCCAAAGCTGCAACACGTTAGTGTCCCTTGAAAGCCGCGGCTCCTTGTCTAGCATCTCCAGGAGGCATGCTACATAAAGTGGGCTACTGGCACCTAAAACGTGCACGCCAGCCTCAACCTCTTCTTCCTTGAGGAGCGCTTCCAGGGCGTCTTCCGAATCTTCTGGAGCCGCCGCAGTTTCAAAAGACAAGGTAGAATCTTGCTCGCATTGCAGAGCTGCGATCCGCCTCCAAGTCTTTGTCAAATGCAACGTGTCCTGGTACGTTTGCGCAGGGGTGAGAAGAAGGTGGTAGCTGGGGATCCATGTACACTGCTGCACAGAAGACATCCGTGTCAAGAAGTTGTCGCTCCCGATTTTTCATTGGCTGGACCAAGGCCTTTGCTAACGGCGACGATATCTTGGAAGTGTCCATTGAATATGTCAGCCATGCTCAGTAGAAATCTCCTACAGTGATCTGTTCCTTCTGCAATGTTTTCGTCGCCACTTCTGCCGGGCGAAGCATGCTAGCTTTTCGACTTCCGCCCATGTGTTTTCAGTCGACCTGGAGCTTTCTTCATTTGAGAGGAACACTCCAGCGAAGCCTCTTAGTTCAAGTAGCCTGGTGAGCATATGCAGCGTGGATATCCACCGCGTTGGACAATCAAGCATTGGTTTCTTCAATCCTATAGCTTCCTGATCAAGATAACACATTGGACACGTAGTCTCTTAACAAGCGCACGGCTTTCTCCGGTTTGCGCGAAAAGAAATTTTTTTTTTTTTTTTTTTACATTTTTGGTTTTTTTTTCAAGTTACTGTGTTTTTCGCCACGCACTTTTCACGCGACCTGACTTCGCGTATGAACCGAAAACCGCATGGGAAACATATCGGTTCCGCTCCGGAGCGAAAAAAATTATTTCTTCCCGGTTCAACTCCAGTTCGAGCGAAAATAACGGTTTTTTCCGGTTTTCGGTTCACGGTTCGGGTTCGGTTCAATACCCTGATCAATACTTTGAGCGCTCTTAATAGGACAAAATGGTTTGGTACTTTTATTTTGACACACGTCTAAGGATAATATCAACATTTTCATTATAATCATTTGAATCAAATTTTAAATTCCTTCTATCTATACCAGTGGTTCTCAGCCATTGAGGTCTCGCGGACCCCTTTTGGGTCGGCGGAGATGATGGAGGACCCCGTTCGTGATGAGGGGAAGGGAAATTTAGTGTTTAATTTTTATAATGATTTAATAAATGGATATAATTAATGGCTAATGTGAAAGATACTTCTCCCATTGACATACAGACAAGAAGACTCACCAAATAATTGGAACATTTCTTCTTAATCTGAAAAAAAATATATATATTTTATTGCCGAGTTTGACTGATTAGGCAGGGCTTCACGGACCCCTAGAATGCCTTCGCGGACCCCCATTTGAGAACCACTGATCTATACCATGTAGCGCTATTTCTCAAAGGTGCTTGATTTCTACAGATATAATCCACGAGTGTAATCAATATCTTTCCATCGCCAGAACCTGTTTTCAAATTAACGCTATCGAGCTTCAAAACGATATTCGGAATGAAAATCATTATCATACACTACTACAGTTCTTGACGTGGTTTTTTGAAATGAACCTGTCCGTACCACCGTGTTCTATTTTTCAGAAAACGCATCGCTCTGTCTGACATTGTATATTAAAGAAATCAAAATTTATTTCGCAATTATCAGCGTATTTATTACAAAGACCACTTAAAGGGATACTGAACCAAATAATTTAGTGTCCATAATAAGTGGCGCATGTTCATTCCACGAGCCAGCAGCCGCCAGTGTGGGCGAGCACACGCAACGAAAATCACGTCAAAGACCTCCATTCGCGCTTAAGAGGACAGTGAAATGCATGGGCTTCGGGCCAAAGGAGAAAAAGGCAGGCTTTTCATCTCTACAAGTGAAAGCTACGTGCTTGTTAGACCAATTAATCGCTTACCGTTTACACCAGACATCACTGTTTAGATGAAATGCTTGTCTTTATTCTCCTTTGGCCCGAAGCCCACAGATTTCACTGTCATCTTAACCGCGAATGGAAGTCTTTGACGTCATTTTTTGTTGCGTGTGCTCGCGCACACCGGCGGCTGCTGGCTCGTGGAAAGACCGTGCGCCACTTAATATGGACACTAAATTCCTTGGTTCAGTATCCCTTTATGAGACAAGAAGTCGACGCAGCTGAAGCGAAGGCCTAATAGGGAGTATTCACTGGCGGCCATAGCTCTGTGCGCGAATGCTGAGCACGTGCTGATGGCGAGCTTCCACAGTTCTTTTACAACGTGCATTCCGCACCATCAAGAGTGCCGGTCTTAGCAGCCTATTGATGTGAGCTCGTTCTGAGCATGCGCTCTAAACAGCACCCACAAATATGGCGTCCAGTGAATACTCCCTATACGAAAATGTATTCATATGACCCACACCCCTCAAAAAGTCGTTCAATCGACCTCTTGGCGAATATGTGCTGCCACCTAGACACGCGAATCGGTTCGAGACTAGGTGACTGGAAAACAACGCGCGCCCAAGGCCTCTCCCACCCGTTCCACACCCAAAACGTCAGCAACATCCTGTTCACCCATTGAGTCGATGTGACCTAGATACGGCTCCCCCAAGCTCACCTTTGTCCCCATCGAGCGTAATCTTCCGCCCCGAGGTCGACACAACGAAACCGCTCAAAGGCGAGAAATGCAAGATGGCGGATTGTTTGGAACTAGATACTCTCGAACCCAGGCGCATGAAATACTCCGCGCATGCGCACCGCGTATTTCTACAAAAGGTCCATTGACGGATCTTTGCACGTACTGCGTGCACAGAGTTACAAGCCGCTGCTAATATCCATCAAGATTAGAAAATACGAAAAACCTGCAAACAGCAAATAAATAATGCCACGCTGGGACCATTTTGTCCGGAATGGCAGTTGGGACCATTCTGTCCGGGACCATTTTGTCCGGGACCATTTTGTCCGGGACCATTTTGACCGGGACCATTTTACCGGGACCATTTTGACCGGATCCCGTTTAATACACACTAGCTCACTTGCGCCCTTACGTTCTGCTCATTATCGAAATACGTTATTTTTTACTTTGAAAATAGAGACACGACTTACCGACCTGCGTTACTTGAAAATAAACGAAACGCGTTACCGTTAGCGATAAAAAGTAACGGACGTTACTCCTGCGTTTCGTTACATTTACAAATCAAAGGAAACATCGTTTTTTTTTTTTTTGGTGACAGCGTTTCTTGACATACAGACAAAGGGCGTGGCCGTTGGTTTTTTTTTTTTTTAAATCGGGACTGTTCGCGTGGCGAAAAGATAGGCAAAATTTAGACGGTATGTGAAATGCGTGCAATAATAATGACTTCGTACCTATAACTCGCTTCAGCTTAACTCTACACGCAACCAACGCTACGAGCTATTCGGACCAATCAATCGGCGTAAAAAGCGCAAGTCACTGGGACTTTTTTCTTTATGATTGGTTCACCGATGATTGAACACGTACGTAAACATGACGCACACCATGGCGGTGCCCTCTGGACGCTGTCTCATTGGTCCCATAAGCTCGTAGCGTCGAATGCGTCTGGACTTAAGGTAAAACGAAGTAAAGAAGCCCGAAAAAAATGTGAGTGTACTTTTTTTAGGTATTGGAAAGGTATAACGAGGAACGTAACTACGTTACCCACTATTTGAAATAAATAACGTACTTTACCCGTTATTCTTTTGAAAAAGTAACGGGTACTTTACTACGTTACCGCAGAACGTTACACGGTACCGGTAATTACGTAGAGCGTTACCGCCAACGGTGCTTTGACACGTTTCACTTTGTTATCTTAGCGTTGTCTCAAGGAGTGGGGTGCGTTGTAGGAAGCACTTCAAGCTGATAGTCTAAATAGTAGAAATAATACAACGTGAAGGTGTCCGTCCGTCATATTGTACTCTTTATATAATGAGTACAATATGACGGACGGATCTTTTGTTGAGCGAGGTGGTGCTAAAGTTAGATGCTAAATAGCATCTAACTTTAGCGCTAACACGCTCAACAAAAGATCAGATATTCCTCTTTTGAAAAATATGAACTGAGGCATAGTAAAACAATTTCGTGAGAAGAATAAATAAAAATATACAACCGTCCTTCCTTAAGCTGGAATGATATTCCTCCTATACATCTTGATATAGTGTTCGCTCATTTCATTCATACATACTTATACGAAACAATTTCGCTCAACTGGCAATCTTTGAAAAACAAAACAGAGAGAATCGCTTGATATGTTGCATTAACTTATATCGTGCCTTAAACTTAACTATGCCCAAGTGGCACACTTATTTGGGGAAAGTCCGTTTTTTGTCCATCAATTTAGGAAACCAAAGACCAACAAAGCCAAGTTATAACCCAGCTCAATATTCCTTAGCCAGAGACTCCAGTAATTAGGCCCTAAATTGCCAAACTGCCAGAGTTAGTCTCTGGCTAGTTTATCGGTTGACACCTGGCTAATTTGGGCCTCAGTCTGCAAAAACATTATAGTTTTCTGTTTCACTTCGTTTTTTGTTTCGTGTAAGGCGTCATTATATATATATATTTCTTGCGTCTTTTTTGTTTTTTCTTTGGAGTATTTAGGTGGATCCGTAAAAGATATAAGGTAATTATGTACAATTTCTGCATGGACATACTGCTTCTTTAAGTATGGCGCTTATGCATACCTGTAATATCAAAAGAGCAAAACGTGTTTTTTCCTAATTAAAAAAAGTAATGTGCGTTACTTTTTAACGGCAACGTAAACGCGTTTCTGTTTGTTTTTAAGTAACGTATGTGGGTAACGCGTTCCTTTTATTGGCAAGTAACGTATTTCATTAGTTGTTTTTTTTTTCGGTAACGCCTAAAGCACTGCTTGGTATACATTTCTGGATCCCAGGAGCCCGGCAAAGAGCCCCTTTGAAAGCCTCTAATAGGCGGCCGACATTTCTCTAAAGGACAGTGGTACTTAAGGGCTTACCTTTGTTAATTGTAACTTATTGTGGATTCCGAAGAGGCGACGTCTCAAGAAAACACTTTGACTTCTGTTTTGACACTCACAGTAGATGTAGATTCATTATCTTATTCTACCTACCAGCTTGACAACCTATATTCCTTACTTGTCATTGTCACAATGAAGTGTTGTTTGTTAACAGATGCTTTGTCGTTTCATAGGGTAGGGCCACTTTAACGTATTATTACGCTCTCGAGACAATATTTACAATAAGTAAATGATCCCTTCGTTACCTACAGGGCATATAAGTATATTACGTTAGCCTTTTTAAAAAAAAATCAGGAGCTAATATAATTTTTTTTTGTTTTACATTTGAGTGCCAAACCTTTTTGCACGAGTGCCCAAGCTTATGAGTGACACGTATTTTTCCCCATGCCGAATGCCAAGTTTTGGTCTGAGTAACACTGTAGCATGGTCTGTGCAGAATATTTATTTATATAAAAAACACATTTATTGTAAAATAAATTATTTGATGTGCGAAATCCTCCGACCTATGACCTCTTTATGACACTTTACTTTCGGAGACACGGTACGATGCAATGACACCTCGACCTGGCACCCTTAGAACACACTTTTGAGCGGCGTTTCCCTGCTTTTGTTTATTCGGATCTTTAACTTATTTCATTCTCAGTCGTCGAATGCAAAGTTCTTAAGTGATTTCTAGACCTCAGTGTTCGCAATAAAGCTCGGTTCAACGGCATAAAGGGCCATTTTTTAAAGAAGAAGCCAACCAAAACTAAACTCGCCTAAAAAAAAATGCACGCATCAAAAAGTGACACTATAAGATAAAACATCGTTGTCATCGCTTGCTCACACATGCCGCTACACTAAGAAACATGACTATTCAGTTGGGTAGGTCAGGAAACAAATTGAAACCAATACCACACGAGAAAGCGCCAGAATATACTCCGGCATGGGCCTCAAAGGCTTAAGCTTTAAACGTGCATGGTGGGCCTGAGAAGGAGTCTCAGGAGCCTGGTTCCACTCACAGGCATGTGAAAGTTGTCTTAATCGATATATTTTGTAACATCTATGTTTCGCCAAAAGCAAAATGGGCACAAGTTTCAATGCAGCTAGTTTAGCAGTAGATTGATCGGGTAGCAGAAACGATGTTTCTTTCTTGGCTTCAAGCAACGTAAATGTTTTTTTTTTTTTTTTTTTTTTTTTTACGGCAAGTTGTAGAAGAGTTGTTGCAACTTAATCCATAAACTAAATTTATAACATTTGACTGCTTTAGTGCTTAGGCACTCTGGTAGTGACACAAACACACACACATACTCACACTTAAAAATCCTAAGGGAAACCACAACCTTAAAGAAATAACAGTGATATAGACAGTTAATTCTCTCGGCTTGTGTATTCGTGCAAAATTTCCTTTTTAGAGCGCAATTTTTAGGCGCCCATTTCCGTGTTTCACGGCGTCGGCATCGGCGTAACCGCGCTAAATTAAACGGCAAAATTGACGTGACGTGACCTAAAAACCACTTCAATTCGCCGGTAAATTTAGCGGGGAAATTTAGATTCTCCGCTAGATTTGGCGGACAAGTTCAGTCTCTCCGCTGGGTTTAACGGGAAACGTGACGTAAATTTACCCGCTAAACCTTGTTGAGAAACTGAATTTGTTCATAGCTGACGACATGACGTACGACATTTTCCCCACTAAATTCAACGCGGGAACTGAGTTGGAGGCGGAGGGAAGGAGAAGGAGAGATTACGAAGAAGGAAGGCCTATCCTTTCATCGGTACCCTCCACTCCTCCTCCTTAAGAGCTGCGCTCTAATTTCGCAGTACAAAAATCTGTAAACGTCTTTCATTTTTTTCTTTTATATAAGTCTATAGCATAAACGTTCGTGTCGTAATTTCTGACTGAGTAAATATTTTTAATCTATAAAAATGGCAATCTTTTTGAGCCAGAAAAGATGGACCATCCATATCCATGCAAGAACGTAATGGCTGCACCTTAAACTGACCTCTCCTCAATCCAAAAGATATACTTAAAATAATAAAATCCGAACGTACGCAAGTTTCCTAGAGAAGAGGGTGGTAAACGAGGCTTTTTCGGCGTCCCAAATGCAAAATTGATATCGGTTTGTCAAAGTGTATATTCAAATAGTCAAACATTTTAGCTTGACACGTTGAAATTTGGGAGAGATAAAACTGCCTGCATCAATGTGTATTACGCCTCTGTATCTAAGGCATTTTCTGTGGATATCGTGGGACATAAATGATGTATTTGATCGGTTTAACTGATGGAGATAACAACCACACTATATTAAGAGATTAATAATAAAACATAATTTATGCCGCCTCATAATTTGAAAAGTAAGCAATTGCCTTGCTTGGAATCGAAATGTTTTCGTGAAGTTCAGAGTAGTATCGTTTAGAACTGCTTTCGCCGTCCCTTTAAAGATCAATAGAATCATCCGTGAGAATAAAACGCTTCGCGCGTCTCTTCCAGTAACAAGATCGAAATTCTTCTGACCTAAAAAGAAAAGAAAATACGCCAGCTGCAAACACAATAAAGGCCATCAGTAAGAATCGATGAGAGCTGAAATGTCAGTTCCAATTCTAAAAAAAAGAACGCAAAGAGAGCGTATACAAATACTGAAACTGAAATGTTGCTCTCTTTTTTTTTCCTTCAGACAAATGGTTCTTGGAATCCCCAATTCTGCTTTTGCTGGTGCTTTCAGGGAGATGTGTGGAGCGGTATTAGGCAGGAAGTTGAATTCATTTTATTGGCTTAGTAAAGAATTCTGGCGCCTTCACTTGTCTTTGAGACGTATATACTTATTCGCCATCATCGTTAAGCGTGATTGATGCGTTTCTCAAACAATTTATTGCATGCGTTCACAAGGAGGAGATAGTAACACAAGCTATCCAGATTTCAATGAAGTGAGGAGCTGTTATAGGTTACCGAGTAATACAATGTTAGCACAACGAGTGACGTAGCTCGCTTTTAATGTCTTAAAACTAAACGTTGGGTGTATGTTCCATCATCCAATCTGCAAGGAAAGGGTCAGGAAGCTAAAGTGCTCACTTTTAGTCGGCACAACGGAACGGATAAGAGAGAGAGGCCGCGTGATTTTATTTATAGTTTTCTTTACCTTGTGGTCCATTGCGGCGCAATCAGTCTTGAAGGCACCCGAACTGAAACGGGCAGCACAAACTCGCGGGGTCATGGTATATTTTCATGCATGCTTACCTAAATTATATAGCCTAAGCACGATAAGACGACGTACACTGTGACTGCTGGCTTTTGACTCTGCTTGATTGGTCACATTGGCTTGCAGTGTCGCCTGCGCCGTTGACGCGTTTCCAACGATGCGACAGGAGCACATCGAATTGAGAGGAAACCAATCTGACGTGCCCGGCCTCTCTTATTAACCTTCTTCTATACACAATTACAATCGTCATACCTCGATTCGATGCGATACGGTCGCATCCGCGTATACGCGGCTCACTTGTTTTGAAACAGAATAGAGCGGATACGTTTTGTCACGTTCGCCATGCAGGTTTAAATCGAGAAAAAATGCGCGACCCACAAACTTTTTATTACAATTTTGCAGAAATCGTCAGAAAAGGTACATACGTTACGGACCGGCTATGGGGAAAATGATTTGCGTTTTACTGACCATTTTCGATTTAAGTATCCTCTCAAAAAGGGCGTAAAAGCATGGACGATGATACCCGCTTTTAACATCCAGTTACAATAGACAATAAAAATGTCGCCAAAGTGCGAGTTCTCTGAGCAAGAAAAAAAAAAACCTATTACTAGTGTGGTTGTTTCGGAAGATAACTATCTTTATGAAGACGTGTTTTGCCATGTAACGAATGACTTGAACATTACAAACGTTTTTGCTAAGTTGGTGCACAAGGCGTTCGAGATAGTTCGAAGAAATAGGGTGTTCCGCCCCTTGAAAATCTTAGAATACTTACTAAGTCAACCAACCTTTCAACACAAAATTACGGTATGTGAGGAATTCAGGAGATTCCAGTAAGATCAAGAAGCAAAGGTGTATACACGAATGAACATTCGCGTTCAGCAATATGTGGGTTCTAATGCTGAGCATTCAGTACGAATGCATGCTCAAAAATGGAAGCCAAATATAAAGTCCCCGTCCAGAGTACAACGGGAGATGACCCAAAACCGCGTCTTCAAGTTATGTCTCCAGATGTCTTCAAATCTGACCACAACTACGCATTCTTTCTTTCTTCTTCTAAAGATTGAAGCCAGGTGAATTATTTAAATATATGCGTGCTTGTACAAACATCTGCCGAGACGCCAGACACAATATGCAGCGTACCCTTCACACCATTCTAATATCAAAAAGTTACGCCAAAGTAGAAGACCATATGAGCTTCTGAAATACTATGAACAAGACAAACCTTGCAAAGAAAGGTTTAACAACTGCCTAAAATCGTTATGCAAGAAGAGGTAAACTCGGAAAATCGAATTTGGTGCGAAGTACAAGCTTGTTTTCCAGTATTGCCAAATTGGCAGATTCGGCGCACTAGCGACTTAATCTGAAACAAGAACGGAAGAGACATACCTTTATGTTTAGAAGTATGAATCAATCACCTGCTCTTGGTCCCCATGAAAGAAATAGCCATCTCGGAGTCAAGCAATCACGGTCTGAGTGGCTAACGCCGTCAACATTAATAAAGTCCTGTAAAATTAATAATCCTGTAAAAATTGCATTCAGCTTGATTACAGGAATTTTTTAAACTATATTCAGTCCGCGTAACACTAACTGTGGTACATTTTAGCCGCATCCATAGGTTCGATTAAAGAAACCAGCAAGAACGCGCATATAGTACGCAGAAATTAGACAGTGTATTTAAAAAGCGATATATAGGGTTCGTTTTCTTGGCAACCCACTGAGCTGCTAAGAAATGTGAGGTGCGGATTTTAGTTATTATTTTTAATTACATTTACATGAATAAAGACCTTGCATTCACAACAACGCGCCAAGTATCGCAGTAACTGGCAGTTGTAGAACCACCGGGTGTCCTTTGTTGTCATCAAGGCTCTTGCTTCCTGATTTTTTCTTCGCTATTCTTATCGCCTGATGTCACAAATTTCATTGGCTAAGGAGCACACACGGCGATTCTTGAGCTGTCAGGTACTGCACCCAAGAACAAATCCGCGATGCCTGAACGGGGTCTTGCTTCTTCTCTCACGCAGCGTGCTACTTCATCGAAAAAGGTGCCAGGGCGGTGCTCAGCCTCCAATCATCAAGGTCCGCAGCCGTCGCTCACTCAGTGTGTGCCAGGTTCCATATTCCATTCCTCACGGTGCGAGAGAGTACGTCTGCCGATCGACAGGGCGGCGGCAGCCGGTCATTCCAACTCAAGTTTTATCCAGACCAGGCAGATGTGAGCAGCGCGTTTCTGGACCTACTCTTAGCATTGGAGTGGAGGTCCTTCACGCTGATATACAACTCCGATTCAGGTAAGTGCCCATTTTTAAACCTGTATAATGTTGTGGTAAAGTCGATCTTACATTTCTTTAATGCGCATATTTTGCGTTGTATGTGACGCTAATTAGCGACGAAGCGTGTGGATTTGTCGTCACCAATGTTTTTTTTTTTTTTAAATATTACTATCTGTGGAGTGTTCCTCAAAGTAAAACTAACTATGGCATTCAAATGTTAAAACACCGTCTACCGTCACTCCTTAACAACTTCATACGAGACTATATTCACATAAAACACATAGCTTTCTAATTGACGAGGAGTGTTCTCACCGCGTTGTAATACTAACTAGGAGTGTTCGTTCTGTCTTTTTTTGTTTGTTTTTATCTATTTGCGACGCATATTATTCATCTTTTTGTTGTTGTTTTGCGGTAGCTTCTCTTACTAAGAAAAGGGGAAACAGTCTTTGTCACGCCAACAACTGTTGGCTTTTTGACCGCCTCCAAGGCATCTGTACTGGCATAGATGCAAATAAAACGTTTGATCGATCGATTGATTATTACAAGAACCAGCGTAATGAGCGAAGGTGCGACTGTGAGCCTACAAAATGTAAGAGTCAGTGACCCATGGCATCCAAGGAATAATATTAGTATAATTCAGCAGTTGAGAGGTATGGGGAACACTTGTTTACAGTAATAAACACTAGAAGTCTAATTGGTACGAGTATCTGAAAACGCGAGTTTTCATGATGGAGGTTCGTGCCCCCGATGAGCACTCTCCACGATACTTTCAGTTTCGATGGCGGCGTTATATTTCCAAAAGATAAAAAAAAAATAGAAAAAAATAAACTTGCAATCACTTGTTCGTGATAAGTGTTGCGCCATGTACAGCTTTAGTCGGGCTTACGCATTGAGCTGACAACCAAATGAGTCCTACAAAGCGTTTCACTTGGACAGCCAAATTAGCTTCATCCGTCAACAACGTGGCTAAAAAAAAGGAAACGTTGTAATTACTGCATTGTTAACAAATGCGAAGCGTGGTTTAATTTGTTCTTCTGGCTTCGTGATTGGTACCTTGGCCTTGTTATTGGATAATGCCACATGTCATAGGCTGCTTAGCGATAATCAAATTCTCGACACGAACTACGCCTGAGTTTCCTTTTTTTTCTGCTTTTTACCGTCAGTGATTATACGGCGAGCACGTTTTCCAAAACGCACCTTTAGCGCATCGGGATGCAAGGACAAGCACGCCATTCAAGGGACAACAGAAAGATTATTGCTTAGGGAACGTTCGATGACGAGGCAGTCGAGCGCGTGACGCTTCGTTGGTTCGAGTCAGGGGAAACAGAGGCGTGTGTGCGCAGTTGGGGGGGCTAAACAAACGCACGAGGTGCATTTGTTTAGCAACCCAATGTGCTCACGCCATTGTATTTGTATTTTTCTACTTTTTCATTTCTGCCATCCTGGTTTAGCTCGCTTGCACCTTTGCATTTAATTGCATTATCCTAAAACCTTGAAAATGCAAGGCGTTCACCCTTGTTGGTGTTAGACTGGTGGCTTCCGATGAAACCCGTTTGCTCTACTGGCGTCTATCTCCAGGTTAGCTCAGTTGGTAGAGCGCGCCACTCAAAATGGAGAGGTCCCTGGTTCAATACCATGACAAGGAAGATTTTTTCGATTGCGCTCCAGTCACCTAGCTGTGTTTGGAGATTGGCGTTTGTCTTCTGTACCCCCTGGTTCCTCTTGTCCAGGGATTATTATCATCAATCTTGTCCAGCTCGCGTGCACCATTGCATTTAATTACATTATCAACACGAGGTGCGTAAAAATCACACGGACTTGCTTTTTTTAATGAGTATTGCTATTCGCTCGACGTTGTGTGCCTCCGCCGAAAGTTGCTATTCGCACGTCGAAGAACGTTTACGGCGTGAGCTGTTAGGGGATTGTTCCCCGGTATTTGAACGGCGTGAGCGTAAAAAGAATAGTTTCCCGGCTCAATTCAGCGGAAAAATTGGCGTCAAGGAATCAAAGCAGCAATTATGTTTCCCCGCTAAATTTAGGGAAAAAATTGACGTCACGTAATCTATGCACCAGTTCAATTCCTCCTCTTAATTTATCTGGAAAATTGATGTCACATGACTTACGCACCAATTCCGCGTCCACGCTAAATCAAGCGGAAAAATTAACTGCGCGTGACCTATGCACCAATGTTCCCGTTAAATCGTGCGGGAAAAATTATGTCACGTGACCTATCTACCAATTCAGTTTCCCCGCTAAAGTTAGCAGAACAATTAACTCCACGTGACCTATGCACCAAGTCAGTTTCCGCGCTAAATGTGGAGGGAAAATTGATTTCACGAGACCTGATGTCCCGAAAAAAACAGACAAATTCAGGTTCCCCACTAAATTTAGTGGAAAAATTGACATGACGTAATCTATGCACCAACTCATTTTTCCAGATATATTTGGCGGGAAAACATATCACGACCTTAAAACTGTTCATTTATGCACAACCTATATACACTAAATCAACGCAACGTCATCTCAACATCAGATCATCCTATGGCGCATAATCGGCGCGATGTCAATCGTTCTTCGTGGCAATTCCGTCGAATAAGCAGCACAGCTGACGCTGTTTAAGCGCATCAAGTGGTGTGATCGTCGCGCAATTTTCGCTTCTCGCCTGGTTTACGGGGGGAAAAACGGGAGGGGGGGGGGGAGGGCTTGAGTAATAACGCTTCAGTGAATCACGCGCTAGAGCTTAGCAGATTCCAGAGTTAATTACGTTAAAATAAAATATTGTGTACAAAACGGATTGTTAGAAAGGACTGCCCAATGTGTGGCATATCACCGTGGTAACAAGGCCGCTCCACACGTAGCGGGCCCAGGGTCAAATCGGTTTGGCGGCGGGTGTACTTTTTTTTCTAAAGCATTTGGTGATATTGACAACGTATAATATTTTACAACAATCGCTGAAAAAATCATATATGTTGTATTTAAAATGTTACAGGACAATATGAAGAAATATTCCACAAATCAATTAGCTGATGAAGCCTCCGCCAGATGGCGCGATACTGGCATCGTGAGACTATACTTCGTTTCAGCTTCGGTCCGAGCGCGGCCGATGTTATGAGCCGAAGGGCCAATCAAACAGCGAAAGAGGCACAACGTCATGGCTTGCTCTCTGCAGTTGATAGGACCAGCCGGTATTCGCCGTCTCTCTGTGCGCGCTCCTCCGCCGGCTAGTCCTATCAAGCACAGAGAGCACGCCATGACGCTGCGCTTTTTGCGCTGTCTGATTGGCCCTTCGGCTCATAACATCGGCCGCGCTCGGACCGAAGCTGAAACGAAGTATAGAGAAGAGTGGGCTTGGATTTGACCTTGTGTTACAGTAAGCTAGGCCAAAAAATTCAGCAATCCTTACCGGGACTGATTTATGCGGATGATATCGTACTAATGGCTAACAACAGGATACATTTGCAGGAATTAATGAGCATCTGTGGTAGGGAAGGAGAGGAATTGGGTTTAGAATTCAGTTGTGAAAAATCAACAGTCATGATTTTTAACAATGA
Organism: Ixodes persulcatus; assembly: GCA_013358835.2. Taxonomy (NCBI): domain Eukaryota; kingdom Metazoa; phylum Arthropoda; class Arachnida; order Ixodida; family Ixodidae; genus Ixodes; species Ixodes persulcatus. The sequence continues at coordinate 248,436 of JABSTQ010010196.1, forward strand.
TGATGGTGAGAGACTGAAGATACAGAATATTACAGTTGAGAGAGCTCGTAAATACAAGTATCTAGGAGTATGGATATGTGATGGTGCAGAATATCTCAGTGAGCATGAAAAGTATATAATAGGTAAGGGCAACAGAAATGCGGCTGTAATGAAAAATAGAGCACTTTGGAATTACAACAGGTATGAGGTGGTGAGAGAGATTTGGAAAAAGGGTCATGGTGCCTGGCTTGAGTTTTGGAAACGCAGTGCTATACATGAAATCCGAAGTGCATGCAAGACTAGAAATAAAACAGCGTGGAGAAGGGAGGCTGGCTTTGGGGGCACATTGCAAAACACCAAACCAGGGAGTACAAGGAGACATGGGATGGGCGTCATTTGAGGGCAGGGAAGCTGTGAGCAAGATAAAATTTGAGGATCGGTTGAGGCAAATGGGTGGGGAGCAATGGGCACGAAAGGTTTTCAGCTATTTATACGTGAGGAGTATAGACACAAAATGGAGACAGCGCACTAGGAAATTAAGAGGAAAGTTTTTAGGCTATATTGGGGTTACGGAAGAGCAGGTCTCAGTTAAGAAGAAAGTTAAGGCCACAGAAAGAGATCGGTGGCTAGAGGGATTACAGACAAAGAAATCTCTGGAAGGCTATAGATTAAACAAAACAGTTATTGCCAAAGAAATCATTTACGACAATTCTAGGGGAAGCTCATTGTTGTTTGAGGCAAGGACAGGTGTTTTGCGAACCAGAACATACAGAGCGAAGTACCAGGAAAAGGACACAGTGTGCGCTGCTTGTGGAGAGGAGGACGAGACGGCTGAGCACTTGATACTATACTGTAAAGGGCTTTACCCTATGCATACCGAAGACAACATAGATTTGATAAAATCATTGGGTTTTAGAGACAGTGAAGGAAAAGTGGATTTCAAGACAGTAGAGATTACCAAGCAAAGATTAATTGAATGGTGGCAAAAAGCGAGAGAAAACTAGGCATTTTCTTATTAACTGATGGCAAGGGGGATTTATAGCCTCACTTTTTTTTCAGTACGGAGTGAATATAGTTTTCACATTTAAATATTCTAAGCTTAAAGGGTAAGACAAAATGGCTAGGTGGCGTAAGCTACCGCCCGATCCAAAGGGCTCAGCCGTATTCATCCATCCATCCATCCATCGTGATTTGCGACTTACGGTCGAGTCGCACGACATCGTGCGAATATCATCACTCATTTGAAAAAAAAAACAATTAAAATCCGATCTGTTCAACGTTAGCGTTGCATGTCGTACTTTAATTTGTTTTATTGATTGCGGAGATAAAAGGGGTGGGGGGGCACGGCGCACCTAAAGATAAGAATTACAATTCCACGCATCAAACGGGCGCACACGCACACATAATTGTTTTTCGTCAGCGCTATTTAAAAATTACTACTTCAAAAAGTACAATTCGCGGTATAGCCGGCAGGCAACAACCAGGCGGCGCCAGCAGTGTGAGAGCCCACAGTTATACCCTATCTCGTTGTAACTTGGCAAAGGGTGAACGATAAGCCCCACATTGCGTGCCGAAGATTTCGAAATGCGCGACGTGTACGAGCGCAACCCACACAAATTGGAGCATGACGCTGCGAAAAGCCTGATTCTTCTTCGAAGTAGAGGCGCGCTCCGGTGATACGCAGTCACGTTCCCATTGGCCCGCTAGGGCCGTAGCTTCCGCTGTACTGGCATGTTACGCGATCACGGCTTCCTAGGATACCCAGTATTTCTTGCTTCAGACACTAGGCTAAGCGGCGCCACCAGTGCAAAAGTTCACATTTGAACAATGCAGCCGCCACTCCCAGGGGTACCCAATATTTCCAGCTTCAGTCGCTAGATGGCGCCAAACCAAACAGCATTGCAGGTTGCCTACAGTTAACGTGTATGCGAAATTGATGCTTTTTATATTCTTCGTTTTTGAAAGGTGTCCGGAACGCGAAATTTCAACGTCAAAGTATGAGCCCCAAAACACATACATTTTACAACATTAATGTTTTCTGTAGAAAAATGTATATTAATTGTAGAAGAAATATTGTAAGTTTATGGGTCGTTATTTGCAGCCGCTCACCAGAACGTATATACGAGAAGCCATGTATATTCCCTTAATAAAAGAATTATTGTCTACCGGCTGCTGTTTCAGAGGAGCAAATTTAATTGCCTGGAGCATTAGGGTCCTTAATTTATATAGTCCGTGAGCTCAAGCTGACACTCAGCGGAAACTGGCACTATGATCGCGGTGATTCGAAGCTTCCGAAATGCCGTGAGGAAGAACCTAAGTGAACAAAAAAAAAAGCAGAAATGTTTATTTAAAAATTTCCGGATCGCTGAAAGTTTTGAATTTCGAAGTCTGGGATGACCACCAGAAGGTGTTGTGAAGATTTGTGAAACGTTGCTGTTAGCTGCTCTTGGGATTTGGAGTTGCTAGGCCATCGCCGAAGAATAGTAATGTGGCTATTATTACCAGAAATTTGGGCCATCGTGTGCTTGCGCCATTTCTTAATGGGGTACAGCAGCGCTCCAATAGAAGCCCGTGTATTTAATATTCAAATGTGGCCATAATACCGAAGTATCATACTTTGAATAACTGGCCATGCAACTATACCATTCTTTCACATAATGCTATTCTTGTGCCAAAATTTCAAGATGCCGTCTAAACTCCAGTTTCCCCAGTCGAATAAATTTTTTTTTTAATCGCCACTACGGATAATGTCCAAGATAATCGGAATGCACTGTTTATATTTGGCTATAAAGAAACTCGTTAAGATTGCCTAACTGAAATGGAATCCCTCCCTAATAATATGAAAAATTATGTAGTGTTCGTCTACATTTGTTGAGAAATATATTTCGGAGGCATCTGACTTAAATGTTTGAGTAGCACGAAGTCCAAACAAGCTGAATTTAGAAACACCAGAAAATACAAGATTTGCCATACGACTTCATCAAGATAGAATAATCGATAATCTGCTGGGTAAATTTTGTGTTACGTCAAATATATTTTTTTGGGGGGTTGCTGAGACCAATTTGCCAAATGAGGTGCAAATAAGATAAACGAATCCGTAAAAACAGTAAAAGCATTCCAAATTTGAGACCGGTTTCTCAAAAAGAACTTGTTTTGAGTATTTGTCATAGTAAAAGGATGCGCTCGAAGGTTCCGCATTTTATATACCGCCTTTAGTTGTGAACTGGGGTGTCCTCAAAATGCTCCCTGGCAAGGCGCGTGTTACCAAATTTAGAAAGTTGAACGAATCCGTAAAAACAGGCTAACCATCCGCATTTTAATACCGTTTTGTTTTTTCAAAAAGGAGTCACAAAAAGAAAGGCGCAAAAACAGCTGAATCACGCCAACTTTGACACAGGTTTTGTGGCTTTCCATGCTGCTTATCAAGTTGATAATTCGAACAATATATTTATGTTTACCAATAAAAATGATTCAATAATTTAAAATGTATTCAACTTATCGTGACGATTAGCCTCCTATTAGCCCCGAGAGGTTCGTGTGGTGCCCCCTTATGGTGAACCGGGGTGACGTCACGGCGAGGACAGAATTTTTCCCTCACTCGCACAGCTTGCCCTGTGGAGGCCGTGACAACGTTAGCTGTCGGCGCGCTCGTTTCTGTTGAGTTTTTTTTTGTGTATTTTTCGTAGGAAGTGTAACTTTTAATATGTTGACTTATTGAGGTATGGCCTCCAGCTACAGGCGAAACTTCAACCAACATTTAAGGCATGGTTGACAGGGCAGGCAAAGCATGAATCGCAGCTGGTATATGAAAATGAAGAAATATGGCCACAATTGCAGGAGCATCGCTATAGATTCACATCTCACACAATTAATGCTGATGATGGTCCGAATGAATTGGCAGATTATGTATGGTATTTTGTGTGTGTGTGTTTTTTTTGGTGTGTCTGCTTTTAAACAAAAACCCCGAAGCACAAAAGCTGCATGCTGCTCGAGCAACATGTTAAATGTAGTCTGAGCGATGGAGAGAGGATCACAAGTGAGACAGCCCAAGTACAGAGGCGAAGTAAAGAAAGAAGGAAAGTTTATTTATTTATATTGCTTGCAATTGACCCCTGCTGAATTCGGATAGTATTTCAAGTGACTCTACTGGTGGTATCTGTGGACTTGTTTATATCATTCCTCAAGTAATGTACAACAAACGTAAGTGAAGGTGTCTAGCCCGTTATTAGTCCCTTAGGCTCTAAAATTGTGATTTTAACTAAATCAAATTGTTCTGAAGCTAAAACAACAGACGATTTTCTCACGCAATCTGTCACCCTTCATAGGTTCCACATTGTTTGCTACTAGTGCAGCATCTATCACTGGACAGTCGCTTAAATGCTCGCTGTCCCTCCTGTTTTTCTCTGTTGTCAAAGAGTTCAACTGTAGGAAGTTTGGAAGCTGAGTAAGCTTGTCGGGACCTGCAGCAGTGTTTCTTTTAATTGGAAATAACAATTTACGCTAAACAGTGTATTTTCCGAATACCCAAGAAAGAATGTCAGGAAAAAGTATCAACATTTCAAATTACGGCACTATTGCTGCACATGTTTGGGGCAGTTCAATACATCTCATACAGGCAACAGGGGGCGATTCGGCTGTTTTTTCTGCTACCATAAAAACTAATTTCCAGTAATTGTGCAAAAAAAACAAATAAAACATGCCTGCATATGTGTACGAACTATATCATTAATTCACGAATAAGCTACATTTATGCAAAAAACAACCCTGTTCCACGAGCACTTTAAAGGCCTTCAGACCCAGGGCCTTTAAAACATTTGCGAACCAACGCATGCAGAGTGGCACGCTCAGAGTCGGGGTCGCGAGCTAATTTGAAGACCGCCCAAAGGCTTTTGATATAAATGTTATTTCAAATGCCTGCAAAGTGGGATGTAATATTTTCCTACATGATCAACATGCAAGGAACATAATTCCAGCGTCTGAAACACTTACACCGACGCTTCACCAACCCCTCGCACGATTGCCTTGTGCCGTGTGAACCAACAGGGAGGTTCATCGTTGGAATTGCCTCCGCCGATGGCTGCCGGGATTTGTAACCCAATTATAAAGGTAAAAGTGACAAGCAGGCTTATGAAAGCTACGGAAACACGTCGCTATCGACCTAACCCAGCATCTTATACACCGGGTAAACAAGGTCCCGCTCCTCGAAGTACTTGCGGCACACAACGCCAAACCAGGAAAGTGGGGCAGGGAAGCGAGCCGGATGCGAGATCGCGAAGCGGAGTCCTTTCCCTGACGTCACGGTACACCTCGCCCTATCAGGGCGTGGCGACCGCAGCGGCACTTGTGTTCGCTCTCGGGGCTAATAATATGTCCACCTGGCCGTAGAACTTACGTGGTTATACTGCACTAGTTTGGCCTTGACGGATGTTTAAAATCATTGTGAAAATCATAAAATAAACACCTTGGATAGACGATATAAATTTAATCAATTTAACATTCTGGTGCATTTGAACGTGGTGTAGATTACGCATAAGCGATAGTTTCTATACTTCGTTTCGACTTAGATCCAGACGCTGCCGACGTATACGAGCTAACGCGACGAATCAGGCAGCGCCAAAAACAAAAGTCGCTGGGACGTTTCTGTTTATGATTTGTTCAGTGATGATAGACAACGTACAGACACATCACTAACACCATGATGGCGCGCTTTTGACGCTGTCTGATTGGCCCCATCAGCTCGTAGAGACAGCTGCGTCTCGACTTAAAGATGAAACGAAGTATAGGCGATATTTCTGCGTGGGTGGCGGAGATTGCACCGTCCATGAGACAATGGGTGACAGTTATAATACCGAAAAAAAAATTCCTGAGGAAAGTACGCAATTGGTTGGTGATTATAGGCCTGTCCGTTTACTGGCGGTAGATTATACAAGGCTTGATAAAATACCGAGTTAGCGCCTCGAGCGTGCGCTGCCAACAATCGTCGGGAAATATCAAGCATGCAGATTTAAAAGACATGTAATTGGCTCTAATCCACATAATATGCGAATGATACCGGAGATGAAGAAAGCGACGCAAACACCGATAGCTGTGATGCAGGCCGAGCTAAAGAATGCGTCCGATAAGGGGTCGCATTTTTTATTTCCTTTTCACCCAGGGGGCACTGCAGGTGGGCTATCAACTTTTCGACTATGTTAAAATATGCTACAAAAATATAACTTGACTTTTAGTTAACGGATTCAAATCCTTCTTCATATCACTGCCCTCTTCGGTTAAACAGGGTTGTCCAGCATCATCCGTTATATTCGCACTGTTCCTCGAGCCTCTTTTCTTGGCAATTGTACACGGCCAAAATATGCAGGCAGCCAAGCTAACTGTGTCATCAATTATTGTACTGGTTTATGCCGATGATGTCAGCATCGTTTGTTCGTGAAGGCCAGAACTGGAATTTGCTCTCAGCCACATAGAAGAGTATTGCACCTTCTCAGGTGCTGAAATGAAAGTAACAATGTCAGCAGGTTCCTGACTAGGATAGGGCCAGTTTGAACTTGGGAGACGAGAAAACGTAAAAACATAGATAGAAGAAAGAGCCTGAGATAGAGATACTGCTGGACTACCAACTATGGATTTAATGCTTCTTCCTCTTCTTGAACCTTAACTGTGTGCTTCTTCTTTTTTGTTCATCCTTAGAGCGCCATACAATTCAAAGATGAAATAAAATAAAATAACATGAAATTAAATGAAATGAGAGCCACATGCATTCCACATACAAACCGAGATTGACAAAACCGCACTCCAGCAGTGCGTGACACACCTCTAATACTGTTTTTCTTTTGAGGTGAGCTTTAGCAGGACGTGGCACCCCGCAAGTACTGTTTTTCTTTTGTGGTGAGCTTGATGGATGGCACGCTGACGCATGTCTCTTCGTTTTCTTCGATGGCCATGGTCTCCAGCATCTCTCGTGCATACGGGTTTTTGGGTTTTCCGAGGATGGTAAGGCTGCTGAACACTGACCTGCATTTACAGCTGCGGCAATGAGCTGGTAGATGGCCCGCTGTAGTTCCCTTGAGAGATGCTGCGTGCTCACGTGTCCTATCATTAATACACCTGCCAGTCTGGCCTATGTAGCATTTGCCACATGATAGGGGGATGTTATAAACAACCCCCGTTTCACACGGGGCATATTGTGTCTATGAGAGATGTTGCACATTTTCTTTTCGTTGGTGTGGCGGTTGACCTTGCGGCACATGGAGTACGCTTTGTTTGGGGCAGAGCACACGACCTTAATGCCCTGCCTTGCGGCTATCTTTTTTAATTTATGAGTAATCCCAAGGATGTAGGGTATCACTGAGATCTGTTTTTGAGTTTTTGTAGACTCTCTTCCGTCTGTATCAGCTGATTTGTGCTTTAGTTTAGTGCAGATGTTTTCACACACACAAACCAGGAGACCGATCGGATACCCAGCATTACGCAGTCTGGAAATTTGCTTGTTGAAACTTTGCCCAATATTATGATCGCAGGATTTGTTTAAGGCCGATACGAGAGCAGTCTTCGCAACACCTCGTTTTACTGTTTTTGAATGTCCGGATGTAAAAGGAAGAAATCCTTTGCTTGACCTTGGTTCGTATTTCCAACACACGTGTATTTCATTAAATTCTAGTGTGAGGTCCAGGAACTTGATGGACCTATCAACGGGTAGTTCATGGGTGAAAGCCAACTCTGGGCAGCTTTTTTGGAAGCGTTGTAAAACAGCTTCTTTGCATCCATTGTTTTGAGCTTCTACCTCCGTTTTAGTAAGAATTAAGAAATCGTCAACATACCTGAAGATGGCTGTAATTCTGTCAGGTCCTGACTAGGCCCTGGCTGTCTAAGCCTGACTTTTACATCGGTGTCTAATGATCGGTGTCTAATGGACTGCCTCGCTCTTAATCGTCTTAGTAATATGCTTGGATCTAATTACGTTGTGTAGTGGGGTAGGCGGTGTCAGGCTACAAGCCTTTACATTAAAAACTGCCGTTGCGTAAGGAAGAATTGTCTCTATTTTAAACCGATGCTAAGTTTATAACCTGGTGTCCTTCTCATGCGCATGCTTCTCAGCACAAGCTATGCTTTGCCAAAGCACTGAAGTGCAAATATTAAAACGTATTTGCGCAACCTATGTTTGGAATTCTTGTTTTGAAAGAACAGAACGCACTAACAGCTTTGGTAGTCCGCATAAGCGTGCTTTAGGGCTGGTCGATATGGACTTTAGGCAGAAAGTGCATCGGTTTATGTTTTTTCGAGATAACAAAAATTCCAGGTTCGCTCAGGCATTGCAGGCGATATCTTTCCTCGTGGCTTAGTGTCGACTGCGTGGACGACCAGCACCTTCAAGATAACAAAGCCGTAGTGCTGATAGAGATGTCGTCATCAACCAAGGCCAATGCTGGTAACAGTTTGGACGCGACGATTGCGTCAACTTTTGGCTCAAACTTGACTCGAAGCCGAGCGCTAACGCAGCGCTCGTTTCCAATCTGTGTACAGCGTTGGCTTTCGCTGGTGACGCAAAAATGTCAGCACTGCGGTCTTGTCTTCTAGGTGGTGTTTGGACGGCGCTGCAAAAATGACACCAGCCTTGCGTTATTAGACAGAAATATCGGAGGTGGTGAAGCTTTTGAAAGATTTTTTAAAGAGTAGCTGAGCAAGGTCAAAAGAAAGCGTTTATTCTCTCACACAATTAACTTGGTGATGACACCGCCCCTCTAGCGCTCGTGCTTTGCGGAAGCAGATGGACCCAATATAAGTTACGGCATTTACAAAGGTACACTGTTCGGCAGGATATGACAGATTTCTTTGTCAGGTTTCACGTAACAGTGCCACGAGTTATAGCATCGGAGAAGACAATAATGTGTTCATCCGATGGGGCCCAAACTTTGCCTTTGTCTTCTCACAAAAAGTCCGTAGAACGCTTTTTACTTTTATTTAAATGCCGAATTGTTTTGGGCGCAACTACGCGCAGAGAGCACAGTTGAGCTGTACCAAACGTGGTACTCCATACAGTTCCTAGAAGTAGGCAGGCAGGAATTCACCCTAAGCTGCCAAATATTGACCCTGATTGTACTGCATGAAATATGGAACTCCCGCACTGATACACGGTTGTAAGAAAATGAGGGAAACCCACATAGTGATACTTGGTTGACGGTGTTAGCAATGTCGGCTTCTTAGTGAAGGAAATCCCTGAAAGTGACTTGTTTAAAACTCTGAAGATTCAAGTAACATAATACGCTCTCCACATAAAAAAGTGTGTTCTACAGTATCCGCGATGTCTTCTCTTTCAAAGTCACTTGCCTTCCGATCTGAATTTGAGTGATTAATCTGCTGTGACTTCTGAATAAATGTCGGATTTGGGATGTACTAGTCGGAAGCTGCCGACTACTCAGTTATTCGTGCATACAGTCCCTTTATGCAATTAAAAGAAAACGAAATTGTCAACGCATGCCGCTGTCACACAGAGGAATGGGGTTTGAATCCGTCTCTTACCGGATCCACATTTTAATATTTCTTTGCTCTTCTAAAAAATCTCAGCTCATTTTTTACTCCCATCGAGTGCTCTTGTTCAGAACATGGACCAGTAGCGTGTCTGAAAGTAGCGACAACGCGCTGCTTCAGGTTCAACCACCTTTCGGTCGCCGACGCAAGATTCGTGGCATCTTTCTCTTTAAAAGGGCTATGAAACGATTTTTCTAATTTTGCTAAATACTACTTAGAGTCACCCTCTAACGTTAATAACCAAAAATACTTGCTTTAGTTACTTTTTTCTTTTTTTTAAGCAGTTTGCAAACACAGTGGGCAAATAAATTCGAGAAATATATGAGTATCGTTCACTCTCTTAACTCGGAGCCAGAACAAGCGGCCACGTGGCCTAGTGTCTATCCTAGGCCGCCAAGGTTAATCACGGCCACGCTCAGGAGTGAGCAAAATAAAAATTGCGTGCTCAGATCCAGGCATTTCTAGAGTTCGGCTATTTTCATCACCGCAATTGTAAGACACGATCAACTTACTAGAACGACTCAGTTAGGAAACTGCCATAGAGCCTGCTCTGAAAAAGTGGCGCTGATCTTTATCCCAAAACCGAGCTAATGGCGATCGCAACGCTGCCTTTTATCCCGCAGCGGCCACTCCGTGAACTGCACGGCTGCACTTACTGGTTCCGTTGAGTCACAGAACGGTCGGTGGAGCCATCTCCTATGGCCATCTTGCAGTAGTCATATAAAACAACCTTTATGTTTCAACTCATCTGTAAAAGGTGGCGCTGTTATTGTATTTAGCTCGGTCTCGGTGGACTCCAGTGGCCCAGGTGTCAAGGGTTAGTTTGCCAACTGAGTGTTTTAGTAACGTTGGCCACGAGTCACTACCCGAGCGCCCGCCGAGGCAGCGATTGTTAGGGGCCGAAGTCGAGTGCTCAAGTAGTTCTCGTGATCCATGCATGAGCCACGCTCCACTGTCGTAAGGCAGATGGTTTCAATACCACGTTTACGTCATCAAGCTTTGCGAAGGCAAGACTCAAGAAATAGTTCTCATTTATTCTTGCAATTTCAGCGCGACAAAGCAGAATCTGAATCAGTTGCGGTATAAGCGAGTATACTTGTGCCAGCGAATCAAAACATATGTGCTTGAAATATATAAGCTAACTCTACATCATTGTTACGTCCAGTACGAAGCCAACCATTAAAAATAGCACATCTTTTATGACCTTTATTCACTCACAACAAAGTTATCTGTGAACGTACCAATTTATATCCCACTCCAAGTCAACTATAAAAACTAGAAATGCGTGCGATGGCTTGTGGGAAATCGTTTAGAAGCTCTGATTTCTTTGATCGCGGTATCGTCATAAAATGGTAAGGGAGAATCATAAAGCTATCAGTACGTTGCAACTGCAGGACCCTCACTATCTCATTCTCATTCCCTTTTTTAAAGTTACTGTTTTGTTGTTTTTGTTTATTTGGCACACTCCGCTTTGGTGGAGTGTGGGCCAAGTGAACTATTTGCTCACGGAGTAAAGGGTGAAGACGCCACATGGGACAGATAAGGAAACTTGGCTTGCTTGTCGCAGAAGTTGGGCCATGAGTGCGATGATAATTTTTTATTTGGGGTTCGTACAGAACAGCGGTGGCTAAAGTGCGGCTCGCGAGCCACATGTGGCTCTTGGCTCGTCTAAGTGCGGCTCGCGTCTCCTTGTTAAGCGTGCCCCAATCCCCTCCAGTGTCCCCAAGAAAAAATCATTCTATAATATAAAAAAAAAACTCGCAGTGTCGGCAGCCTTGCACTAAACTATGTACATACAACTCAACCACTTTTTGACACATAGATATGTCCAGTGACCCTGTTTCCTTTTTTGTTCTATAAAAAATATCGAACTGTATACGCATAAAGGGCGTCAAGTACAGTAACTGTCCAGCGAACCATGCATTCATGTTGCCGCGAGCGAAGCTGACCAAGTAGTCAGCGCTCCCGTGGCCTTTCGGCTATCGTGCTTGACTTCTACGCAGAAGGCCAGGGTTCGATTCCTGGCCGGGGCTACACATTTTTGTTGACTCTGTAATGTGATGTTCTGGCAAGTTCGAGAACCGTCTTGCTGATTCGAGGTTAGAATGTTCTAGGCGCCAAACCTTCTACGCCGAATGCTCCAGAAGCCCACGCGTGTACAAAAGGGGCTCCGCGTGGCAAGCCGGAGGCAGTCTCGCCCCAGCGCTCGAACCTGCTCTTACGTCGACTTCGACGCCCGCGACGCTCTGTTCTTATTCTCTGTGTTCTCTTTATTTTGGGCACAAGTTCTCCCAGTAAACGTTAATTTCCTCCTGTTCATTTATTGTTCTTCTAATCACCACCCGTGACAATATGTGCTTAGCGGTTGAAGATACGCTCTGCTGTTTGGTGTTGTCTGTTGTAGTCGGCACTTATACTATTCCCTTTAGAAAGCCCCCTTCCCTCCATATTTATTTTTAATTAATTAGCCCCGCCACATCCCCCTCCCCCCCTATCCACCGCCTTTTTGTTTTTCCTGTTGCTCTTGTAACTTTTATATTTTTGTCTGCGGCTCGACCCCATGTCACCCTGGCCACACCTGATATGACATATCACACAGTAGTTACCACATAGCCTGCTTGTCGATGTCCAACAGTGACCGGACAGGGTGAGCGCACGATCTACTAAAAAGCCTTCACTCTTGACCGCTCTTTCGTAGCTGATAAAGACCGTTTGCCGGCCGCAGTTTCTGAATTTTGACACTCGATGCTTGCAAAAGCAAGCAGCGGCAGTAACTATTCTGTGACTAAAAAGTTGATAAGGACAAAACGGATAAGAAAAAAGTATCTCACTCGTGCACCCCAATAATGAATCTCCGTCGGCACTCCTCGAGGGGACGTAGTGAGGCCAATTGCTTTCATCTTAAGAAGTAATTCAGCAAATGACGGAGCGTAGTAGAAAATTTGACTTAGGTATGAATTCCTCGCAGACACAACATCATCATTACGTTTAGAATGCTCTATGTATTTTCGCAGACCGTGGTTTAGATTGAAACTTTATAGATTGTTCCTTGTTATTTGCCTGATACACTACATAGATGATTCTGATCGGCTCACCGCGCGCTGAGGAATATGGCAACCTTGCAGATTTGTTTTCTTTTTTTCTTCATGGGTTAGATTCAATAAAAAAGGGTTCGATTAATCAGAGAAAATCTTTATGGGTTAGATTTAATAAGAAAAGCGTTACCCTCGAGTGTAACGAATAAGCGTTACACAGAGACCAAGGCAACATACATCACACACAGCCTAAAGCCGGCATTGCAGAAGCATTCTGAAAGAAGGCATTTTTGGTTATAATCAATCATATGTACTTATAATTATGCTTAATTAATTGTGAAAAGCGGATAAGTGGAAATCGCACCCTTGAGCGTGTTATGCTCAGCGCGATTTTGATGCTCGGCGCTTAGAAGAAGAAATGAAAGAGAAGTAAAAGAGCAGGTCCATGTGTGGCTCATCGGAGCCCGCGTGAACAGGTGATTACATGCCCGTGCAGCTAACTCCCGGGTGACGACGCTGCTGCCCACGTGATCGCAAATGTCGCCAGGACGATTATAACGCGCCAGCCAATAGCGTAGCGAGCAAATGACTTAACGGCTGAGCACAGCAGCTAATAAAGAGATTATCAGTAGTCATCAACCTCCTCTCCTCGAAAATACATCTTTACCACATGGGGTTCCTCGCAATCAAAGAACACTAAAGGCTCAAGAAGCCACCCGCTCTATAGTAAGAGACGTAACCTATCTACGCTACCATGAGAATATATTCTCCGTTGCTCTTTTGTATTAAACAGTGACCCCTCAGTGCCAAATCATTATCGAGCACTTTCGAAACCACCCGTATGAAGGAACGCATATGCATAGCCCAGTTCAAGCTGTCGTACTGTCGCGGTGCTCCGAGGAAGATGGCTACCGCCGACGCACTGAGATTCCAGATTCGCTAAAACAGCAGAGACGGCTGTCTCTATTGTCTCGACGGGTTTCCACAACGGTTGTTGTTGGCAGCCGCCCCTCCATATTTAAAAGGGAAAACCTCCAGGTTGCGCGTTTCTAGCTGCTCCAACTACGCCAAGGCTGTGAGCACCAAATTCAATTACTTTTTGTGGAGTAAGGTACATTCTCTAGTAGACGCAAAGTTTTTACAGAATCCGTAGAAAATTCTCGTTAAAGCGTGCCCCTCCCGTATTCAACTATTTAATAAATTTAAGCTTGTCTGTATTATTCTGATTATACCAATGATCACGTGGGTGTGTCGCATCTGCATCGTATACAAATTCACCCAAAGCTGCGTGTAACGCAAAACACCTTGTGTGCTGCTCATGTTCATCAAAATGATTAAAGGAAGCTGCAATACTTTTTTTCAAGTGTACACGTTATATTATACACGCTTTAATTATCCTTAAAACATTAATTATTACGATAATGTTGTAAATTACATCATGAACTGTTTTTTTACTTGGCATTTCTGGGCGAAAATGTATAGCATTTGGCTCTACAGTCGTCTGTGCAATCTCTTGGAGCCGTATCAATGGAACGCCATAGTTTCCCCAAAGAGATTGAACAATTTGCCTCTGCTAATATAACTATTAAAAGTAAGCGCTTCAAGTTCCGTTCCGTGTTACACCAGATTTTGCTGTTTTCACAGAGTAAGTGTATAGACAATGTCATATATTCTTCCACATTTTCAACTTCTCTCAGCCTGATGCACCAACTAACCAAACAATTATTCACTTTTAATGCGGTAAACAATATTGAGAGGTAAAAGCTGACAGCTTTCTTAAAGATCTCCTTTACTCTAACGGTGTACAAACATTCTTATGATAGGAGATTACGTAAGATTATGTCCCGTTCCTGCATAACGTATTTGGGTCGCATGTCACGGATATATGTTGCCAGTTAAAGTCCGAAAATGTATCTCCAACCAAAATTTGGATGGCAACCCGACGTTTCAAAACCAACTCGGTTCTTCTTCAGGGGTGACTGAAGGCACGCGGACACAGCAGCAGCTCCTAACCACTTCGTCTTCAAAAGAGAAGAAAGGAAAAGAAAATGAAAAAAAAATTAAAAGAAGAGATTAGGAAATTGAAAAAGTGTAAAATAACTTTTTAGCTATGGAGATGGTCGTCTCTTTAGGTTTTCCGTCAGGTCACGAAGGCCATGCGCATACACAGAGGGCAAAGCGCCCAGCGACCTGTTAAGGTTTCCTGGCGTGTGCTGGATTTGCCACGATTCCAAGAAAAGTCTTCTTCAAAAATTGGACTCTGTGTCCACCACGTGCGCATTCGCGAAGTCAATGCGATGGTCTAGGGTATCGCAATGTTCGGTGATGGCGCTGCGCTCACTGTCAAACTTCCGCACGTCGTTCTTGTGTTGGCGGATACGCTCGGGAAAGTTCTTCGTCTCGCCGATGTAGGTTGCGGAGCACTCTGCGCAAGGAATGGTGTAAACCACGCCCTGTGCCCTTTCTTTCGGTCTTGGCATAAACCTTCCGAGTGTGGACGTGGGCTTGTGGGACACCAGAATACCTTCCTTTCCCAGTACCCGTGCGAGCGCTTTGCTGGTTCCCTTTACGTAGGGAACGCTGATGCGCGCGACTCGATGGGGCTCGCTTTCTTCTACTGGCATCTGGTTTTGTCTGGCGAGACCTTGGCGTTGGGCGATGCGCTCAATAAAGCTACTAGAGAAGCCATTTTTTCTTTAGGTCCTCAATTATGGTCTTCTTCTCCTCCTTTTTATCGGTTTCCGATGAGCAGATAGTCGTTGCCCTACGCAGGAGGGTCGAAACCACTGAGGCCTTATGACTCGTTGGATGGTTGGAGTCAAAATCGAGGTAGCGTCCGGTGTGTGTTGGTTTTCGGTACCCCGTAAACGTCAGATCTTGCCCTCGTCGGTTCACCAGCACAGCAAGGAACGGCAAGGTGCCATTCGTCTCACATTCCACGGTAAATTGTATGGCCGGCTCGATAGAGTTGAGGTGTGCCAAAAAATTAATCACGTCCAGTTTTTTGAGAATGCGGAAACAATCATCCACATAGAGCATGAATACTTTTGGGCTGTTGGGGAAAGACCTCAGCGATTTTTGCTCGATTGCTTCCATCGTGAGGTTCGCCGTTGTGACCGAGATGGCCGCACCAATTGCAGTGCCACTGACCTGTTTGAAAAGCTCCCCCTTGAAGGTGAAGTATGTGCTGCCGAGACGACACTTGTGGCAAAAGCCTGCAAAGCCTGCAACTCTTTGCAGGCTTTTGCCACAATTGTCGCATCTACTGCTTTGGATAAACGACGGACTTCTCAGAAAGAGAAGTTTCAAGGCTAACCAGATTGGACGATTCAAGCCGAGGCACCAATGACACTAACTTTGTCAAGACCTCTCCTCTCGACAACTTTCGCAATGCGAGATTGCGGTCTTGGCAAAAGGCCACGGATTCAATATGACCACGCAACGGCCGCCTCTTCCAAAAATGGTCACGGCTGTGGAGGACGGAATTATGCGCTTAGACCCTAGCATCCGGGATGGAGTGCGGCTTAAAGCGGTGGGCATCCTTTCGGTGCTCCCACCACGGCAACGACACAGCCTGTCGGCGGAAGAAGTTACAGCGCTTCGCAAACTTCGCGAAGATGCGGAGATTGTGCTTCGATCTGCCGGCCGACAAAGGGAAGTCGACCGTCGTCATGGACCGGGAGGTATACGAGGAAAAGGTACGGGATCTTCTTGGCAGCCATGCTTATGAGAAACTCAGGAAAGATCCTACGCCACAGTTTCAGAGGAACTTGAACAAAATCCTGGCAGAGATTTTCAAGAAATACCCTGAGTCAAAGAGCCTTTACTTGCGACTAATTTGCAGGAATGGCTCCGCTCCAGGATTTTATGGCCTTCCAAAGATCCACAAACCTAACGTGCCTCTAAGACCTATTGTGGACTTTACAACCTCACCACTTCGGGCGCTATTCAATTATCTTCACCGGACTTTGGCTCCCCTCGTCGGAAACACGTCGACCCATCTAGAAAATGCTGGCCACTTTGTGGAACGCGCCTCGCAAATACATCTCAGCGACGATGACACCATGGTGTCTTTCGACGTGGTGTCCCTCTTCACAAGTGTCCCTGTTCCCCTTGCAGTTGCTGCAGCCTGCGAAGCCCTCGAAAAAGACAGCTCCTAGACCACAAGAACCAACCTCACTGTGGAGGAACTGTGCCGTTTGCTCGAGTTTTGTCTCAGCAGCACATAATTCACCTTCAAGGGGGAGCTTTTCAAACAGGTCAGTAGCATTGCAATGGGTGCGGCCATCTCGGTCACAACGGCGAACCTCACGATGGAAGCAATCGAGCAAAAAGCGCTGAGGTCTTTCCCCAACAGCCCAAAAGTATTCATGCGCTATGGGGATGATTGTTTCTGCATTCTCAAGAAACTGGACGTGACTAATTTTTTAGCACACCTCAACTCTATCGAGCCGGCCATACAATTTACCGTGGAATGTGAAACGAATGGCACCTTGCCGTTCCTTGATGTGCTGGTGAACCGAGACGAGGACAAGATCTGACGTTTACGGGGTACTGAAAACCAACACACACCGGACGCTACCTCGATTTTGACTCCAACCATCCAACGAGTCATAAGGCCTCAGTGGTTTCGACCCTCCTGCGTAGGGCAACGACTATCTGCTCATCGGAAACCGATAAAAAGGAGGAGAAGAAGACCATAATCGAGGACCTAAAGGAAAAATGGCTACTCTAGTAGCTTTATTGAGCGCATCGCCCGACGCCAAGGTCTCGGCAGACAAAACCAGATGCCAGTAGAAGAAAGCCAGCCCCATCGAGTCGCGCGCATCAGCGTTTCCTACGTAAAGGGAACCAGCGAAGCGCTCGCACGGGTACTGGGAAAGGAAGGTATTCTGGTGTCGCACAAGCCCACGTCCACACTCGGAAGGTTTATGCCAAGACCAAAAGATCGTCTACCAAAAGAAAGGGCACAGGGCGTGTTTTACACCATTCCTTGTGCAGAGTGCCCCCCAACCTACATCGGCGAGACGAAGAACTTTCCCGAGCGTATCCGCTAACACAAGAACGACGTGCGGAAGTTTGACAGTGAGCGCAGCGCCATCACCGAACATTGCGATACCCTAGGCCATCGCATTGACTTCGCGAATGCGCACGTGGTGGACACAGCCCAATTTTCGAAGAAGACGTTTCTTGGAATCGTGGCAAATCCAGCACACGCCAGGAAACCTTAACAGGTCTCTGGGCGCTTTGCCCTCTGTGTATGCGCATGGCCTCCGTGACCTGACGGAAAAGCTAAAGAGACGACCATCTCCATAGCTAAAAAGTTATTTTACAATTTTTCAATTTCCTAATTTCTTCTTTTTAATTTCTTTTCATTTTCTTTTCCTTTCTTCTCTTTTGAAGACGAAGAGGTGAGGAGCTGCTGCTGTGTTCGCGTGCCTTCAATCACCCCTGAAGAAGAAACCGAGTTGGTTTTGAAACGTCGGGTTGCCTTTGAAGTTTTGGTTGGAGATAGATTTTCGGACTTTAACTCTCACCCAACCAGGCAGATTTATGCCGAATATGTTTACTTTTAAGTTTTATGTTGCCAGTGTTTTGTTTTGAAACAGGATAACCATCTCCAAAGCGATGCCCTCTTAGTTATAACTTAAATCTCTAGGGCGTGTTTCTGAGTGTGAGCAATTTGTACTTCACGGGATTATAGAGGAAGAGAAAAAGCATTTTCAAGAGAGTCTATCATTTTCTCCGTATAAGGAATACGGATATTGAGTTGAAGTAAACCATTTTTTGTGTGTGCGAGTGACATTATTTTGTCATCTTTATTTTAGTTATGCTGTCCATGAAACATTTTAGAATCTAACGACAACAATGAAGTTAGAAAACGAGCTTATAGTCTGGCGAAATTTACATTTGTTTTGCATAATCTGGTTGAAAAAAGAGCGGTTTGAATTTCCTAGAATGCAGGCTACACGAATCTTTCTGAGTACGTTCTTTCTTTTTGTTTGATTGGCGGCGGAAATAGCTTTGCTTCGAAGAACATTTCTGATCCGTAACATAAATATGTTTTTCTTTGTGCATTTTCTAATACGGGCTCGGAAATTGGTTGAGATGCAACACTGGGACTTTTCAAAACACATGCATTCATGGAATGCGAATACACTGAACGGCAATCGCTTTCTCGTTTTCTTATTTATTGGGGCACTGTAGTAAACATCAGAGATCCATAATTATAGTTTAAAAAACCCTTACTGCGGTAGCGTGTCAGAAAGAGTATAGTTTCAGTGGAGTTTAATCGTAAACAATGTACTTACCTACTTAAGAGGCATTTCCTTCTCTTCAAATTCACACCCAATTGCCATTGTTGCAGGATTTATTCCAGGCTGAAAGGGTTCCATTTTGCTAAATCTTTTGTGTTCTGACCTATTTGCAAGTAGGTCCTCATCGAAGGTTGTTTTGATAATCGTAGAACGCTTCTTGTCCAAAAGCTTTTACCACAAGGATAGGTAGTTTTTATAAAGCGCTACGTATGTCATACTTGTCTTGGGGAGGCATAAAGTTGGGAATATAAGCGATGGTGAGAAGCCGGGAATTGATTCTAGAGAGATCATTCATTTAAGCTTTTTACTATTACCGTATTTAGTCGAGTAACGTCCGCACTCTTCGCGAGGCAGGCTTATCTGTCTAATTTTCAGAAAAAGTTCCCATCTGTGAATCACAGCGTTCCGGGTAAGAAAAGTTGCCTGTAAAGAGGTTATGAACATGAATATGGGGCATGTGAAGCATTATGCCTACTGTAGCAGAGGTAGATAGTCTTTTTTTTAATTTCGACATTATCGCTTTCACGCTTTCGCTAGGTTACTTTTGTTGATCGGGATAAAATTTTATTCACATTTTCTGTTGTAATTGGACACGGAAGCAAGTTCCTGAAGGCCGTTTATCTGACACAAAGTACGTGTGAACGAAATATTTCATTCAAAAGCATGCACTCATATTTGCCGGATAAGATCACGCTCGTGGTTAAAATTTATTTTGTCATCATTGCGTCATTAGGAAACGGAAGATTGTTGATATCGCATGCATTTTATTCTGCTTCAAAAATATGATTCATTTTAATTTTTTAATATATAAATTACCAGATAACTCAAAATTATACCTGAACATCAACCTGGAGCGAGTACCATCACAGCTAGATGTACACATGTGAAGCGTGCAATAGTAATGCAATACGCTCAAATGAACAGCACGCGTATTGTGAGAATTTTCAAACCAATCTTCTCAAAACGCCATGTATCACAAACAACACGACATCAGCCCCTCCTCCCCCCCCCCCCTCTTCTATTTTTGTTTTTTTACAGGTTTATCCTTACGATTGTGAAAGGCTACCATAGTACACATCGCGACACTGTAAGCGCGAACACGACATCGACGCATTTTCGCATTTTACTTCTATATAGTATTAGCGAGCACGAAATTTTATCGCTTACATTACAGAACTAAATGAGCTCTTTCCGTTGCAATAATAACTTGAATGACATCCCTTGGTTGTAAAGAGTAAAACTGGAAAAACCGGCGATCGCTTGTTCGCGCTAACAGTGTCGCGCTCTGTACATGCTTGGTGAGAAATTGACGCTTTAAGATTGTTCAGTTTTGAAATCTTTAAATCATAACTGCATGCGCCCGTCATATCGATGTTATCGGGTTCGTTTATTAAAATGAAAAATGAGGAATATTAAGGTAAAGCCTTGCATAAGAAGTATAACGACTTCCTTTAGAGAGCACCACTTGCTATCTAAGCACGATTATAAAGGAGGGTGTGTGCGGTATGGGAAAACTAATATTTGCAGTTCTATTTCGATCTATCGATCAAACTGACATATGCGAAATTGCGTTTGACGCAGAGGACGCGAACTCGAGTCTTGCATTCCCTGCACGCGGTGCCGAGTCCAGAGCAGCAACATCCACCTTTTGCACTCTTTTTTTTTTAAAGTTTCGCGAGGCTTTTTAATGTGTTTCTGAGTTCTTTATCCTTCCTTTTTTGTATTCGTTTATTTTTTTCCTCTTTTATTCTGGCGGTGCGTGACTGGCGGAACTCACGCCACAGATTCAGCCGTTGCCGCAACCCTTTTCGCCGTTAGCGTTGTTAGAGGCCGCCGCGGCACGTGTGAATACTCTTTTAAGGCTAAGTTCAAAATAGATTCTAATAATAAAATTCTGCATTAAAATGAAGGTAAAAACAGTTTCTTGAAAGAAGGAGTAAGCGGAGGAAGAGGAAACGCCTATGCTATCTTCAGAAGTATAAACATCATGAGCATAAACGCCCCGGATGTAAGCATCGTTGTTCGAGTGAGTCTTTCGAAGCAAACTACATCAGGTCTAGAATGGTCACCTTGAAAATGAGCTTTTACTCTGTATGTAGCGTTTGCATGTGTTTTTGCCTTTGACTGATCTCTGACTTCATGTTAAGTCACGGTGAAAGAAGAAAGAGGTTTCTGAAAAAAGCTAGAAAGGGGGCAGAAATCTCACTCGTGCTTCGCGCGTCTTCCGGCAGGGGCACTGTCGGCTTGGGGCCACCGTGCAGGCGCTGTTCGGTGCCACACGTCCTTGAAAACGTGTATGAGAATGAGGACGGTTTTTCGAGCCCCTGGTCAGGTCGCACGTCTCACGGCGTTAGCCAGAAACGCGAGCGAACATTAGATGCACTCCCTCAATGGAGAGTCGGCGCCGTTCAGACACCTCTCTTTTTCCACGTGGGTTCAACCAAGCGTTAAAATGCCGATTACTGCCTTGGGACAACCATAATAACGTAAAACTGCGAAAAAGGAGAAATATAAAAAGATAACTTGGAGCACCGCAGGGGAAGGAAGCTACCACTACATTTCTTCTTCAGCGGGCTTGTTTTTTATTACCATGCTCTGTAAGTACATTAGCATCAGACCCAGTCAAGCTACCTTGTAGAAGCCTTTTGTGAGGTGCCCTCAGCACAATAGTGCTGAAATAAGCAAGTTCAAGTTCAAGCAAGAAGCGAGTGTCCCAAGGAATTCAATCACCTATGTTTAAACATAAAAGGCTTTTTAAGGGAACCCCCCAATCCCAAACGTTTGTCTTTCTGTCCTACAGTCCGTGCATTTCGCGCTAAATTTAGCGGAGAAAGTAAATTGTTTTTGTTCACGTGATTCGGTTTGATGTCAAGTGACCTGACGTCACGTGATCTATGCGGCAATTAAGGCTGCCAAAACATGACTTGTAACGGCGCTAAGCGTGCCGGTGACAAAGGTGACGCTGACGTCTACACACTTCGATTTGATTTGGGGGTCGAATGAACTGTCGTTCGGAAATAGGAGAAGCGCACTACACTCAAACCATGCGATAAGGATGGAAGTTGTGTCTTCTATGAAAGAAATGTGCCTGTCTTTTTGTGCCTGAGTTTTTATCGTGCACTAACCTCCTCCTTTGGTATTTCTTGTGGTCCTAAATTTTCGCTGTTTGTCTTGCCAGCATTTTCTGCTTATGTAGACATTTCATATTATAACCCCACTTTATATTTTCCAGCCTTCCTTTCTGGGGGCTTTAACGTGTATTTAAACAAATCAGTGAATATTTTTGTACTAAGCCGCTCAATTTTTTTTTTATAGAGCAACAATGCTATTTGATTATATTTTTGGACAGAAAGAGGTTTCTGAACACGGCTAGAAAGGGGCACAAATCTCACTCGTGCTTCGCGGATTTCCCGGCAGGGGCACACCATTTGTGGTATTTATTTATTTGAACTGGTAAAGCACATAGACATGCTCTCACCGTTATAAACAGATAAAGCGGCGAGCGTAACGAATATTAAAAAAATTATCACCAAACAATGTTGTTGTTTGGGGCATTAAGCGGGACTAAAGCGAAAGTTTTATTACTGGCCAAGATAATTTTATCTACCATCGTTATTGATAACACTGCTTTGTTTTGGCATCACCTGATGCTATAACAGAGTCTCTCCATGTACTCTGCGGGTAAGGTAGATGTTACGAAAATGTCTTGCATGTTTAAAATGATGAATTATAATTCAGTAACTTGCTTCTTGCGCGCTCAATACAGATACAAAAAGGCTGTCATCTAAGATTGTTTACTGCTTGTTATTACAGCGTTCGTGAGACTCCGAGACGTGATGAAGTACGCCTTCAGACCCCCGGGAAACGTGCGCCTTGTACAATGCTGTGCAGAGAGGCAGAGCTATGATTCCATCATCTCGGAGCTTGAAGCCAAGCACGAACTCCGCGTCATGCTAGATCTCACACCGAGCGAAGTGGACAGGTTCATGACCAAGGTAAGCGTTTTACATATTAAGGCATGCCGTTTGGGACGTTTGTCTCGTCTACAATATATTTATGATAGCCTGAAGAGTCTCCAGTGATATTCGTTTGAAAAATCAACCCTCATGTCCGATTCTACAGGTGTCGTCTTTTGCATTTCAGTGCTTCTACGGTTTTCACTGAGCATTAAAAACATAAAATAATACCAAGCAATAAACGCATATATGAGTGTTCCATAACGTCTTCCCAAAGAGACCCTGGGCGACATTACTAAATGAGAATAAGTAGGGAGGCCAGCTGGAGATTGTTAATTATCATGTATAAATCCCGAAGCTAGGGCTATGAAAAAGAATTCAAATTTAAAAAAAAAAGGAAGTCACGGGAGGCTACTATGTGACGCGGGAACTCTTAGAGTGCAGGAATATCTATTTTCAATTTAACTATAAAGCATAAAGCAGATGGAGTTCACTCACTCAAGCACATTGTACTCACCTCCGTCCATCATACCTATACGTGAAACGTTTTCAGCTAAGGCGAAATTCACGAGCCAAATTAAAGTACCGCGACGAACTGAAGGTTCTATCCAAAGTGGGCATTTGACCGAATTTGAGTGTTATGGGCCAACTGGAAATTCTTGTCAGATTGAAGATTGAACTTTAGTCCGGCAGACGCTTATTTTTACAAAAATACCACAACTCGCTCTCTTTCTCTTTTTCTTTCTCTTTATCTCTCTCCGCTCAAAATGGAAAACAGAAAAAGTCACACTTCGGAGAGCAGACTACAAAACCAGAATTACACTACGGACGAACTTTTGGTGATATAAAAAAATTGTTGCTTTATCCCCCAACCTTGGTTGTTTAACAATACAAAGAAATGTATGCTGCTTTGCGTCAGCACAATTAATTCCAAGAAAACAATTCGCAAACAAATGATCGTCAAGGCAAAGTACTGGGCGATATCAAGGAGCGGTCAGGCTCTTTAAATCGACCGCAAAATTCGGTTTCTTAACCTATCGCGTTCCGATTTTGTACAGCGTTGGCCACAGGTAGTGCATTTTTTCTATAAAATTCGCGAAAAGCGAGCTTACCTGAGGAAAAAGTGAAAAAAAAGAAAAAGGTTTAACTCCTATGGAAAAAGGCAGCGAAGCCACCGGTCTCCAAACCATTAGGCGCCCTATGGTTTGGAGACCGGTCTTGTTGCGTTTCCATAGGAGTTAAGCCTTTTACAGCACAGCTCTAAGGCGCCCGTTTCCCGCTTCAGCGGCGTCGGCGTCGCCGTCGTCGTCGGCGTAACCGCGCGGTGCATGATGGGTAAATTTCCCCGCTAAATTTAGCGGAAAATTTTCCCCGCTAAATCTAGCGGGAAATTTTCCCCGCTAAATCTAGCGGAGAATTTTCCCCGTTAAATTTAGCGCAAAATTTTCCCCGCTAAAATTAGCGGAAAATTTTTCCTGCTAAATTTAGCGGAAAAATTTTCCCGCTAAATCTAGCGGAAAATTCCCCCCCCTAAAGGTCGAGGTCACGTGTCCCCCGGGCCACGTGACCCCCACCCCCACCCCCCCCCCCGGTGCCTTCCCCTCCTCCTCAAGGGCTGCGCTCTAATTCGGCATTACAGGGAGTTATAAACGGCTTTAATATTTTCTTCTTTTTTAGAGCGCAGCTCTTAGGCGCCCGTTTCCGGCTTGAGCGGCGTCGCCGTCGCCGTCGGCGTAACCGCGCGGTGCATGATGGGTAAATTTACCAGCTAAATCTAGCGAAAAATTTTCCCCGCTAAATTTAGCGGAAATATTTTCTCGCTAAATTTAGCAGAAAATTTTCTCCGCCCCCACCCATCGAGGTCACGTGACCCCCCCCCCCCCCCCCCGAGGTCACGTGACACCCCCCCCCCCGTGCCTTCCCCTCCTCCTCAAGAGCTGCGCTCTAATTCGGCGTTACAGGTTGTTGTAAACGGCTTTCATTTTTTACTTGTTCCTCAGGTAAGCTCGCTCTTTGCGATTTTTATAGAAAAAATGCACCACCTGTGGCCAACGCTGTACAAAATCGGAACGCGAAAGGTTAAGAAACCGAATTTTTAGGTCGATTTAAAGAGCCTGGCCGCTCCTTGAATCACCCGATAGAAAGAGAAAGAAAACTATCGTAATCCATCATTATTCTCGCTTACCTATCGTAAGTTGCGCTGGAATATTTCATTAGCTCTTCAATTCTGGACGGCGTGGTGTCATTAAAAATTCAGAAAACTTGGAGAGAGCTATCATCTCTCGGTAACAACTGTTCAGGTTGGGATTGTTCAATATCCTGGAAAAATTCAAACAAAAATCAGGCAACTCCTGGATAGCAGAATACATAGATATATATGGTTTTATATGATTACCAATATTAAGTAATTCGAAGTTTTGAAATATTAACCTCAACTATGGGGGAAAAATTATAATTTTATGTGGTCTTATATGTCTGCGCGGGCATGTTGATTGAGGCGTGCTCTTCCAGGCTAGTCGTTGAATACACTTACTGTGCTCTGTGCTCTAAAGTTTAATAAAATGGCGTTGGTCCTTTGCACACCTCGACCTGTGGTGTGACTAATGTACGTATATATACGTGCATTTGCACGGTCACTACATTGGAGATTTTTCTGAGGAGAACTGGATGTAACCAACTTGAAATTTCATCTACTCCGTTCGTGAAGAGGAAATGCATTTGCCTAACAAAATAATTTATGTGATCTATTCGTTCATGGCAGAAAAAAGGAAAATGCGGGAATCACTCAGCTGAAACGCGCTATGTGGTTTTGTGCATTATTTTTAGTGCATTAAGCGTGGTCTACTGACCTAATTATAAATTGAGGCGAGTGTCACGGTAGCAGATTTGTTTTATTTCGTTGTCAATTACGCTTACATAAAAAGAGGAAAGCCGTTTACAACTTTCTGTAACGCCGAATTAGCCGAATTAGAGCGCAGCTCTTGAGGAGGAGGAGGGGAAGGTACGGAGAGGAGGTTATGAACCTCCTCTTCTCCTGCTCGCCTCCCATTTAGGGGAAATTTTTCCGCTAAATTTAGCGGGGAAATTTTTCCGCTAAATTTAGCAGGGAAATTTTCCAATAAATTTAGCTGGAATTTTTTCCGCTAGATCTGGCGGGAAAATTTTTCCACTTGATTTAGCAGGGAAATTTTCCGCTAAATTTAGCGGGGAAATTTTTCCGCTAGATTTAGCGGGGGAATTTTTTCCCTATGTTTAGCGCGGAAATTTTCCCGCTAGGTTTAGCGGGGAAATTTTCCCGTTGGATATAGCGGGGAAATTTTCCCGTTGGATTTAGCGGGGAAATGTTCTCGCTAGATTTAGCGGGAAAATTTGTCCGCTAGATTTAACGGGGACATTTTTCTGCTAAATTTTGCAGGAAAAAATTTTCCGCGAGATTTAGTGCGGACATTTTCCCCCAAATTTAGCGGCGAAATATTTCCGCTAGACTTAGCGGGGAAATTTTTTCGCTAGAGTTAGCGTGAAAATTTTCCCCCTAAATTTAGCGGGAAAACTTTCCCGCTAAATTGAGCGTTGAAATTGTTCCGCTAAAATTAGCGGGGAAATTTTTCGGCTAAATTTAGCGGGGAAATGTACCCATAATCAGGGTTGTAAAGTACCTAGGTACAAGCAACTGGAAATCAGTATCTAGGTACTTTTGTTGTACCTGAGGTACAAACCTAGGTACTTTCATTTCTCGGTATCTGTATCTGTATATTAGGTACATTTTCTAGTAACTTGTAACTGAGTGAAGTTACTTTTTACAGGTACTTTTCTATTCGCTTCGTCAAAATGGTATAAACTATAAATCTGAAAGTTTTAACACACTGCCATGTGCCGTGATTAACGGTTAGTTGGGTATGACCTGGGAGGCATTAACTTGATCGAACGACGTTTTAGCAAACGAAGCCCCGCCCATAATGTTTCCTCGAACGACACTTTAGAGAATGGCTGTGTTCGTTTGAGCGAACGGTGGATTAGCAATGCCGTTCTAGCGACACCAATTTATCGAATCGCTTCGGAACTCCGTTTGGGGGAAGTAGCGACCTGCTTCCTTCATCTCAAACCGAAACCGAAAAAGATAACGTGTCCTAGAATGCTCATGTCAATGCGGTTTTCCTTATTTCTCACATTGACACCAATAAAGCATATTTATCGAACTCGTTTTTGTGTGCATCCTTAGTATAAAGAGCTTTACTTCCAATATATTCTGACGAATTTGAGAAAATAAATAAAGAAAGTATCTTTAAAGTAACTGTACCTGTGCCTAGGTACATTTTTAAGCTAGTACCTAGGTACGTACCTAAGTACCTTTTCGTATGAGTAACTGTAACTGTATCTTAGGTACATTTTTGAAGTAACTTTTACAACCCTGCCCATAATGCACCGCGCGGTTACGCCGACGGCGACGGCGACAGCGACGCCGACGCCGCTCAAACCGGAAACGGGCGCCTCGGAGCTGCGCTCTAAAATGTACCCACATAATAGACCTAAAGCTCACTCAATCAACACACGACGAGATCTATCCTGCGGTTGAACCAGAATAGCAATTTGTATGTGTTATTTCAATACAGTGTAAACCTTCAAGGCCTAGTAATTTAGTTCAAGAAGACGAGTGTAATTAAATCCGAACATTTTGTTAAGTGTAATATAAACGCATTATTTCCCGATCTAACTGTTTTACTATTCTCAAATAACGAAGAAAAACACCCGCTTTCCGCTTTAGTCAAGCACATCGGCGTGCATTAATCCACAAGCGTAGTCAAACACTCATTAATATAGATATATAGATATATATCTATATATCTATAATGAGCTCAATATACCTATATAAGATATATAGGTATATTGAGCTCATTTTGTTCAGAAATGGGGGCATTCTCACACTGTTAGAATATAATTTTTTTTAGGATAGTTGACAAAAATAAAAATAGAAAGATCAAAAACTAGGTCACTTAATTTTGTGATGTTTATCTTAGACGCTACATTAGAGCAGTGTCATAAATCGGGAGCTTTATTTTAGAAAAACCCTCTAAGAAAGAAGATTGATTAATTAAATATAATTTCAGTAAACTCAACTTTTTAATGCCTTTCGAGTAAGCATTCCCAGGCCGTGCACCACAAAAAGAAAACGTGCGCTTGCTTCTATCTCATCCAGTTTTTTTTTTTCCAAAGTGTAGTAATGTGAAGACCGTTCAGTTTATACAAATTTTACCGGCACCGGGTAAAATAAATTATAATATAGCGCAAACTTGCATTCTTACTTTCACAAATAAATTGCGGTTCACACTCCGTATGTGATAAATGAAAAGCCAGCTGTTCGTGTTGGGCCCCCTATTTTGGAAAATTTGCATGTGGCGCGCAAAGTTTTTTGCGGGCCCTACCAACACATCTCGCAGAGAGTAAGGCTGAAGAAAATAGCCACTTGATACATGGAGGCTCGAAAAGGAGCCAGCATACGGTAGAAAAAGTAGGTGTCCTAATTGTGAAGTTGTTTTGTATATACAGTACTATCGCGATGATTTACGGCACCCTTAATTTTTATTTAAAGCGCATGACTTGTAAAGCACAAGGATGTAAGATAAGGAACCAAGACCGTATATAAATTTTTTGTCTTGAGTCAGCATTTCGCAAACTTTTGAGGTCATGTAACCTGATGCCTCAATGTGATTTATGTTTGAATTATAAGAATCTTGGTCTGTCCTCGTCGCAATATATGTGTAATAAGGAATATCTTTGCAAATCTATATATTCATGTTTTGCAATGACGCTTATTGTATTTAATTCTTTTGTAGAACACCATTTATTATCTTTATGTTTCTGTACATTTCGTGTATTTTACTTCGTATCTATCATGTGAAGACGAAGTTCTTTTTGGCCTACCCCGCGACCCGGTGTTTCACCCTGTCAAAAAGCGCACAAAAATCACGTTTCGGCAGATTGACTCAAAAGCTGTGGCATTTTCGGGTATCGAACCCCCGTGTCGTTCTCAAGCCGTTATGTTCACTTCATACACTAAAATTTATGGTTGATATTAAAACTATACTGCACTGCTGACTGAAGATTTTACAACATAAATACAACAAAAATGTCGGTGTAAACCAACTGCACCGTTAATGCAGCCGTAGCAGTTGAAGCCATTTCGTGCTTTCGTGTTTCGTTGGTTTCGTGTTTTGCTCTGTTTAGTTTTTGATGGTGTTTTGGTGTTGTGCTGACGTCTTGACAGAGTCATGTGTTGCGTGCCTAAGATGTTACGGTCCCAACTGGCAGTGTAAATATCTCATTCAGCGTGTGTTTGGGACTGGTATGACAGTTGATGCTTTCGGACGTGACACGCCAGGCAGCGAGACTTCGAGATCCCGCACGTCATTTGGGCACGCGTCTCAATTAAACTTTTTAAATTTCCGACAAAGGCGGGTTGGACAGCCCTCTGTTTTGCTTGCACGAAAGGAACGTACTTGCGCACTACGTAATATTGAGGAATTTGGCACGCCTTTTGTCCCTCAATATCGTGCAAGAGCGTTTTCATATGGTTTCAATCTCGCCTTGTATCTGGCTCTCGACCTGTTTTTGACTGGGTTTGGTGAGTCCGTTGTTTAGTTTATGTTTTATGTTTGATTTGTGTATAACGAGCGAGTTAACTACGAAACAAGCGGGATGTTAAACAAAAATAAATGTTGTGAATTCAAATATTTTTCTTCTTGGTGTTTCTTGAGCGGTGCGAACGAAAAAGATTTCTGGCGTGATTACACGAGATATACGCATTTTCAATTAATTGCCAATTTTGTTTCATGACATTGAACTACGTTGTCCATATAAAACACGTGAAATGATTCTTGATAAGCAACGGTGCCGCATTCTGTAATGCTGGGCAGAACCAGGCAAACGTTACGTGCGGCCTCATAGCTAATGTACTGTAAGAAGTTTTTTTTTTTTTGTATTCGGCAGCATTGAAAAGATTATAAAACTGCAGTCGACAGCATATTTATTTTCAGAAAATGTGCGTTGAAGCGCGATACCGCCTCCCAGCTAGATCACCTACCAGTCCAGACTCCGAAACTATAGAACTGTCCGAAGTTCCAAGTTTAAGACATCAAAATAACAAAAAAAAAAAATTTTGACAGGGAACGTAAAAATAGACTGAATATATTTTCATGTCTTTAGAAAGTGGCGTCACTGACGTAAAACTATCATAGAATGTTTTTTTTTAAGGTGTACGTCGAAATAGTCACACCTTCTATTTTCGTCAGAGTGTGATGCTAAAAGGATGGATTATGCAAGCGAATCGAAACAGGTTAATCATTCTGCGGTTCTTGCTGATGCTGTGGAAATCCTTGGTAGGAAAGTAGAAACTTGGGATCGTTTTTTTAACTAGTATGATAAATGTGAGGTGTTTACTGATCACTAATATGTCATAGGCCTTGTTTAGTTTCAACGATTGCGGCATTTTCACTGTTTGGAATGTTTCACTACATCCAACGGGAAGAGTGCTTTTGACGCAGTAGAGGGAGCAGAGAAGCGTTTGGCAACAAGGGCCTGTCTTCAAAGTCCCTTTCAGAATCAAATTATTACACCCTACCAGCTGTTCCCCTGGGCTAAAAATAACGTTGGTGGTATTACAATTATCTTGGTTCCAAAAGATAAGGTTGACGAAATACGAACCCGGTTAATTCATGATTTCTCTTTTAAAAGTCGGAAATGGTCGAGCACAACTTTCGGGACGTTTTAGATGGAATGACGTACGACGAACAATGGGATTCATCCGATGGAAATGCGTTTTCATTCGTTCTTTGACCCCCCTTTTTCCCCCCTTTCGATTCGTTTAGGGCACCTGGCCAATCGTTTATCACCGCTTTCCTTTCGCTTATTATTGCTTTCCTCTTTGCCTTCCGATGTACGCTTCCGTCGTTTTGCGTCTCCGAGAGCAGCCAATCGACGCTTACGCTCTTCCTCTGTCTCGGCCTGACGTTGCCGCCGCGTGGCCTCGGCTTTCTTTTGTCGTAGCTCTTCGATACGATCCGCCATATCACTCGTAGAAAGAACCACGTCCATCGCCGGAGCGGCAACTGATCTGGGTCGCATGGGCCGCATTCCAAAGCGGATTGGCACCTGCTCGTCTCTGGCTTCGCGCCAGCTGTGCGACGCTCGTATCGGTTCGAAGCCCTGACTTCAGTAAGCGTCACCCTCTCGCTCTTTCCCCGCCGCCGACAAGCTACCCCCTCACCACCCCATGTTCCTCGGGACGTCATACATGGTACTGATAAACGGACGCACGGGCTGACACCGACGGGTTTTTGTGAAAACGAGCAATCTAACGATAGTGCATTGAAATTGCTGTCATTTTTTTATCGCCACAGCAGTGTCGGGTAATTCTACAATCATGAGCCTACACCTGCTCACTTGCGCCGCTCACGTTTTTTTCATTAATTTCAAGCCGTGTCCAGTCAGCGCGCCAGAAGAACGTTTAACTTGCCACAAGCTTGGCAATTCCTGGGACCTAAAGTGGGTCTAGTATGGCATTACTCCAAGGCGCAAGTATGAGCCAGAGTACTTTTCTTTGGCGATGATATGACTTTTTACTGGTTCGCCACATAATTGCCAAAGTACCAGACTTGAGCCAAAGATGCCATACATCGACTAAAAACCAGCAGTGAAGCCTAAACTCGACACTTGTTTGAAATTGTGGTACTAAAATTGCCACATGGCAGCCAGAATAGCAGGTGTGAAGCCTAATTTTGGCCATTTTTTGGCAAATAGGGCAGGAAGACGCCAGAAATAAAGCCTTAATTTTAGTAACTTTTTTATTATGTAATTTTACCATGCGGTATTGGATTCCAGGTGAAATGGAATTTGCGTTTGCTGGAAAAAGTCGATAAGGGAGCGGTGGTGCGTGGCATGTGTCGAACGGTGAATGTTTGGCGGCCGGTTAGCATTTAGGTCTACCCGGCCAAGATGGCCCCAACGGTCTTCTTGGGGTACCGGGTACCTGGGCTACGTCCAGTGGAGCTGCTCGAGATCTGCCTCCCGGACTGGGGCGGGGCAGAAAGGAAATCAGGGATGCCGTATTGTGACCCCATCCTACGCAGCACGTGGAACATGTGCGCCAGTTCAACGTGGTGCTTAAAAAAAATAGGCAATATTTGGGACTCGTTTGGAAAATTAGGGCCAAGTTACTCAACTATGACGAAAGAAGGTCTAGTTTGGAGTCGTGGGCTTATTAAGGCCCCTAAAATTCCGGATAAAATATTGGCAGCGAACATTATATTTAAAGTTTTAAAGTGCATCATATGCCGTATTCAGGAGATATGTGTTCGATCTGAAGACATGAAACAGTCGTACGGGAGCGAAAAACCTGCATTTTTATGAATTCTTGGGACACTGAACTAGGCTGTTACGTGACCAGAGAGGAAAAGGACAAGGAAGAAAATCGATAAGAGGGAGGAGGGCGGGCAAAGTAGGAGAATGGAGGGGAGATTCGGAAGGAAAAGAAAGCTGAAAGCGGGGAGAGTTAGAAGGGGGAAATCGGTGGTGGTTTGGCCCCGCTGAGGGGTTAGCAAGTGAAGCCAGGGGAAGCGAGGAATGCGGAGGACACCATAGGCGGAGGGGGGATAGGGATAGAAAAGGAGGGCGAAGGGAGGAGAGAGATGGGGACAGGAATTTAAATGTCACGTGACAGATATTTTCCCACTAAATATCTGGGGGTACTTAACTGATTAGGTTATGTTACATCAGCTCACATGAAGTGGATTACCCCAGCTAAATTTAACAGGGAAATTTAATATTCGATAAGGTATCGCGACGTTAAACTTTCTGCCAAATTTAGCGGTAAAGCTGAATTGTTGTTTAGATGATGTGCATTTGCCGCTAACCTTAGCGGGGAAAATAAATTGACATAAGGGTCACGTGACGTCGATTTCTCCATTTGGTGCAAAGGTCACGTGACATCAGCTTTACCTCTAACTTTGGCGGGAAATGCATGGACGGACGGATATATGAACGGATGGTCGGACGGACAGAAAATTATTTGGGTTTGGGGGGTTTCCGCTAAAAAGCATTTCGTGCTTTAAAACAAAGTTTGGGTTCAAAAACCGTGCTACCTGGGTGATAACGTATTAAGGAACGATGGTAGCTAAAATCTAAAAAACGTAAGTACTTTTTTACATTTTATTTAGAAAAAACAGCAGGGTTCTTGCAAAGCCGGTCTTTCAAAGAGAAAGTTCGAGTGAGCATTAAAAAATATTTAAAAATTGCGTCGAATACACCTATCTGCCTTTTAAAATGCGCGTGAATTCACGAATCCGTATGTTTGTATCGGTCTTTTCACTCTTAAAACCTAGCATAGCAATAAAATGAGTTTCTTTTTGTGTGTGTGAAATTAACGACACATATTGTATAGATAATATACACGAACTCAACTCTGTGACGTCACGGCGCGGTGGTGGCGCGCCGGTCGCACTTCCGGTCTGGGGCTGTGGGCAGAAGTCCCCATGCTAGACGTGTATTCCTGCGTTGTTTTGAAGGGAACCAGACAAAAACCTGCCTTCTCGTCAAAACGCCGCGACTGGGGCCGTACCAAAAGTCTCAAGAAAGGTTTGAAGGTCAGTTTTCACGTGCTCGGTTCGTCCGAGAATCTGGTTTTGTGCCGTGAAAAGGGAAAAGCAGACGCCGCCGGACAACGATTGCATGCGCGGGAAGCACTTTGGGTTGAATTCACGGATACTTGTGGTCATCATCAGATTTATTTGTTTTGTTCCAACATGAACGCCAGAAAACCGTCAAGTTGTGCGGACCAGCAGCGGACAACGTTCGGTGCGTCTTCAAGGTGAAACGGCCGCCTGCTCGTTCGAACTGTCGTCTGCTCTCTCAAACGTTTCTGCTTGTCGTCTGCTCTCTTAGACGACGCCGGCCCGTACACCAAATGTTGACCCGGTGCTTGCGATAAGAAGTAAGTGCAGGCCTCAAAAGACTTAAATTTGAAGGTAGGTAAGCAGGCTCGATGTAAACAGTAGATACAAGGAGGTGTTAATCATTGTTACCAGTGACCATTACCGACTTGTTATGCCTAATTCACTTGGTCCTATCCTGCTTCCGATTTTCAGTATCGACGTCGACCATCTCAGCTACGGTTCACGCTTTTGCAGTCGAGCGGCGTCGCGACTGAAAATTGCGAGCGAAATCTCATCATGCGAATCAGGCTTTAGCGTACATACTGCGGCGTCCACACGGAATGAATCGCCACATGTCACATTATTCACGCGAAGTTTTGCGGTGTAACGAGCTTCGGTAATTTCGCTGACGCCGCTCAAGATAGTCAGACATCGTCAGGAAGACGTGGAATCAACAAGTCGAACGCGAGAAAGGGCAGGGGGACTCACAGCGACGCCGACGACGCCGACAACATCGCATTTCAATGGTTTGTTTATGGGCGACGGCGAGCTTCTTGCCCACACCCCCATCGCGCATGCGCGGCGCCGGTGGCGTCCGCTAGGGGCGCTTCGGTTTGTTTGTAAACATGAGTTGGTGTATATGACGGACCTGCTCCCGCCGGGTTCGACAGTGAAACCGGTCGGTACCGACCGGCTCCACTACCGTGCCTCCGCCAAAGTGACCGCTTCCAGGGTTGGGTGCCCAGCGAGTCGGACCACCGGAATCTAGGATGGCCACCTTGGTTGACCGGGGAGGCCGTGTCGTCCACATTTTGCCCAGTTGGGCCAACATGGGGGGGGGGGGGGGGGGGCGTTCCGTGGGCGGCACCACATCGAGCGCCTCCCCATCGGCCGTTTTAGGCGGACATTCTCTGTTAGAGAACACTGCTGACCAACATGCCAGTTTTTAGCTCGGGGCCGCCGGCAAGGAGTCGCTGTAACGGGACGCTCTTCATCTCCTTTTGCAGTGTAGCGTTGATTGTCGTCCTGGTCGCGACGGAAATACCCCTTTAAATCGGCGACGTGACCGTCTTCAGACTGCTTGGTTGTACTGAGCCTAGTGGGTCCGTAGGTAAGACGCGACACTTGCGGCGTTACCTCCTGGGGTCCTTATTACCACCTCGGAGCCATGGCAAGTAGCGAAACCGCAAGCTGAGCTACTTAGTTGGTGGGTTTCTCTGTAAGATCAAGTCCCCGAAATTCAACTACAGGCGGTCGATTGCTCCTACCGCTTCGCACCGCCTGCTGGATCATTGCGGAATTAACATCTAACAGCAGTGGGCAAATCATATTGCATACGACCACTTTCCACGGAGTGTGACTCACCATCGGCGGCATGAAACCCGGAGGCTTCCCGGCTCTCGGCTTTGCTTTCTGACAAGCGGAGCGTATACACCAGAATACGTTCCGCCTCATCCCCGGCCAGGTCGCGGCGATACCTAACTTATAAAAGCCTTACTGCCACTGCCATAATCGGTCCGATCGAAATCGTGGAAGTACCCAATAAACCTATTTCGTAAAAAACGGGACGATGAAAGGAGATTATTAATCTCATCTTTATCGATCTTTGGGACGTAGCGAAGCAGCAAGGCGTCTTCGCCCAGCAGATATGAATTCAAATTCTCATTGACTTGTCCGCAAGCGTTCTCGGTGTTAACTGCGATTTCCACATGTTTTCACAACACCCGCTGACGAAACCCATCTGCTTTCTGGGCCTCAATAAGCCTTTTTGTGCTTACTACTTTTACCCTAGTCACGGTAGTCTGCTCTCTCGTGCTGCGTCCGAATGCTGCTACGATACCCAATGTGGGAATCCGCGGTCTGTCGGGTTTACCCGTAGCCGTGCTCCAAGGTGTCTTCGGCTGGCTGAGGGGTGCTATGAACGCATCCAGGTCCTGTTGGAAATCGTAGACCGATCTTTCTTCAAAGTATATTGAATATATCGACGTTGGGACGTTCAACCGCTGTCGGTGCACAGGCGTATATGCCAGGCATTCGCGCACGAGATCACTGACGTCTCCCACGTGAGCTGCCCGAGCTGGAGTCCCTGGCTCCGACAGCGTTCTGAAGCCCATGACTCTTCTCACCGGAACACATCCGCCGGTGACCCAAACTCTCTGAGCCTCGCTCTAGGAAAAAGCATCCCCATTCGCAGCCGCGCTCAACTTCGTAGCGCCGGGCGAAATCGGCTCGCACGATAACGAGCGTTCAGCGTGTTAAGTGAACCATATCCCCAAAAATGATTAAGGAACGCGTCCAGTGTGACCTCCACAGGACGACCGAAAGCCAGGGCCGTCTGATTCGGCCTCACGTTCGAGCGTCTGATAATGCGAGTGCCCACTTCAGCAAACTCCCGATCAGACACTGCCTCGGCCACCCCAAAAGAGTTCGCACAACGAAATTTAGTAAAGATATACTGTCTCAAGGTCGGACGATCTAATCTAAAGGTAGCGCCTTGAACTTTCTTGTTCCGTGGTCCAGCGTTCCTGTTCTGTGCCATTCTCGTCTTCTACCTTGGTCCCCGCAACCCCATACCCGGCCCCCTGGTGGCCGTGGTCACCACAACTATAAACTATCTCTCTCTTTCTCTCAATATATATATATATATATATATATATATATATATAGAGAGAGAGAGAGAGCGAGAGAGAGAGAGGAGCGCTGGATCCGCATTCTCGGAGTTAACTTTCATGAAGAAGGAGGCGCCCGGGAATGGCTCAACCAACTTCAGGCTTCGTGGAAACAGCATCTCCATCTCATCCGACGCATCGCCACGCGTTTCGGGGGAGCAGGTACCCGCACTATTCGTATCCTCACACAGGCAGTACTGACATCCAAGGCCTGCTACGGAGCTGCTTGTTTTGATCTCACAAAAGCGCAAATCTCCCAATTGGAAGTACTCCACCGCGCGTGCCTCCGTGCCATTGCGGGCCTTCCCCGTCGCGCTCGCACGGAAGATCTTCCCCGCTATGCCGACTTTCCTCCCATCCAAGCGATGATTGACACTCGCAACGCGGGCCACCTCCGCCGACGGTTATCCTCTGTTGCTGGACAGCTGCTCCTGACTCACCAACACCAAGTACCTCGCCGTTCTCCACAAAGGCCGTGAGACGCAATCCTCAACAGTGTCCCTCCATTTGAAGACTTCATGGTGCGTCTCCCTAAGCCTCTCAGCCGAAGAACCAGCCTGGAAGAGCATCGAGTGGAAAGAGCATCCCTAGCCGACCGTAAAGATAGAACACCAATAGCCATCTTTGCCGACATTGCCTGGTGTGAAGCCACCCAACGAGCCACCCTTGCCTGGGTCACCGGCACTGACGCGCATGCCGAGACATATCACTGCGCACAAGACCCCAGCACCTGTCGCCTTGAACTAGATGCTATCCATGTGGCACAAGCCCATCTGAAGGCCAACAGACCTCAAGCCAGCTCCCCTGAACCCATCCGGGTTCTGGTTTATACGGACAGCAGAGAGGCCGTCACTAGGCTTGGGCTCACACCCCGTCAGGGCTCCCTCTGCCAGCGCATTAAGACCCCATGCGCTGAACTGCTCTCCACCCACAACATAGAGGTGTGCGTGGATCGGGTACCGGGACACGCGGGCGGCCGAGGCAATGAGGCCGCTCATGCGTGTGCGAGCGCGCAGTCAAGTATCCTTTCGACCCGGATATTTCGGTCCCACCTGCACTACTCGACCCCGATCCCTG
Organism: Ixodes persulcatus; assembly: GCA_013358835.2. Lineage (NCBI taxonomy): Eukaryota > Metazoa > Arthropoda > Arachnida > Ixodida > Ixodidae > Ixodes > Ixodes persulcatus. The sequence continues at coordinate 285,916 of JABSTQ010010196.1, forward strand.
GGAAAAAAAGGCCGCAGCCAAGAAGGCAGATCGCCTTAATCTCAAGGAGCAGACCCCAGCCAACCCTTCACCCCTACCGAGAGGTCTGCCTAAAGTTGCACAAGTCCTCAGTCATAAAGCACGCAGCGGGGCCGCTCTTACTAAGGACGTCCTGGCCCGATGGAGAACCTACACCCCCAAGAGAGGGCGCCCGCCTACTACAGAATACCCAGGCGGTACATCCACCTCACACACGAGTTCCCACTCCGAGTCAGCGCAGTCACCCGAGGCTCCCAGCCCGGCGGTGACCTGCTCTACATGTTCTACAGGCGTTCCCCCTACGGTCCAACATCTACTGTGGGAGTGTGCGGGGCTCCAAACTGAACGGAGTCGCTTTCTAGACCCCAATGTGCGTGCCTACGAGGACTGGATTAACCCCAAGAGTAGTGTCTGTGCGAAAGAGACGCTGCTCTCCCTCCGGGACTTTGCGCGTGCGACGGGCATTGACCAAAGGATATAACCTTAATTTCCATTTTCTTTAATCCCCCCCTGTAAACCGTCCCCTCCAGGCCGTCGCGCCATCCTTATCTTAATAAAGTGTAATAATAACAATATATATATATATATATATGTGTGTGTGTGTGTGTGTGAGTGTGAGTGTGTGTGTGTGTGCGTGTGCGTGTGCCTGTGTGCGTGTGTGCGTGTGCGTGCGTGTGTGCGTGTGTGCGTGTGCGTGTGCGTGTGCGTGTGCGTGTGCGTGTGCGTGTGTGTGTGTGTGTGTGTGTGTGTGTGTGTGTGTCAGTTTATCGATGCACCTTATTTTACCACATGAGCAGGTGAACATCATAATTAAGAACCCAGAGGATAGTGTTAAATAAGGGATGGCAAAAACAAAATCTCGAACGCAGCTGAACAATTTTTGAGAACAAAGCATTTAAATATAATCTGAAGAGAAAGACAGGAAACATTATAGAGAAGAAAAAAAAAACGCAGGGGAAGAGGGAGGGTAAAGCTATGTATTGTTAGTGCCAGAAAATTACTCATTTTATTCCAACCGTCTTTTGCTCCTGCCAATAAAATAATATTTCGCTTTTTAATCCCCTTGACGGGTTTCCTAAATATTGAGGTCGAAATAAGCTTAATGTTCCATTATCAAACTGGAAGCGCTGGAAAATCTGTAAGACATCAAAAAATTACTTTCTTCGTTATGCTCAGTTTAAGCCAGGTCGATCGTTTGCACACTTAACGTTTGTTTGTTGATTTGAAGCGTATATGGATGCCTGCATGGGAAGACGTCCATTTTACGCCACTAGATTGTATGCCTTATGTCTCATACTCAGAATTGATATTCGGTGTATCTTAAGTCTGAACTTTAGCTCAGGAAATACGTTACTTATTTCAATTGGCGCGAACCCACTGTTAAAAGAGCGATGAAAGTTACGCAAAAGGTATGCCACATTTGTATGGCACAGTAAAAAAAATAGATAGAAAGGAACCTTTCCACTATATGTTTTTTGTTGCACTCGTTTTAACCTGCACACTTCGCGTGTAGCTTAAGAAACAAGATACACATAGTTTTCAAAAGTTTTAATCTGGCGCATCGTACAATATGTTACGTCATACCTCACGAAAGTGAATATTGCAGGCAGATGCAAAAGAAGCTTATGGCAATTCAGGTGTTCAAATTAGGAAGCGCCCTGCGTCACGATTCCTACATCACCTAACAATTCTGGAGACAAAGGGACGAAACAGCAATGCCAGGACTACGACCATTTATATTTGTAGCACCCGAGACCTTTGAATGTGATTGATATTTATTTATATTTATACACTCTCAACATTTAGTTTTGATGCTAAAGAAAAAAATGGTATAAACAACAAATAAAACATACGCCAGAAAGAATGTTACCTACTCCACAAAGAGGTGCTCCCGAAGGGCGTTACTCAACTCAGTCTGTGTTTTTTGTCGATTTCAGCTATAAGGAGTTTGTTTGGATCAGCTAACGTGTTTAGGAATATTAATGCCTCGAAAGACGCGGTCCTGCACATTGGTTAGATGCCTAGTGAAAATGTGGAATGCTCCTCTGTGGGCAAAAGCTAACGGCTAACAAACGTCATCTCAGATTCCAAATTTTGCTCACAACGACAAATGCCACTGGTAAAGTGAACTTTGTGCTCTTAGAAAATACTTGGGTAAATTAATGCAAAAATCGAATTGCTTTACAACTACCTTGCTCCAAAAGCATTTAATTGCAATTTGAAGTACCTACACAGAGAGCAGAAGTGTTTACAAATATAAATTTTCTTCTGTATGTAATACAATTATTTTACAATTGATATTTCTTAGAACTAGGGAAGTTCAATGATAGTGATGCGATAGCATTATTACGCGCTGAGATAAATCATTGTTTCTTGTCTGACAGGATTTGTTTTACGGCGTTTTAAATTTGCCCCTCTTGCGCGCTTTATTGAAACATTCTCTTTGTGTGTAAAACCTGTCTGAACACAAAGACGTAAAATAGCACAGACAGAAAGACACAAAAAATATCAGGAAACCTGTGTTTTGTTATTGCTATAAAATTCCTATTTTAATTCCAACCATTTTACTCCGACTGCTAAAATCATATTTCCGACTTGTGATCCTCCTGACGAGTTTCCCGAATTTTGAGGTCGAACAACGATTACCATTTCATGAGCAAACTGCAAGAGCTGCATGAACTTTGAGGGCTCGCAAAATTACTTTTGTCATTATGTTTAATTTTCGACATTTTGTTTGCTCGCTTACGTTTTGTTAATTGAGTTGCTGACTTAGTTAACATAAAAATTATTCCACTACTCATATAAAGCCTAGAATTATCTACTGACATTTGAAGTAGACTGCACTATTCGGCGCCTTTAGTTTGGACTATCCTCATAGGCGCGCGTATGCCGCGTCATGTGGATCCCCCGCGGGTTCCCCTTCTAGAGTTAGAGTGTTTGAAACATTTGAATGCAAAAAGCAATCGAGATTAATTCGAAGCATATATGGATGCCTGGTAAGCCCACCAGTTTTTGCCACTGAAATATCTCATTTATATTTTATACTCAAAACTGATGTTCGGCGTATTTTAACTCTGGCCGTTTCCTTTAGAAATGATGTAATTAATTGAGTGAAGGCGAACTCGCAATTCAAAGCACAGTGGAAGTTAAACTATGAGTATGCCATACCTACTTAGCACCGTAACAAAACGATAGCTAAAAAGAAACCTTTTCAGTATACGTTTTTGTAGTACTCTGTTTAACCTCCAGAGCTCTCGTCCAACTCTTCGTTTGCACGCAACCTGATATACATAGTTTAAAAAGGTTTAGTCGTGCGAATTTGGCAATGTTTCACTTCAAATCTCAAAACAAGAAAATATTGAGGGTCAACGCAGAAGAAGCTTACGGTAATTCACGTGCTTCAAATGTAAGATTGCCTCGCGTCCGTAATCCTGGATCACCTAACGAGGCTGGAGGCAAGAGCACAATACGCCGATGCCGGGCGACGGCCTCGAAATATGCAGTTGTAGACATAGGTTAAAGGCCTAGTTAAACTGATGAATGCTCATCTGTAGGCAGAAGATACCGCCTAACAAACGACATCTCAGAGCTCACCATTTACACACAAGGAAAAAAGCCCCTACTATAGTGCCATCTGTTTCCTTAGATTCTATTTGAGTAAATGCATTAAAAATATAATTTAATTACAAATAAAACTACCTTTCTTTCAAAAATGTTTAATTACAGTTAGAATTACTAGCGCACAAAGAATATGTATATACAGATACAAGTTTACTTCCGAAAGTGAAACAATCATTTTGCAATTCAATTTTAAAGCCACCATGGTTTAATGATGGTGATATATTGCATTTTTTGCGTTCTGAAATAAATTTCTGTGTTTATTGTCTGACCGGAATCGTTTTACGGTGTTTTACGTTTGAATATTCTTGCAGAATTTTGTTTTATCTTATTTTGTATTTGGCAAAATTAAAATGGTATAATATAACAGTTCAGATCATTGTGTTCCAACTGTTAATTGTAACGAATTACCACCAACGAGTTAGCAAAATGCCACGAGGCAGGCTCTCAGCATGAAAAAGATATTGAGAAAGGTCGTTTTTATTTTACTTCAAGTTTTTTCCATAATTGAGGTTTAAAGTAAATAAATTGAAGCTACATTCACTTTATGTCAAGAGCAAATAATTATACTTCCGGTGTTTTTGTAAAAGTGATTAAGCTACAGTAACTCAATTGCTGTATTTGAATTACCATTAAACTATGCTGTAGAGCTGTAGATGTTTCACCGCATTAATGCCATTACACTTCTTCCATCCAATTGTTATGGGGCAGGTTTACGCGTTGTCAAGCGTACCGGTAAGCACCTCTGTAGTTTGTGTTTGCTGTTTTTTGTTTTGTCTTTCCAGTGCTCCTCACAACTTTGTGGTCAAATTTCGCGGTTACTCGCCGTGGGATTGTCAACCGTAATAGGGCAACGGGCTGTCAGCAGCAGGAAACACATTGCCGGTCCCTAGGGAGGCCAGAGTCCGACACAGGCAGCTTCATTAACCCATTAATGTCATGCGTGACCAGATGGTCACATGAGTCTGCCCATTACATTCGGCTTAGCATTTTCTCACATGTTTTATGTTGCGGTGCTGCTGAATAAAGTATGTTTCTGCTTAAACAGTCCAAGTGATCACCAAATGAATTAGTGCAGGCTTTTGCCGAGCGAGAAGATTAGTACTTATGTTACGGATGTACCAAATATACGGACTTGTGTGGTTAAGCTCTTTTCTATGTGCACTGTTAGGTTTGACACGCAGCTGCAAGAATAGTGACTTAACTGAGTTAAAAATATAATTATTGACTGGGTACAACTATTTGAAGGAATAAGCGGTTGTGGTACTTCACAAGTAACCATAGGCCGGTCTTACGTCTGCTGATTTTTACTCATATTTTTATGGTTTGCTCGTAGTTGTTGTTCAAGTTGAAAATAAAAGAAATCAGCATTTTTTAAAAAATAACTTTACAGACAACTTTGTTATCTACAGTGAGCCACTTGAAGTTAATATCGACTTTATAAACACTCATATGACGGGAAGTCCGGTTGACTAATCGACGATTTGAGAGGGAGGCGTTTGAGAGCCGGCACTGAAACCGTGCTCCCGGATGGAGATGAAATTGGTTGGAATAATGCGGATGACGCAGAAAACTATGACCCCAAACAAGCTGGCTCAAAATGTAGTTCTGGGATTCAGGAACAGGGCTCGCCCGAAGAATCCACGCACTCTTCGGTGTACAGCGGGTGACTTATTAGAACGGACAAGATTATTCAGGTGTATGTACTTTATTTTATAAAAAATTGGCCTCTAATTCTACGAGCTTTGTTTCTTCTTTTTTTTTTTTTTCTTTTGAGGACGCTGTTTTTTTTTTATTTTTTTTTTTGTTTCTCGACAGATAAAACGAGGGAGTATGCATTGATCTTTGGATGGCCAGATCCTGACGCTTATGAATTTTTTTTTTTTTTTTAGTATAGATTTTGAAGGCAGACGAAAAACCTCCCCGCAAAAAATGCCACTCGGAGAGTGTTGATTACATGAGCCATGTAATCGTGTCCACTGCAATAAGTAGAGACGAGCTCGTGATGCCATTTCTGCATTCTGCTAATACAGTGATGTCTCGTTAATATGGACACCCCCGTTCCTCCCAAAAATCGTCCATAATATGCGTTGTACGTAATAACGAGACAAAAGCGCATACATTCTCTAAGTTTGTCCCCGAAAATGGTGTCCATATAGCGGGGTATCTATATTAAAAGGGGCTATATTAACGGGACATGACTGTAACGCAAACCTGAAAAATATCACGAGCTGCCAAACGTACGACCTTGATGTATCTTCAGAAGGCAAGATTTACTTAACACTTCAAAGCCATGTACGACCTCCTCTACAACAAGAGTATGATTGAATATTACGATCGTCATGGCTACAAGCAGTTCAGAATTCCGCGCAAGACATTTATGAAGGTCAATATTTCCTTGGCCTTGTAATGTGCCACCAACATTGGTTAGGCACTCAGTAGAAGCACCGGGTACATTGCCGATTACGTAAACATCTGAAGGGAGGGGGGCACAAAACTACCTTAGCAGTCTCAGAATAAGATCAAAAGGCAAGGCAGAGTGTGTAGATTAATAACAGGTAGTCGTGTCATTGTTGGCTTGGGTTTTCACCAGGTCGCGCGCTTAGTTGTTTCTATTTGTTCCTGTTCATGAGATCAAGTGGCTGTTGCATGTTGTGGACAATTGCAGGAGAACTGTTCTTACCCGGTGAACAAAGTGCGCTGTCCGTCTTTTTGTTTCGTGTTTTGAAAACTAGCATACGTGTTAACTTACGCTGACTTTTTCAATATTTATTTCAATGATAACATGCAAAATAAAGTGTTCTGAAATTTTTAATATTTCTGTTGTCCAAATGCCAGGCGTGAACATATGGTCACGGGCTATATATAACAAACTAAACATACGTAAAACATATCAATAACCTAGTCCTTATGTACTTAAACAATAACTGTTACCTGAAAATTAAAAAGAAAGATTAATTATTTTATGGTTTATTGGTCTAATATAGCAGAAGTGTGCGACCGACATACTCGAAACTGAAAAATTTGAATCTCACCTTTCAGTCAGTAAAGCGCCGTTCGCACTCTTGCGACCGAGTAAGACCGAGAGAGACCAGACCGGTATTTAAGCTTCTTGCGACATCTTAGGACCGGATACGCTGCAGTGGAGCTGGTCCTAAGATATTGCAAGAGGCTTAAAAACCGGTCTGGTCTCTCTCGGTCTTACTCGGTCGCAAGAGTGTGAACGGGCCTTAAGTTACACAGCAAGCGTTAGACTATAGGCCGCCGTCATAACAGAGATGTCGCACCATCGCTCTGGTGGAGCTTTTATTTTCACGTTAAAAAACAAAAATCAGAGATGTTAGCTGACATAGAATTGTCCATGTATAAAGCGCAAATTGACACGTATACTTCGAACTTATTGACTAAAAGCGCCTTTCTTAAAAATTATGTATCAGTTGAAGAAATGTCGTAACCGATATAAACATATACTTGGTGCCTTTCATCGTCGAAGCTTCATTACCTAGCAAGGACGCTACTCAGTCCACCCAAAAAAGAACCCGTAACATTTGTAGTGGAGAGGCACATCTAAAATGCTCTCCCCATCGAAAGAACTCTCAGGTCGATGTAAACTAAAAGACACACCCTCTGCAGCTGATGGCTAAAACGCGAAATCGGCTTCGACCCTGCAAGAAAGACTTTCTTAGATTCCTTCTGTCATGTACTTGTTTCATTTTTACATTACCATTGCCCCCAAAACGTGAGACTGCGAGCTAGCAAATGCAGACATACAAGAGATCTATCCTTTTTGGGATTAAAAAGAGGAATCGAGTTGAATTGTTCTCTCTTCCTGATGCATATTTGTTTTTAAGTGAAGCCGGATATGTTTTTTTTTTTTTTTTTTGCTTTGGAATAATCATTAACGAACTTGACGTCTTTGTGTTTATACAGCAAAGGTCGGTCTGCCTTTGAGCCTCGGCAATGCTGATTTAGGCTGCAAATGAAAAAATATATCCACTGCAATGCTACTGCTAGACTGAGGTCTTTAAAATGCATTACGCAGTTGTGGTACAGGACCACAGGCCGGTACGATGTGCATTCAGATCAAAACGGACAGGCGTGGGGATTGAACCCAGGATCCTTGGGTTCCGCAATCCGAGCTTTGGCTCCACGTTATCTAATTTGCGGTGCTCCGAGTGCGGTGCGGAAACATTGGCGACAAAAGGTAGCATCATTGCACGCCTTGAGTAACGGGTGAAGCTGCAGTCGCAGTGTTTTTAACAATGCGCTCGCAACTTACCTGTCGTTTCAGTCTTAAAGTCGTTATATAAACGAGCTGTAAACTTCGCAAGACGATAAAACGTCGTTAAGGCGAGGGTTCTGGCCTACCTAAATGACTTCTCATGGTCGAGTGACATTAAGACTACCGTTAACGGAGAAGATTTGGTGGAGGTGAACAACCCTGCTTCAGTGTTGAAGAGAAACAATGAGTCCTGAGAGATTGCAGTTTCAATAGCCTTATAATTAATCCCAATGTATAGCGTATTTACCATGACATGAAGAGAAGCAAGAGTCGGTTAATTTGTGATAACTAAAATCACAAATAATTGTATACTTCAGATACATACATCACATTTTATTTTCCTTTATTAATTGCATGGGGCATTGAGAGAATACATTTTAGAAGGATGGGATTCATAACAGGTATTGGCTGGGCGTCGATGAAAAATTTAACCCGATTAATCGCCACCTTTTATTCGATTAATTATTCGATTAATCGCTTTCGTTGACTTACATGCATAAATATTTTAAAAATTTGATTTTTCTCTCTTTTGTTATCGTTGTGTATGCGATAAACGACAAAATGTGCAATTTCAGATTTCGAAGCAACCTTGATGTGTAGTCGAGAAACGTCAAAAGACACCAACAGTTACAAAGGGTTACTCCAGCCCCAGAGGCAAAGAGGTTCGTTCTATTCTTTGGAAATAGCGAACTCCTTTTATTGTTTACAATACTCTCTGGTGCGTTAAACGGGCACTACCACGGCGTTGAACTGGCTGAACACGTATAACCTTCTCCACACGTTTGTAGTTTGTTCATTTACTTCAAAAAGTCAACTAAATATTGTCTTCTACAGTGTACTCGTCTACGTGTGCGTTGTGAAAACCTTCGTTTTTACTTTTTATTTGTTTGTCAAAATTTAACCGATTAACTGTTTGGAAAACTAAATCGCGATTAAATCTTTAACTGATTAATCGGTAGCTTAAGCGATGAAGTGCCCAGTCCTAAATCAAAATATGTATATCAAAACCTTCAAGTGTAAAAAAAAGAGAATCAGAATGAACGATACAAACAGAATAGCAGTCGGTTTTGATATTGTCAGTAGAGCGATAACAAATTCACAAATGTCGACAACAAAACAAAACCAACTTTTTAGAAAACTCACGGTGCAATGACGCAGTGACATCTAGATAAGCATCAGGAGTTATGCAATTGTTTGCAGAGGTCTTTATATGAATTGGTATTGTAATCGATTTTAAGATATGATCAGGTAATTTGTTTTAACAATCGATGAAATGCACTAAAAGTATATAAAGGTGAAATGGTTCTATTTTCCAGGAGTGATATCATATAAATTATATAATTATCAAGGCATCAATAAATATATCGTAACTAAAAATCCCAATACTTAGTAATGAAAATAACAAAACCACGTTATATTTCGTCTTTCTTCTGAAAGAGGGAGGTTGATATCAGTTTGTAACGTGGATATAAGCAATTCGGTTGGGTTTAGATCAGACATGTACAAGTTACTAAAAAAGAAGTAATTAAGTTAAGTTACTGAGTATTGACGTGAAAAGTAATTTGAGTAGAGTAGAAATTACTCAAATAAAAATTAATTGAGAAATTTACTAATTACCGTAAAAAAGCGAATTATTTTTGAAGTTACTTTTATATTTTTTTATGGTAAAAAGAAAGTACAGAGGTTTTGATCCGTTAGCAAAATTGTGCTAGCCAAATATGAATCGGCTTGTTTTTTTTTCACAGAAATACTTTAATGGCTGGTTCTGCTCCTGCATGCCAAATTGTTTTGTACGTTCTTGTTTGTTTGGTCAATGATGTATTGCGAATGTGTTATTTCTACTTTGAGGTTTAGCACTCTCTGAGATTGATTTTGCAGACAGTGTTTGCTTGTTTGGAGTGTTTCGTAAAGTACATCTAAAAAGTACTTGAAGTAAAGTACAAAGTAAATGAGAGGTTATGTACTTCCAGTAAAGTAGTCAGTACATTGGGTGCAATGTACTTGAAGTAACGTATATAAATACAATATATTTCAAGGTAAAGTACAAGCACTTTTAAAACAATCTTTCACGAGGCCCTTTCATTGCCTATACAGTGTTTTTTTAACTGGTATGCATTGCTCCAAGGGTAATTGGAGGTGTATCAGTTTTTTTACGAAAATATGGCAGCAAATATTGTCTAAGATCAAGTCGCCGCAGGGTAGTTGTTTTACTCTCGCTGACAAGCGATTTGACACAATCAACTTATGAGGCACTTCTTTCCATCGGTCTTACAGCCGCCATTACTTCACTCAGAGAAATGACCAGATGACGTCTCGAAAGCGCGTTTTCACACGACGATACCGCCATTTTTTGGTTTCGAAATCGGGGAATGTACATTGAAGTCGGGAGTTTAACTTTCCTCGGAAAATACAACTACATGTTCAAAGACTTTACTTTAAAAAAAAAAGTAAAAATTTTCTAAACAGTAGTACTTTAGGTACCATGTACATAGAGTACTTCCCAACACTGCTTGTTTATTACTTTTTTATATAAAAACGCTGGGAGACTGACTACAGGTTTCTCAAACGATCTTCAAATCTTTGAAGATCTGCATCTTCTGAGTTTTGGGAGGAAAGGCAACGCAGAAAGGTCCCCTTTGCGTTGCCCCTTAGCACGCGAGTCTTCGAGTACAGCACAAACTACGGGAGCACCAGATGAGTTTCAGAGCACGTGCTGCATTTTGTTGTCTCCTTTGAGTAAGGATGCAGTGTGTGCACCCCTGTAGTGGGCGACAGTTTCTAGAAAAGATTGGCAGAATGCCCGTAGCGCGGCAAAAACTTCTCTTCTCCTTCCTCGAAAACGAACCGGCTTTCTAGCCAAGGGGTAAGCAAGCGGCCATTACGAATTCTTCTGAGGCGAGATGGGCGAGATCAGGCGAGATGCCCTGCGAGAAAGGACGTCACGTGTGTGCGTCGAGGGCTGGCCCGGCTGGCTTCCGGTTGAATCCGCCGAAATCGTCGGAGTGACTTTTCTCGGATCCAGATCGAGATCTGGGGCCCTAATCTGGACACTTGGCGAGAAAGACGGCGAGAAATCTGACGGCTATGATTGGCCGGCGCCAAGGTCAAGTGCGGCGTCGGCCAATCACAGCCGCAAGATTTCTCGCCGAATTTTTCGCCAAGTGTCCACATTAGGGCCCCTGGAGCGGGAGCTAATCTAAAACGAAAGTGGAACACGTCCGTCTCGATCCCGATCGCCCAGTGAAGTAGGCTCGCTCCAGAAAAGTCGATCCCGGCGCGCTCCAAAACGACCATTGGAATTCGCCATACGTTGGGGAGAAGCAGGGATCAGCCCTCTCTTCAAATGGGTCAAATCTGCTTGAGCTCCGGGATACAGAGAAACGCCAGTCTTCGGCACTAATCCCGCAGTTACTCGGCCTCTCTTGCGTCGTGTCTGTTCGCTCCCCGCGCCTCGTAGCAGTGTTGTTCCAGGAAAAGGGGGGAAAGGGCGGTTTGTGAAAACGTTTTTTTTTTTTTTTTTGGGGGGGGGGGGGGGGTTGGACTCTCCAAACCATTTCCTTGCCCCCCCCCCCCCCCCCCTCCTTCCTACGCCACATGCTTCCCCATCTTTGCAAATATAAGCTGATCTTCCAACATCTTATCTCCTTTGTACAGGAATGTTCGTTGATAGGCAAAACAACCACTAAAATTTGAAAGTAATTTGTAACTTGAGTAGAAGTTATTCAACAAAAGTGATTAAAGTAAACTACTAATTACTAAAATAAAAATGTAATTGAAAGTTACTAAACTAGTCAGACAAGTAGTTAAACTACAGTAACTGGAGTAGAGTAGTTGAACTACGTACAAGTCTGGTTTAGATGCATATAAATTTAGATCCTTTATTATAAATAAATTCGAAACTTTGCTATAAGAAATATTTAGACGGATTACAAATGTTGCTGGAATATTCTAAATTGCGAAGGAGTTGTGTTTTAAGTGTAAGAAGATTTCTTTCATAGGGTTAAAAGGGATCTGTGAAAATTCGTTCCATGAGCCCTCAGATTGAAATTAGTTTTTTCTAACATCCCCAATAAACGCTATTTTTCAGAACGTCTAACGGCCAGACTTAGGCATTTAACTTAATAAAACGTGTTTTCATTAAAAATGTCACAGCCATAGTAAGAAAAAGGAAGTAATATTAATGGCGCCATAAACATAGAGTAGCACATTGGAAGCTATACGAACTTATGGTTAGATAAGGAGTTGGTTAAGACTCCCTCAGGTAAAACACAAATAGATATTCATATTATTTATTAAAATCAACAATATCAATTGTGTGTATCAACAGTGGCTGAAATCCGAAACCGATTTGCTTTAGACAAGATGCAAATTGAATATTCGCAAATTTGAAAGTTGGGTTTTTTTGTAATAATTTAGTAAAAAATAACCATGTTCTTCTCCGGTGATATGTTGCTTTTGTTGCTTGAACTCGTATTCCTAATTTATTCTTGGTAAGTTTTAATAATGTATATGTGATGTATCTGCTCATGGAAGCGGATGGCGGGAGATGTTGGGGAGCGCGCGGTTTGAAAACAGCACGGGTCTCGGTCAGTCGCGAGATAGGATTAAAACGAACGAGTCAAGCGTCTAACGGCTGCAACTGGGGTTTTACTCGCGATACATTACATTATGCCCTTTGCTGGACCCGGATGGCTCGGCAATATTTTTAAACAAATAAAAACAATCTAAATGAGACCAATATCTGCGAACACACTAGAAATCGAGGGAAACGCGGACATGAGGTCACCGAATATTTTTGAAATATTTGAGTAGGGGAATTGTCATTGGACAGATCTGTTATATTGGTAATGAGCGTTTCTTTTTGCTTATATATATACATACATATGATTGAAAGACTGTTGCATAGGACGACGATAAGTGTAAGATAAAATAGTAAACGTACTTCAAACTTTTAATGGAGTTTTAACAGATATTGGTCGATGTTTCGGCCTGAGTCAGGCCTTGTTTTTATACACACACACACACACACATATATATGTTATATGTATATATATATATACATATATATAAACAAACATATGCAGATGAATGAACCGTACTTAATTTAATGAATCAAAGAATCAAAGTTTTCAGGAACCCGCCGAAATATATATATATATATATAGAGAGAGAGAGAGACAGAGAGAGAAAGAGATAGATAACGGGCACTTCTTTATCATCGTACGTGGTCCACAGAGTATACGTTTTATTTTCACTTTAAGCGGCTTCGTAAAACTGATTCATTCGATCAAGTACGGTTCATTCACCGGAAGGTTTTAGAGCGCAGCTCTTAGGCGCCCGTTTCCGGCTTGAGCGGCGTCGCCGTTGCCATCGCCGTCGGCGTAACCGCGCGGTGCATTATGGGTAAATTTTCCCGAAGGAACCCGAGGTCCTCCCGAAGGACCTCGGGTTCCTTCGGGAGGACCTCGGGAGGACCTCGGGTTCTTTCGGGAGGACCTCGGGAGGACCTCGGGAGGGCCTCGGGGTCCTCCCGAAGGGAGGGGTCACGTGGGGGGGGGGGGGGGGGGGCACGTGACCCCCCCACAAGGTCACGTGACCCCCCTCCCCGTGGTCACGTGACCCGCTCCCGAATGACCCTTCCCCTCAGTACCCTTCCCTACTCCTCCTCAAGAGCTGCGCTCTAATTCGGCGTTACAGGGAGTTGTAAACGGCTTTCACTTTTTTCTGCTCCTTCCTTTTATAATGTTTGTTTAAAACCACGGCAAAATGTGGCGACTACTTGAGCATTTGACATTAGCTTTTCTGCATTTATTTTTAGAGCGCAGCTCTTTGGGGCCCGTTTTCGGCTTGAGCGGCGTCGCCGTCGGCGTAACCGCGAGGTCACGTGACCCCCCCCCCCAATGTCACATGACCCCCCAAGGTCATGTGACCCCAAGGTCACGTGACCCCTAGGCCACGTGACCCCCCCCCCCCCCCGAGGTTGCGTGAGCCCCCCAGGTCACATGACCCCCCCCCCCCCCCCGAGGTCGCGTGACCCCTCTCAAGTAGGACAGGAGTAGGGGGAGGTGGAGGAGGAAGGGGAGGAGGAGGAGGAGACGAAGGGAGGAGGAGGAGGTGAAGGAGAAGGAGGGGATGGAGGAGGAGGAGGGGAGGAGGACGAGAAAGGAGGGGAGGAGTAGCAGGCAGGATCACGAGGGGAGAAGGAAGAAGGAGGGGTATACCCTCCCCTCAGTACCCTTCCCTCCTCCTCCTCAAGAGCTGCGCTCTAATTCGGCGTTACAGGGAGTTGTAAGTTGCTTTCCTTTTTTTAATTGTGTTGAATATTGAACATCTGCAAATTATGTATTATGATTTCAGTAAGCAACGTGAATTAGAGGCCGTGGTGTACGAGTATCACATCCTCTTCAGTAGGGTGTAGGGCCATTTTGGAGTTCCCCAACTATTAGAAGCCCTTCTTCAAAGTAAGCAGATATCGCGATCGAACCCGAAGCGTATACGGTATCCGTGCACTCGTTTCACGAACTTTGAGTGAACGCATCAGCTGTAAAAATCCATAATACCCAAAATTAAAAACCAAATCATTTTTATCGTTTTTTTTTATATCTGAGCTTCACAACAATCATAAACACTGTTATAATTGGTCGTTGATATTCGGTCCGCACTTTGTCGGCTTCGATTACACGTGAGACATGTGAGCTTAGCATTAGACAGTTGCTTAATTGTGTCAGTGTCAACCGTAGTCGAAGCATCGCGCAGAGATATGTTCGCACATACGTAATCTAATTCAATATCGCCGTGCAATGTCTCCCTTCCGAAATATACCAAGAGAACTTTGGCGCAATTTATTTCGTTTCTTGTCCTCCAACCATGGCATGTTGGACGTCGCAATTCATCGGCAGTCTGAGTGAGATAATTCAAAAGAAGTCAAATGAGCGAATAGTTTAACGTGTATAAGGAATATAAAATCAACATCATGTGACCTTTACCACCTTAGCAATTTTAATAGTTCGATCAATCACGCCTTTTTAAAGGGCGTGGTAGGCGTACGGATGACGGACTTTTTTTTTGCGTGGAATATTCACATCGATTAGCATTGCAATGCGTGACAAATATTAAATTTGCAGTATGTGAAGATTTTAAGGCTTAAATGTATATTTTATTAGAGAAAGGGGACGTAACGACACGTTTTATAGTGAAGTCTTTTGTCCAAGAAAGTACGAGACTGGCGTAGCACATTCCTCTTCGACAATTGTTAAGATATTTACAAAACGATCAGTATTGCATTTTTTACTCTTCAACATTGCATAAATGACCATTACGATATAAATCTAATGTGATACATTCTGCAGATGTTACGGGTACCTCACCTTTATCATCATTCTTTATCATAGCGATGCAATAGCCCCAATCCAACAGGAGATGGGCGATTCCTTCTTCCAGCAGTTTTATATTAATTCCGAAGGAACAGTAACGCATACAAAATTGCAGCATTGTTGAAAAGTGTCAGAGCTCTTACATTGCAACGTGTAAGACCACGTAAAGGAAAGTATACTTTAATTAAGGATGACTTGATAAATATGGTATTATTTTGTTTAATTATTAAATTGTTTTCTTCCGACACAAGGTATTCGAGTGCGAACACCTAGAATGTTGAATAAAAAGCATTAGCTCTTCAATTGTAGGTTTAAAAGTAAAAAACGCTTCACTGCGTCAGAAAGTTTGATACCATTTGAGTAAAAAAAAACTATAAAATATTACTGTTTTATTTCCGGCATTCCTCAATCTTGATTTGTTTAGATGTTAGTTGAATGCTAGTTACGAAATACTAAAATCTTGGTTTATGTAGAGTAAAGACCTGGCAAAATTCACTACACATTCGGAAAAAAAAAGAACAGACACACGACATTAAACCGGCGTCTAATTGATCAGATAGAGAATGAAAGGGAAGTCAGATGTTGTCTTCGATTACTGGAGGCTCTGTCAACAAATCTTATCCCGACATCACTGACTTTCCCGTGCTCTAATTTAGGTCCGTCGATTTTCCTATTGTACCCAAGGCAGCAGTTAAGTAATTTGCAACCTGACCCTTATTTAATTCAACGTTAGATCGCATACATAATGCTTATTCTTGAGGACATTCATAGGCTCGAATTGTTCCGTAGAGTTTCGTCACCGCCGTGTAACATGCAGGTTATCGACGAGTGACTTTCCCTCTCCTCCATGCAAGCACACAGGCCAGCGTGCAGATAAACGCGCCGTGAGGCAATTTTTTGCATTTTTGCGTATACGCAGACTAACGCGCGTAAATCCCATTGTTCCACTCCAGTTCGTTCTATTTTTTTCCGGAACGATTCAATATGAACCTTTTTGTTTTCTGTTTTCGGGCTGTCAGTCTACATATTTGTATTTTGATCTATTAAGTTACTCGATTTTTCGCGAGCTCGATATGTCACCCGCAGCGAGCACTGATGTCGTCAAGGCTGACAGCGTATGAAATATACATGGCTGCGGGAACCCTTGCTGCCGCATGTAAGAAGCAAAGGATCGAAACTTATTTTCCTTTAGTAAGTTGTTGAGATGAGCGAGAAGGTGCTTGATCAGTGAATGATTGTCCTCTTCTTATTGCTATTATTTTCCTGTACATGTTTTACGGGCCCGAAACACGTGTTTTGAAAAGTTTCTAAAGAGCTGTCAGACCTCAGGTCTTTGATGATGTGCGCACAGTTTCAGAGTGTTCCCAGCATTTCCGAGTCATCTTGTGGACCGTTGCTACTTTATGTAAAGAAAAAGACTTTTTAAAATAAAAGGAGGGGGGAAAGGCTATCCTGTCGAGAAAACTGGAAGAACGAAAGGGCACGTTGAGGCGATAGGGATTGGGAGCCCCGGGTTTAATGTCGCCACTGGGGACTTAGGCCGTCGAACATACCCCTTAAAGTCCGGTTATCGATCCCCGAGACGTGATGGAGGCTCGTTCAGCGCGAACTCTCGCGGGACCTTTTGTCGGTACGGGCACCTCCGGTAGACGTGATCGACCTTAACCCATTGGTAGCAGAGTGACCGTCGCTCGGCCGTTCGTCACACGTCTGTCTTTCTCGGTGTACTTTGCTCCACGGGCGTAGACTGGCTCTTTCTGAAGTTAGGAATACTGCAGCGCTGAAGTGTCTTATCGACTGGCTTGGGGTACTATGGACAGCCGTTGGCGGTCGTTGTGTCATTGCAGCGTAAGTCACCCTCAGTTCGTCAGAGTCCGCTTTGCCCGCAGAAGTCTCCAGCTGAAATGCACGTCGAACTTCTTTCAAAACAACCTGGACAATAGAAATCAAAGCCGGGCAACTAGCTGCAGAAAGTAGCTTCCTGACTTGATCCCGAACAACGTCACGGATGATGTCACAGATGCCTTTGAGGCTGGCGTCAAAGTTGCAGCTGACTTACTCGAATTTTGGGAAGCCGGACCGTCGTGAATAGTGACCGGCTCGTGCACACAGGGCGCGTTTCATGTTGGAAGCCTCGGTGACAAACCCTTCACTGTTGTCGGAGGGTTGTGGAAAAGGCCGCCGAATATGTTGTCTCTCACACCCCGCATGAGGATTACCAGTTTCTCGTCTACACCCTGAGGGTCGGCACGGGCGCTCGATCTGGAGCGAAATATTCTCCAACAAGGTGGTGACGCTTTTGTAAGGGCCCTGTGTCCTGGTCAGAAGCAGGACTTAAGCTCTCTATATCGTAAATTATGGCTGAAGAACGTGAGCTTCAGATCGATCTTGTAAACGTTCCACCACGTCAAGAAGAAATCGTAATTCTCAAACCAAAAATCCTGCATTTGTTTTTTCAGCGAGAAGTACAGGCTCTGCATGCGTCGATCGTCTCTCCACGCACTCTGGCAGGCGAGACGGTCGTATGAGTAAATCCAGTCCTCAGTGTTTTTGTACACCTCACCGTGAAAGGACTTCGAAGTCCGATGTGCGACGGTCATGTAAACAACAGCTAGAGCTGTCTAGGTCTGCTGCAAGGGGTTGGCCATCGATGGCTCAGTCAGCTTTGAGTTTTCTGGCAGGAGACCGAATTCCGGTTGTTCTTACTGAATGCCGCGAAGCACTCAAGGTTTCAGGTTCTTCGCTGTCAGCTTGCTGGGTTCACTCTTTTTGTAGGACTCACTCGTCCTTCAGCTTGCCTGCCAGGCTCCGGATTGGACTTGGTTCACGGCTCCCCAGGGGGTTACGAGGAAAGGGGATAGAATAAAGTACCCAGCACATTCACCAGAACACGCAATGACAGCCGATCATGGCCAGGAACTTTCACAAATAGCAAAGACTGATAAAGAAAGGACTGGATCAAGCATGGGTTTCAGTATAACAAAACTTACGAAAAAGTCTTTATCCTGAGCAGCAAGAGGTTGCATTGCTTTACTGGCCAGCTGTCCGAACAAGTTATCGCCTTCAGTGTTTCCGCGACTGCTGTGGAGGAACCCAACGGAAACGAATTTGAGATCATTTTTCGGGCATTGAACTGCTACACCTAAGCTTCGTGAAAGTGCACATGCACGCCGGAAAAATTTAGAAACCAGCACAAAATAATCGATCACGGCACAGGGACTACTATAGCTTCAAGGCGGGTCTCCGGTGCGCAGCACAACGAAAATGAGTATCCTATCATTTAAACGCAGCGGCACCACGGGGTGCAAAATGCCAAGCCCGACTTACGAAATATCCCGTATTAAAGGTACTTTAAGTACATTCTATTTAGAGTACTGCTGCAACTAGACTTACAAAATTTGCACTTTCTTTAACTACATTTCCTGGGTATGTACTTGTACTTTATTTCAAGTAGTTTCTAAGGTAATATTTCATGAATGTACAACTCGGGTCTTCAGTGTACATTCCCAAGTTTAGTCTCAGTGAAAATAAGCTTTTTCAAGGACCACACGCTCCCGTCGTTGGCTTTCCCAGTACTATACCCACGTTTTAGCACAAATATAAAAGTTCGCCAGCCTCTAACAAAAAAAAAGTATTTCCATGTGTAAACGAGCTCTCGTGCTTCGGGATATCATCCGATGATTTCTCAGAGTGAACAATGGTGGCTATAAGACAAAAATAGGTAAGTTCTTTATAAATTGATTGTGTTAAATCTTTCATTCGTTAAAGGAAAACAACTGCTCTCTAAACAGTTAATCTTAATCGCCCCCATTTTGTTTTTAAATTGAGTGCAATGTACACCCCATCATTCATCGGGCAATGGAAACCGGTAAAAAAAATAGAGGGGAATAAAAGGGCTTAATTAAATATAGTGTTAAAAATACTAGTGCTTTACTTGGGAACTGCATTGCAGTGTAGTAATTTACTTCAAGAACATTGAGCCGAGTGTACTTACTATCTTACGTAAAGCATGTACATAACACTTTGATTTACTTCGTAAATTACATCAAGTACTTCTTAGATGTACTTTATATAACACTGGCAATTCCCGTAACGAAATTGTGTATCCAAATGCATCTCACACGTTTCACTGCAAACCTCTGAGATTTTGATGGTCAACGAGAGCACATAAACGTCGCGTTAAAACTTATCTATAGCGATATAAAAATCAATACGAGGTCGAGCAAAGCAGTGCCGTGTATATCTCTTTCGTGGCAATAATCCCGTCGATTGTTAGACAAATGTGCGTTAACGGGTCCGTTCCTCCGTATTTCCAAAGCTCAACTCTTAAATAGCTTTCACCCGGCTTCAGATCACGGTTCCCGGATCTGAAATTATCTCATTCGGAACAACGACAACGAACAACGCGTCCGTCAAACACCGGCAAAGCTTAGGCCACCACTGCCTCGGCGCAGCCATCTCGCCTGTGACTTGACGTATTTGGTTAAGTCACGGGATGAGTAGTCGCATTTGCGTATAATGGCGGCGGCCTGGTTAACGGGATGGGGGGGGGGATCATTTCAGTGTCTGGTCCGGACCCCCGGATCATCTTTCTAAGCCCTTCTACCTGGTTATTGCTGAGTGATATTGCTACAAAATGCCTCCTATAGACCTTTCCAGAAAACAGCTTCCGGCCGGTGCCACTTTCAGCGGTTGTGTGTATGGCCCGCGATTAGCTCGCTTTCAGAAGTGAAGAACATGCGCCTGCTAGGCTTTGATCATCGCTTGCTGGAATGTAAAGTTACATTCCAGCAAGCGATTCCAGCAAGCGACATTGTTATTGTCAAGGTGAGAGCGGCGGACGCCTCTTTCGAAAGCCCTGCATCCAACAAACGCTTTTTTGCACTTCGCGGACCTCGGCTGTGCGTCCACGCTCGAGGCTCGCAAGATGCCGAAGAGTTATTTATTTCTACATACAGCAGGCCTGAAATGGCCCAAACAGAAAATCGAAGTAAGAAATAAATTCTAAGTGACATAAATCTGTCCTGTCGATTGCTCTTTGTCTACAGCTGCAAGCTGTGGAGGAAACAACTGCTGTCATTCACGGGTCGCTGGTTCCAACCCGGCTCGACGGAGGGAAAGTTTTGTTCTCATATAATCTCAGCGGCGGGGGCGGGCGCACCTGGGAGCAATAATAAGACTGTTGACGAAGCTCATGATGTCACCGGGAGGTTTCGCGAAGGACGATCAAGCAATCCCTCTGAGAGGTTCCCACTAAGAGGTGTCGCTGTAAAGCTGCCGGGAAACGTGTGCGAAGTATTGGTATATAAGAAGCACACATGCCTCCAAAGTGCTTGAGGCGTGTCCACATATTTCAGTCACCATGTCTCCAGCGATCACCCTGTCTTTTGTATGATGTATGAACTGTGTGACTGCGGACTAAGACAGGCCTTATAAATACATGTTATTGCATTGCATTTAAAAAATAATAATGAATCAGTGGAGCGTTTTTGCTGTCACGGTTTATGAAGTTGATGCGGAATCAATGTTCCCCGTTTCAAAGCGATACCCTCGCCTGCTGGCTGAATGATGAGCAAAACGATCAATCGCGTTGCCTATGTTCAAGTTCACAGAAAAAAAAAGCAAGCGAATAGACGTATCGCCAAAATGTCGCAGGCCCGGGGAGTGGTAGAATGACTCGAATTCCATGCGTTCATAAGGCAAACACTCAAGATGGACAGTGCAATCATTCACTCTCGGTGCCACAACGACGAACTTGAATACCCAACTGGCTGCCTAAAAAAACGTCCGTGCACGTTTTTATCTAAGTGCAACTATTTGCAAAATTGACTTTCAATTCCCTCCAAAATTATTGCTCGAATCTCCGTCCTACTGCTTCACTGCCGCGCAAGCAATGTGCACATAGTACACGGCGACGCCACGATGAACCTCCCAAAAAGCCGAAGCTACCAAACTTTCATCATAAAGGGTTCAAGAATTTCCGAAACAACCCAAAACCCAACCTCGGGTATTATTTCCGCCGCATCACTATATATATTATTGTGTCTGCGTCTCAAATTTGAATATACGCGAGCGGATAATATAATATTGATCTAGTTTCCCGTCGAAACAACCAATATTATAGGAATAAAAAGGGTAGAATATCTTCGGTTCCAGGGAGTTTTTTGTTCATTCATATCATTTCTTTCATAACAAGAGAGGAAGGAGAGCGCACGTACTGTCTTCGCTTCGAGAAAGAAACCAGTGTCTTGACCGCCTGAAGCACGGCACCACAGCGCTATCCGTTTTTCCCTCTCTAAGGGCACGCCAGTCTCCCGCCCTCCAAATGAAAACACGCTACTCACAGAAGATCCAGCACATCCATTCCGGATGCTTGGCGTACGTCCAAAGCGAATTTTCTCAAACGAGCGCCTCCGCCTTTGGGTCGCGGCGGCCAAAGCCTGTGGCCCGTCCACCCTTTAAGGCGGAATTAAAGTTTGGACGGCGCCCGATGGAAGCCGACGCTAGAAACAGTTCGGGATGGAAACTGCCCAAAAACTGGAGAAGAAAATTTCCGCATTTGAAGCGCCCTTGGACGGATGCCGGAAACAAGTGAGGCGGCTTCTTGGTCTATTGGTTTAGGGGAAGCGGCGTCATGGGTGTCCTATTTTCCATCCCATGGCTCGCAACTTGTGCCATCCTTGAAAATAGCGTCTGTCCTGTAGTGTGGCAGGAAAGAGATTTTCGTTTTCTTTCGTCGAAGTATATTCTTTCAGAGGAACGACTGCCTTCTGAATTGATTTTTGAGAATTTGTTTCTTAGCGAGAAAATCGAGATTGTCTTATTTTATAAACGTCTTATTTTTTCGCCTGAATTATTTTATATATTGTTGAAGCGACAGTTGCCGAGAAGAGATTTGTGAATGTGCGGATTACTTTATAGAGCATGCGTAGGTGCTATTTTGTCTTTAACTAAACTGCACTGCATACGCCTTTAAATGACCCAGAAATGTTTTCTAGGGCAAGTAAATTAAAAAAAAACAATAACATTTTTGAAAATATATACTTCAATCACAACCCTTGATCAACTGTTTATTTATAATAATTTGAACAAGCTACTTTTGAATTAATTCATGAAACGTATCAGTGATAAAATGGAAATTTCGTGCAGTTTTATATCACCGGTGAAATATGTGAAGTGGAGATTATGCTTGGCACTTTTTGAAGCGGTCACAAAAATTAAATGAGGAGTGAGAATGACATTTAAAGCCACCAACGCTAAAGTATTTTTCAGCGCTCTCCAATAATATATAGATTTTTAGGTTTCTCTATATTGTTTAGGGCTATGCATCACAAACACTATTTTTTTTTTAGAAACGTGTCTATTAAAGGATATCTAATATGATAGTGTTTTATGATAGCTCTGTTTCCTGGGAGCATATGTCGTCATTAGAGTTACAAAGCCGTGCTAAAGTCCTCTTCTGCGACGTGTCACAAACTTTGGTGCTAGGTCGGACTTTTTCAGTAAATATGAAAGAAACGGCGCATGTTGGTATATAGAAAAAGCACTGCGTTAGCATATATAAAGGTAATGTATACTTGATACGGTTTAACTAGCTAAGCCTCATACATACATCGAATCTCCACGATAGCTAGCTGAAATACTTAGTAGTGTAAAAATCACTCTTACTTTTTTGCGCCAACTGAAATTTTAAAACAGGAGGTATATCTTGCTCCGAAACATTTTAAAACAAACATCTGCTATATATAAAACACACACCAAACATGTTTTTAAGATCTTACGAAACACTGAAATGTTTGTAAATTCAACGAATTTTCTTATCAAGGTTCTATCGAGACAGCCAGGCGAATTGTCTGACATTCCATGCGACGTTACTCAAAATATTTATTGGTTATTCTTAGGAAGTTATTGCCACTTTGCAAAATTTATGGAAGATAAAGATCTTTTTCAACCGGAATTTTTGTGGGATTATATATTTTCTCTGTGGACTGTGAGTTTGACTTATTGGGTATTGTCTTCAAGAGAGCTGTGTGAGCCTAGTTATAAAAACATACAAAGACGACAATACTATTTAAGAAAAAAGAAAACAAAAACGTTCTTTACAGTAAAACATAATTTCTTCTGAAACACGAAAAAGCTCGGACAAAATTCATCAAATTTAATGAACCGTGAAGCATCAGTTGGGATTCCCCTCTTTACGCGAATAATAATGCGAAGTAACAAGAGGTCCCCACAATATGTACCAGGGGCCACCCTGGCTCTCCTCTACAAACGCAATTCATACAAATATTTTAGCAATATAAGAACAAACTTAGGAAGTGTTGAGCGTATTCTCATTTGCTTATGACACCAAGCTGAGGACGTATCGATAAAATAGCGTGCAATAACATGAAATTAGTGTAGGTAATAACCGCATAATCAGAAGTGAGGAGTTTGGATTTGACACAGTGCGAACCGGATAGCAGTTGAATATCCCCAAAATATAAAATACTTTGCTAATCAACACGAAGACAGACTTGGCTAAACCAAGGTCGATAGAAATATGCCAGAATCAGCTTTGTAGAATAGCTCAAGTGGCAGGCCAGTAACGGAAATCTGCAGGCGACAGCTGTCGTCGTTTCACCTTCTCCCCTCAAAACTAAGTCTTCATTCACACAACCCGAGTGGGCTTAAGATGTTAGGTGTAATTTATATAAACATACCAGTCACTGTTTCATGCGTCATATCATGGAAGGGACTATTACTGAATTGATTGCGCAATGTCTAAAATTTTATAAATATACATAATGTTTGTCAAAGATTAATACTTCTGCAAACATATCCCGTTGTATATAATTTTCTATTGTCGTGCTGTTGCGATCATGGTACACACAACTGCACCGCCAGTTTAGTGTTTACAATATTTTTATGTGAACAATTAAATGAAAGGATAAGATTAAGAAAAACGTCACCCGTATTATTGTAGAATTCAACTTTTGTTTGAATATAAGAACACGTAATACATTAGTCGCTAGCGTGCATGTTTTTACTCAACGTTATTTTCTCTAAATCTTAGCAGACATTTTATTTTAAGGTGCTCCAGATTTCTGTGTTTAGTACTAGTCAATTTGCTACGAAAAGCTTATTGCGCAATAGTATACGAGAGGTCATTAGTCCTAGATTCTTAAGTTGATCCAAAATAGCAGTCGTCCTACGCCACCGGATCAATCCGGTGTTTGGCCAAATATTCAGGACATGTTTGGCAATTAGTCGGAAAGGAAGGAATTAAGATAGGTAGAGACTTTCTTCTTACCGAAATCGACCCAACACTACTCTGCTACGTTGAGTTCAAACTGAAAACAAGAGGCCTGAGACCGATAGCTCTGGATTAATTAGGCCCTGGTCGCTGAGCTTAATTAATTTAGAAGGCTTCATTTGCATTACCCAAACCATGAAGCCCAACACTGCGTGGCACCGGGAATCATTTGTAGCGTCCAGTGCTGATGAGTGCGGCGGTCTGTGATGTTGAATGAAACCTGGTTCCCAGAAGTTCTTTGATGAAAGCGAACTTTTCTGGTGTGCGACACCGAAACAAATTCCGAAGATGGTTTTGGAGTTGACGGGGTTGGTGTACACGCATAGAGAAGGCGAGACAATCGGCTAGATGTAAGTTCACTGCTGGGTGTACGGTATACAAGGCTATATATATAACGTAATTAATCAGAAAAAAAAAAAAAAAAAAACGTGATTCAAACTTATGCACCTCTCACTCCAAACGTTAGACCTTAGTATAAAATGAAAACAAAAAAATTATGCGTTTTAATTTTTTACAGTCATATAATATCCTCTCTATCGACCTTAGAACAGAATTTCTAAAGAAACCTCAGGACATTAATTAGAAATATGTTCGTAGGTGCCGTTCACTTTCAGTCATGACAATGTCATCACTACGAATAAACTGCTAGTGCTGAAAATACTACCGCTAATGATTCCTCTTACTACTCTTTTTACCCCTACAACTACTACGACTACTGCTTCCAGCAATAGTGCTATTAATACTACTAATAATAATACAGTTTTTCTTTTCGGACCTTATTCCGCAGACTGTACCTGTTTAAAGATTCATATTTTACAGGGTGCGTACTGTCGACAGTTGCGGACTATACAATGATTTTTTTTTGTTTGTTTTTTAGATCATTCACTGTGACAAGATGTGAAGGATTTGATGAATACCGGAGTATATTATTGGTGATTTATGTCTGATACAATATTTTTTCTAAGTGAATACACCAGGCATTCGTGAGGGTGTTCTGTGTATGATAATGTTTACGTTCGCACTAGGCACTGAGTGCGGACTATGCACCGGGTGCGGATTATCTAACCAAAAACTTTTGTTTTTGACCACAAATTAGCCCCAGAGGGCTATAGTTCGTAAAATACAGTAATATCAATAATCAATGAATCAATCAATCAATCAATGTTTATTATTGTGTTCAGGAACAACCAATCGGTCTTAGTGCTGGCAGACTAAAAAATGAACAAAAACACACACATACATAAATAATCAACCAATCAACAAATCAATCAATCAATGTTTTTATTGAAGTGCCCAGGAACAACCTTGCGGTCTTGGTACGGGTGACCTCAGAAAACATGAAAAACATGACACTACACACAACAAAGAAGCAGTAAACAATAAAAACACTTAAAACAGATCACATATGTCACAAACTCTCTACGGTATACCTCCACGATAGCGAAAAAAAAGGAAAGCGAGAGTATAAAATTTGGTTCTGAGCAACTTAATCAAGTGCAAAAAAATGGTAAGGAAAATTTAGGTGAGGACCTTTAGCGCTCTGATAAACTCCGATGTGTTATTGTTAAATATATGAATATTGCCTGTAAAGGAGGAATTGTAGGTGGGCCCAATTCTTGACACAGGGTCGTGAAGATTAGTTATCCGAGCATTGTAGAAGGATGCATTTTGCCGTGTAGTTTTTACAGGAATTTTCAGACTTACATTTCAGATAATAATAATAATATTAATAATATAAATAGTAATAATAATAATAATAATAATAATAATAATAATAATACTGTTTATTTTTTGCATGTATCATATGGTAGAAATACGGGTCAGTCAAAGCCAATTGGATGACTTGTGGGACAGCACCCTTCACTTCATGAGTACAAAATGTCCCCCTGATTTGTAGTAACCGACTCAGGCAACTGTTACCACGCTATGATAGTGACGATGATGATTAAAGAAAGAAGAGAAGAAAAAATCACGTTTGTTAGCGTTCACGCAAAACACACACAGGGTCACACACACACACACACACAGACACACAAATTCAAGATGTTTTGCTGAGATCTTGGAGTGCTCGTTTCAGTTTCTTCAGGGAGTCCGCACTATAAACGTCGTCTGGTAGGCTGTTGAAAATCGTTGGTAAATAAAAGTCCCGAACCTTCTTCCCGTATTTCGTTGTGACAAAAGGTACCTTAAATTGTTCTGTGTGTCTAAGCGATCTAGTAGCCACATGGGGTATCTTATATATATCGCTCCAAAAATACTTAAGGACCACAGTCTGAACCAAAAAAGCCCTGAAGAAGGGCAAACCTAAGTTGGCGAGTTTTTGCTCTTCAGTTTGCAATGCTGGTCATAGGCAATGCTTCTAAAAATGCCTTTCAAAATTGTATCTATTTTTTGTACCAGACTCCAGAGCTATGTCCAAAGATTGTTATACCATACCGCAAAATTCCGTATACTAATGCTTGAGCTATTGTTTTTTTTTGGTTGAACTAGTTATTAAGGATCGTGTATTGTACAGCACACATGGCACACTCCGCAGTCTTCTGCAAAGTTGTGAGAGATGAGTGTTCCATGACAAATTATTGTCAAATTCTATCCCAAGATATTTAACCTTATCAACGTAAGTTACAGGACTGCAGTTGCAAGAAATACACCCAGACGTATGCATGAAAAGGGGATGGTTGGACGTTCGAATTTTAAGGGGATTATGAAAGCAGGCAAGCTTGTTTTTTTATACATTTATCGTTAAACAATTTGCTTCAAAACAGTCGTGTAAACGGCAAGTGTCGTTTTGCAGCGAAGTGATTGCAGTAGCCGGATTAAGGTGGACCGAGAGCAAAACCGTGTCATCCGCGTATTGGTAAAGGTTACAAGCGGAGATTGCTTTGGACATGTCATTAACAAAGATGTTGAAAAGGAGAGGCGATAAAACAGATCCTTGGGGAACCCCGGCCTTTAAGTCAATTTTGGAGCTTCGGTTATTGGCTATAGAAACTACCTGTGTCCGACCAGTTAAAACATTTTGTAGTAAAGAAAAGAAAGGACCGCGGAATCCAAGGTTGGATAATTTTTTCAGCAGAATGCAATGACTTACAGTATCAAATGCCTTGGAAACATCAATAAAGAGGGCGCAGGCGACTTGGTTCTTCTCGAAAGCGAGATGCAATTCATCTGTGAAGTTCTCTAACAGCGGCTGGGTCCCACGCCCACTAACGAAGCCATATTGCCTAGGCGAAATAATGTCAAACCTATCAAGGAATGCCGTCATAGATTCGAGAATATGTTTTTCCAATATTTGTATTATGCAAGGTAAAATTGAAATTGGGCGATAGTTGTCAAGTTTGTTGCGTTCTCCTCCTTTAAATAGAGGCTTCACTAGTCCGCTCTTCAAAGTGTTGGGGATCGATCCGGAAGAAATAAAACCATTTAGCATATGAAGGACCACATGTTTTATGAAATCATAATTCCTCTTTAGATCCTCCGCACTGATGCCATCTACACCAGGCGCCTTGTTTGCCTTGAAACTGAAAAGCTGGGATCAAATATCAGGCTCGGTCATTTGGGGAAGGAAAGCCGAGGTGGAGTTTGAATCTGAAGCACCTGTTGTACATAGAGAAGTGTCACGGGCTACTCCGGAGAACGTAGCAAAGAATTCATTAAAATCTTCTACCAATTTCTTAGTGTCATGGCCAAAAACTGTTTCAAGTGTGTCATCAATTGACCTCTTCACACCCTTGCCTCGCAACTGATTTACCAAACACCATGTCTGTGAAATATTTGATCGGGCTTTATAAAACGCTTCACGGAAGCATATACTCTTCGGTGAACGAATAAGCGCGTTTACGCGGTTTCGCATAATGCGGAATTCTTCCTTCAACTGGGCATTATTGGGAGACCGGCGACAACGCGCCCAAACAGCATCTTTAGATTTTATAGATGACAGAATATCATCGGTTATCCAATCATGGTCGTTTCGACGCCGCCTCACGGTAATAACTTTTGTAGCTTGCCACCTAAAAAGGCGGAACTGCTCACTAAACCTAGTGTAGACGTCGTTGAAGTCTTGAATATGCAATAGACTATTCCAATCGTATTTTTGTACCAACTTATCAAGTCGTGCACGATCAATTATTTCTATATTTTGTGTTACAGCTGTCGAGGGCCTAAGAGTGAGTTGTGATACAAATTGGCAAGCCACATAGTAATGGTCAGCAAGCTTCTGCTCTATTATGACCGATTTTGTTGCTATGTTCTGAGCACGTACATTGATATGGTCTAGGAATGATTTGACAATATGATCACCTAAATGTTCTTCTCGTGTGGGACCAAGAATCAAACACTCCAGACCGAAATATGCCAATAAATTCAGATAGTCACACACGAGAGACTTGACTGGCTTAAGCGTGTCGATGTTGAAGTCGCCTATCAAACAGATGTCATTCATGGACTGAAAAGTTTGAAGCTTATTCCTGAGCTCTTCTAAAAACTTCAAAGGATGAGCCGAAGGAGGTCTGTAGAAGGCGAGCAAACATAAAGACCTATTTGAATTCCATATCCTTATAAAGAGTGTCTCACAATTAACGAAATCGACATGAAGCTTTTCAGTACCCCACGAATCTCTCACAAGGATTGCAATTCCTCCTCCTCGGCCAACCGGACGTGTGAAAAAGTGTGCATTATACCCTGGTATTCGGAATTCATTACAGGAAACGTCTTTAACATTGATTTCTGTAAGGACAAAAACATCAAATATTGACGTTACATTTTTGACAGTTAGTGTAAACTCATCCCAATATTTTCGAATACTCCTGATGTTAACATGTAATAAACCAAAAGTGCTATCACTGACTGTATCAAAGAAACGTTGCAGCGATAAAAAGTCTGAGCAGTTAGAAAACTGTACCTCCATAATTCGATGTTGTTGTCATCCGATACCTTGTTATCTGTCGGTTTGGCAAGAGAACAGCTAAGCAATCCTCTCCAGGACAGCAAACCGATGGATGCGTACTGCAGGAGAGGATTCCGTTTTCTTTGCAAACAGTCTACCATTCTTCACCCATGTGAATTTGTAATGCATGTCTCTTGCTTTCTCACGGAACTTCCAAAAGAGTTCCTTGTTCCTGCGGGTGAGGTTTTCGTTGAAGAAGAGTTTGGGTAAAGTCCCGTTTTCTGCAAGAGGTCGCAGCTTTTTTCTTGTGGAAAGCCACTGATCTCTAAGCGCTGCCGTAGAGAATCTGACCAGTATAGGTGGAGGGATGTCACGTCGAGATGGTAGGCGGTGCATGGTCACTATGTCACTTTGTTGGAAGTCAGCTATGCCGAGCTTACTGGCCAGCTCATCGACAACTGTGATCAAGTTCTCATTCGAGGAACAAGGCAGCCCATGTATTTCGAGATTTGAATGTCGGCTATACTGATCACTGTCATTTAACTCGTCCTGGAGGTGTTCAATGGTCTTGGACTGCTCCGTAACTATCTCTCTCAGTGACGTGGTCTCGTTGCGGAGTTCTGTCACTGATGATGCATTAGCGGTGGCTGTCAAGAGCAGAGAGTCGTAGCTCTCCGACAGGAAGTCAACCGACCTTTGAATCTCTGTTAGTGCAGCTTTCAGGTTCTCGACCACAGGCTTTAATGTCAAGAGCTGGTCTATTTTGGCTGGTAACGAAAGGAGGCTGTCGACGTTGGCCTTGAGGGACGTTAGGCAATCTAGTTTTGACTCCAGCGATCGAAAGTGCTCGCCGGTCACGGGAGATCCACATTGTGACAAGCCCGTCTCAGATAGAGACCCGGGCCCTCTATTCTGTTCTCGGCACCGACGGCAGCGCCAAATCTCCCGCTTTGCGGCCCCCATGGTTTTAAAGGTACTCTCTGCAATTCCAGAGCAAAGCTTTCCTACATGGTACGAGTTCTTGCAATCGGCGCAGGACATGTGTCGACCATCATTGATGATCTTTTCTCGGTAATTAGCACACTTAGATGGAGAAGACATGGCAGTAGAGGCTAAAACAAAGGGTGAGAAATACCGTGCCGTCTTGTCACGCCGATTGTCCTGATGTGTGCACTCGGCTCGAGAAAAGCGTCGGGCTTAGAAAGCTGGTGTAAAGCAGTCGATGAAATCCAGTCAGGTCGACGCTTGGAAGGCTTGCCCTCCGAGTCAACAACCGATTGGAACGATGGAGCCCTGGTGCAGATCAGGGACCATATCAATGAAGACTCCAGGATTTGGCGTTCGTAGCAGACTGGTTTCCGGTATTAGAGAAGAAGAACTATTGCTCTCGGGGACTTCTTCTTCTTCATTAATAATAATAATAATAATAATAATAATAATAATAATAATAATAATAATAATAATAATAATAATAATAATAATAAATAATAATTTTACTGCACAAATAAAAATACAATACATACAAATGCGGGTCCGTCAAAAGACAATAGCGGCTTGTGGGACTGGAACCGGCAGAGGCGTAGAAAATACCAAAACTATTCACATGAAAACAGGATAAAAAACCATCAATTATTTGTAATAAAAAAAGCAAAAAAAAATATTAAATATCTGAAAGAATAAGAATACAAGCGAAGAAAACCGAACACCAAGAAGGATCTCTTACGAAGAAACAAGGTCATATATACACTGAAAGAAGAACTATAGCACTACAACACTGAATAATACAAATAAAGAAAACCGTACATCATCTAGAATGTCTTAGAGCTACAAAGACAATTTCAATCAAAAAAGCAACAACACGACAAAAAGAAAAATGTTATTTGACAGTCACTTGAAGGAGCTAATGAAAGGACAAAAATAAATATGTAAACATTTAGCATATTGTCTTAGCTGTCTCTTTAATTGACATTTTTAGTTCAACTCTAAAAAGGAATCAGGTAAGCCATTAAAAAGTTCAGGCACATAAAACAAGCGTAATCCGTACTTGGTTATAAATAAGGTTCCGCGTTTTCGGTTTCTATTGTTTCGAAATTCGGCGTACTTTTTTGTGTTTGTATTAAAAAAAACAATGTTCGTTTTTTTTTTGGCGTCTATTTATGCCCACAAACGTTTATCGGCTTTTTTCGGTGAATAGAAAGAAAACACCAACAGACACCGGATCAGATGATCCTTGTAGCTCTGATATTTGTGATCACTTAAAAAATAACGGCTAAGATACATTGAAAAAGGAATGGACACTTTATTTGGCAAATGTGGGCAACCGTAAAAGAAACGCGAAAAAAAAAACAGAAGTACAAACAAGTCAGATATGAAGCCTATGCCCAAAAAACATGGAACTTTACCTTCTGTACATCAGGATTACGTTATCTTATTATAGTACACACACGTATACTTTCCCAGGTTCTCGTTGATCCGCACTGTTTCTTTCCTGTTCATATGACCCTGAGCTTCGAGAAGGCCTTTTAACGCTAACACTGGACACTGGCAGGCTGAGGAGATGAAGAGCTGCCTGAGCCAAAATCGGCCAATCAACCAATTGTGACGGCCAAAAGAGACACGGTGCGACGTTTTGATGCACAGCACAACATGCAGAGCTTGCGTCAAGTCAGTCTTTCTTACAACGAGTTTGAAAACACGCTCGTGCATGGCGAAGTCATCGGGCATTTCGGACTTCACGTTCCGATCCATGATGCGCACATTAAACCAAAACGTCGTGATGGTACATTCGGACACGCTTCGATAGACACTGTCGTTCCACTTTTTCGCGACGGCTCTGCGGTACGACTGGAACGTCACAGCGACCTTTTCCGGTAAAAATTTAATTTTAATATGAATTCAACGTACTTTATCGGTATATATCGGTTTAAATCGAAAATGCCGAACCTACAAACTGACATTTTTTGTTAAAACCGAATTTCCGAAAATGGATTCGGCGTACTTTTACCGGTTTTTATCGGTATAAACCAAAAACTACGAACCCTAGTTATAAAAACGAGGAATGATAAAGCGTTCCCCGTCCCTTAGAATACGCTCGGAAACACGGGGTGGGGTGTCTTAAATGTGATAATCCAATAATGCTTCATAATGTCACTTCTTAAATATAAATATAAATAATAATAATAATAATAATAATTTATTTCAAAAGACTAGCATGTCCACGTCACAAGTCAGGTTCGTCAAATAATAATAATAATAATAATAATAATAATAATAATAATAATAATAATAATAATAATAATAATAATAATAATACTTATTGCAGGTGCTTTAAGTATATCAATGCACAATAGCGGGACCATCAAAGCCATAAAGGCGTGTAAGACTAGTCCCTAAAATATTAAAATTCAATACACACCTAGATCAAAATAAGAAAAGGCCGAGAGCCGGAACGCATGACAAAAGAGAATCTGTACAGGCAGAGCACTACGGCATAATGCACAGAGCTCACGGAAAGTGAAAAGAGCAACATAAAATTGTATTGGCACATAACTACAACATTACACGCCTGAACAAAAAGCCCTCAGTTGACACTTCAAAGCTCCTTAAGATGTGACATCAATTAGCGCAGAGGGAAGGTTACTAAAAATGTGAGGTACCTAATATGGGCGAATGCATTTCCCAAAATGTGTGTTGATGCTCATCGGTGTAAACGGTGTCGGATCTCGAAGGGCCCGACATACATTGTTGGGTGTTTTCAAAGTATTATCCCAATAGTGTCTGATTATTACAGTTTGCCAAAATAGTGCTCGTAATGTTGGTAGAGAGAGGTCATTAAACAGGTTATACGATTGTTGGAGACTCGAGCCATATGCCACGCTTGGCAAAATGCCTCTAAGTAAAGAGTTCACCTTAGAGTCTAATCGGTCCGTACACTGTCCGAACACAGTTATCCCATACCGAACTAGGCTATACACGCGCCCGTGCACCAAAAGTCTTCTCGTTGACATCGGAAGAAATATGCGCATGTTGTAGAGGGTGCAGGAAGCGGCTCGTAACTTTTTAAAGATGTAGCAAAGGTGAGAGTTCCATGAGAGATCACAATCAAAATGAATTC
The DNA here is from genome assembly GCA_013358835.2 of Ixodes persulcatus. NCBI lineage: Eukaryota > Metazoa > Arthropoda > Arachnida > Ixodida > Ixodidae > Ixodes > Ixodes persulcatus. The sequence continues at coordinate 319,501 of JABSTQ010010196.1, forward strand.
CTCAATATTTTTTTGGTGTTGACATAGTCGATTGGCACGCAGTTGCAAGATACACAGTTTGACCCGTGCAAAAAAGTGGCTTGTCCAAGAGAATCGATTTCAGCGGACTACGAAAGCATATCTGTTGCTTTTTTTTTTGCATTGATCCGAATGACATTCTCCGAAAACCAGTCCATCACCCGTATTACATCTAATTGGAGCAAATCAACGGCATGACGGTAACGTATGTGACTGGACAACAAAACTGTATCATCGACGCATTGAAATACTTTACAGAGCTTTACCGCCCGCGGAAGGTCGTTGACATAAATGTTAAACAAAAGAGGGGACAATATGGAGCCCTGAGGAACGCCAGCCTTAAGGGACATTTTTGCACTATGAATTTTACATATCGAGGCGAGCTGCGCACGATCTAACAAAAAGTTCTCGAGCAATGCGTAAAAAGAGCCTCTCAAGCCAAGACTGTATAGTTTAATTAAAAAAATTTTATGAGACACGAAGTCGAAAGCCTTAGACACGTCCAAAAAAGCGCACATGAGAAAAGGTTGTGTTCAAACGCACCATGAAGCAAATCGGAAAAATCTTCAAGCAAGTGTTGTGTGCCCTTTCCCGTAATAAACGCGTACTGCTGTGGCGATATAATATCAAATCTATCTAAAACAGCTGTCATTATAAGAAAAATGTGTTTTTCTAAGAGTTTCGCCGATGAAAGCTAGATGGAGATGGGACGATAACTGTCAACTTCACCATTGTCTCCATTTTTATATAAGAGCCTGACGGTTGCCGCTTTAAGATCTTTAGGAATATTACCGGACGTTATAATACCGTTTAATATATGCAGGATTAGACTCTTCAGTGACTTATAATTTCTACGCTAATCAGCCATCCGCATATTATCAATACCGGGAGATAAGCCAGGCTTGAAACTACACAACATATTATATAGTCCTTCCTCAGTTATTTCTGGAAGAAAGGCAGATGAAGCGTTTTTCGAAGTTGTCGCTCAGTGACAATGGTGACTGTCTCGTGAGACACTTGACGTATTTCCGAAATGAACATTAAATGAATTAGCCGTGGAATGTTTGCAACCACGAAAATACTTTGCAATCGTTTCATCGACAGAATGTTTCGCTTTGTGTTCAACGCGGAGTTCGTTAACGACAGACCAGGTAACGCGGGAATTGGAACGCGCGTCAACCAGCTTCTGTTTAACATAGTTTCGCTTGGCTGAGCGAATGAGTGCGGTAACCCGGTTTCGTTCACTTTTGAATTCGATTTGAAGATCCACGTTATCGGGAGAGCGGCGGCAACGCATCCACAAGAGTTCTTTGTACTTAATTGCGGTGATTATGACATTGCTCAACCACAAGTGTTCCGGGTGACGCTTTTTTTACGGTATCAACTCTTTTACTGAGCCCTGTAAAATTTTGACACACGTGTATGAATTTATAGTAAAGCTCCTCTTGACTGGAATATTGCATTAAGATGTCCCACTCATAACCAGATATTAGTTTGTCGAATAAGATCCGATCGACATCTTCTATTTGTCGTGTTTCAGGGCCGGCGTTTTTAGGAGGGGTATATGAAACTAACTGAACCGCAGTGAAGTAATGATCGGCACGTTTTTGCGAAATTACAGCAAATTTAACTTGAAGTCCGTAAGCCCACACATTGATGTGATAAAGACAAGGCGCAACAAAATGTCCATTAAAAATTTCTCTGGTAGCAGCTTGTGTAGTACAGTCAAGACCAAATACCGAAAGAATATTAAAATAGTTACACACGTTTTTTTTTTGCAGGTTTTAGAGTGTCAATGTTTATGTCGCAGAGTACGCAAAGCTGTTCTGCGACATTGAAGTCAGCTAGACTTGATCTCAGTTCATCTAAGAAAAATGTAACACTATCAGATGGAGGGCGATAGACGGCAAGTAACGTAACCGAGTATGATGAGTTGGAAATTTTAATAATAATAGTAATAATAATAATAATAATAATAATAATAATAATAATAATAATAATAATAATAATAATTTTATGAAGAGAACACACATAGACTTCAGTAAATCGATGTTCAAATCTCCTACTAGACGAAGGGCTGTTTTATATAGCAAAGCTGACAGACGCTCTCGAAGCTCGGCTAAACATTCGGAAACTTTTTATGAGGGGGGTCGATAAAACGCCAGCAAGCATTGATCGGAAACTGATGTAAGTATGCGCAGTGCTATTGATTCAGATGACCGAAACGCTACTTGTATATCCGAAAAAAATAGCTCTTGTTTGAAAAAGAAAAAACTGCGATTCCACCGCCGCGTCTCTTGTCGCGAGTGTAAAAAATGCTTTTGAATCCGGGCAAGGAAAATTGGTCTGTACTTTCATTTGAAATATTGATTTCTGTTAGAACAAATGAGTCAGTTATTGGGAGGATAGAGTTAATAGCCAATTGGAATTCGTCCCAGTGCTTCCGGAGGCTACGGATATTAACATGTAATAAAGTGAAAAAACATGCGCTTGTTCTGAGGATTTCTAGTCAAGATTAACTAGCCATTTGTTTCTAGGAGATTAGCTCCAATGCTTCAGCATTAGTGATGTGAAGTGTCGTGGATGCCTGGCTTTGATTTGCAAAAATTTTGCCGTGTCGTACCCAGATAAATTTAAAGTTATTCTCTTTCCTCTAGTTCGCGCCATGCAGAATAGTTTCCTGTTGGAATCTGTGACGTTATCAATAAATATATTTGAGGATGACCACCGTCACTAGGTAGGGAGCCGAGCTTCCCACGGCGTGACCTCCAACGTTCTTTCAGAGCAATAGAAGAGATAATAATAGCAATAATAATAATAATAATAATAATAATAATAATAATAATAATAATAATAATAATCAATGTTTATTAAAGTGTCCAGGAACAAACAATAGGTCTTAGTGCTGGCACACTAAAAATGAGCAAAGACACACAATTACATACACGAATACACACGAGTGCAGAAGGAGAACGTAGTTCACCAGTCTGAGAATAAAAATATTAACAAGTATGGAAGACACTCAAATCAACAAAGGAAATCAAAAGCACAAAACGGAGGCATCACCAGGTGTGAGAGCAAAAAGAAAATGCTTGGATAACGTACTGACAAACATCAACGCTTCAACTGATCAGCCCTTTTCTTGCAAGAGGAAGTTTCGAACAACATTTTCGAACTTGCTCCCGGATCAGTTAAAAATATCATTGTGTCAGAGTAGTGGTTATAAAATTCAGCCGATCTTTAGATCGGGTTTAAGTGGCTAAAATGTCGAGCTATATGAAAAGACGATTGTAGCCGTGTAGGCACACGTGGAACTCTAAGGCTCACTTCGGACAAAAGGCTGGGAGAGTTAATCGAGCCGTGCAGGGTCTTAAACAAAACCAACAAATCTGCCTTCACCCGACGCTGCTGCAGGCTCAACACGTTGACGAGTTGCGAGTTACACACACCGTTCAGACAAGGATGACCTTTCTCAAGGTAACGATATTTAAAGATAGAAATGAATTTGTTTTGGACTCGCTCGACAGATAAACTGTTAGTTTTGGAAATGCCGTTCCAAACAACTGAGGCGTACTCTAGTTGGAATCTAAATAAGGAACAATACAGCGTAAAAACAAAAACGGATGGGCGTTGGAATTCCTTCGTCATGCGAGACACGGCGTCTAACGTGCGCAAGGCCGATTGAACCACTCTGGTAACGTGAGTGTCAAATCTCAGGGTTGATTCAAAGACAACTTCCAAGGTCTCTCAGTTCACTTACACGAGACAGCAGTTCGCCATGATAACTATACGGAAAAAATATATCATGAGTCTTTCGAGAATATGTCATTACTTTTGTTTTAGAATGATTCAAACGGAGGTCATTGTCTAAAAACCAACGACCGAAGGAATTTGCGTCATTCTGAAGCGCGATGCAATCCTCTAAGGTCGATATTTTTTTTGTAAAGTTTTATATCATCAGCGTACTGCAGAAATGAAGAATTTAATATAACTTGAGAGACACCATTTACACAAATATTATAAAGAAGGGGGCCCAAGACAGATCCCTGAGGTACGCCAGAGCTTGCCCTGTACAAGGACGAGGTAGTATTGTTGACACGGACGTAGGCTTGCCTATAAGACAAATAGTTTTTAACAAATTGTATACCTAACCACATACTCCGTACGAGGAAAGATTGCATAAGAAGATGTTGTGGCTGACTACGTCGAATGCCTTACTCAGGTCAAAATAAACAACGTCAAGCTGACCTCTATTACAAACTACTTCAGAGGCAGCAGACGTAAAAGATACGAGATCGGTGGATGTCGATCTACCGGACATGAATCCATGCTGATTAGGAATGACTATACTACGAAACTTGAAGGAGAGGAATTGATGAATTAGCATTTCAAAGAGTTTGGAAAAAGAAGAGAAAGAGAAATCGGTCTGTAATTAAGAACATCACCACTATTTCCAGATTTCAGGACCGGAACAACCACTGCAAGTTTCTAGTCGTCACGGAATATCCCTGACGTCAAGGAGTTAATGAAAATTGTGCACAGTATAGGTGTAAGTAATTGATGATAACCCTTAACAATTGCAGCGGGTATTCCGTCATGACCTGCAGACAATGTGGGTTTCATTTTCTTAATACATAGCCTAACACATTCCTCTTCGACAACTACAGAACCTAGTCAGTCACCACATCCGTCCGAGTGAGGCAATATAGTTGAGGAGCAGTTAATAATATTATTGTAGACTGACGCAAAGTTATCCGAAAACAACTCAGACAAGCCCTTCGCACTGACGCTATGCTGATTCAAGACGATTTCGTACTCAATATTCTTCCCCAAGCGCGATTTAGCGTGCCTCCAAAAGTTCTTGGGATTATTAGCAAGATCTAATTCAACCGAGTCGCAATGCGCCTGGCGATCACGGTTTAAAATTTTCTTACATCGCTTTCTGCAAATTTTAAATTCAACTTCCCACTTTGGAAGACCACTATTTTTAAACCTCCTGTGCAAAAAGTTTTTCGTTTTAAAAGATTTTTGAGTTCACGAGAGAACCAGTTAGGGAAGCAAGATTTTTTAGACGTTTTAAGAGGGATATATATGTCCATGGCCTCCTGAACAACAGTTGTGAGAAGATATACTAAGTCGTTGACATCAGACGACTCCAAGATAGAAGCCCAGTCAACACCCGACAGATGGTGGTATATTCAACTGTAGTCCCCCGCTGAATACTTATACGATGTGTGTGGGGAAGGACCATTAGAGGGACTGAGGACCGGAGGATCAAAAACAGAAAGAACTACATCAAGAGCAGGGTCATACCTATCCTCAGGAATCATAGAAGGTTCACTTCGAGCCACACGTATACCGTCCGTGTTTGAAAAGCATAAATCTAAAGCATTACCTTGGTCGTTTAGAATGTTATTGTGCTGTCTAAGATCTAAAAAGGAAGTAAATTTGAGGACATAGTTGCACTTTTGTTTACAATAATAATAATAATAATAATAATAATAATAATAATAATAATAATAATAATAATAATAATAATAACAATAGTAATAATAATAATAATAATATAATAATAATAATAATAATAATAATATTTATTGCAGGTGCTTTAGGTACATCAATGCACAATAGCGGGACCATCAAAGCCATAAAGGCTTGTAAGACTAGTCCCTAAAATATTAAATTCAATACACACCTAGATCAATATAAGATAAGACCGAGAGCCGGAACGCATGACAAAAGAAAATTTGTACAGGCACAACACCACGGCACAATGCACAGAGTTCACGGAAAGTGAAAAGAGCAACATAAAATTGTGTTGGCACATAAATACAACATTACACGCCTGAACAAAAAGCCCTCAGTTGACGCTTCAACGTTCCTCGAGATGTCACATCAATTAGCGCAGAGGGAAGGTTATTAAAAATGTGAGGTACGTAATATAGGCGAATGCATTTCCCAAAATGTGTGTTGATGCGCATCGGTGTAAACGGTGTCGGATCTCGAAGGGCCCGACATACATTGTTGGGGGTTTTAAAAGTGTTATCCCAATAGTGTCTGATTATTACAGTTTGCCAAAATAGTGCCTGAAATGTTGGTAGAGAGAGGTCATTAAACAGGTTATCAGATAGTTGGAGACTCGAGCCATATGCCACGCTTCGCAAAATGCCTCTAAGTAAGGAGTTCACCATAGAGTCCAATCGGTTCGTACACTGTCCGAACAAAGTTATCCCATACCGAAGTAGGCTATACACGAGCCCGTGCACCAAAAGTCTTCTCGTTGTCATCGGAATAAATATGCGCAGGTTGTAGAGGGTGCAGGAAGCGGCTCGTAACCTTTTAAAGATGTAGCAAAGGTGAGAGTTCCATGATAGATCACAATCAAAATAATAATAATAAGTTCCATGATAGATCACAATCAAAATAATAATAATAATAATAATAATAATAATAATAATATTTTTTTTATTTTCACACACATTGGAATTCAAGTATTAGATACGGGCATATCAAAGCCTGCAAAGGGCTTGTATGATGACGCCCATAAAAAAAAAAAAAAAAATCAAAAGACCGTTATCGTGATTCCACAATGTAAGACAGAAAGTCGAACTATAAAACACAAAAAGCACAAAGCAAACAAAAAAAACAAGAAAAAAAGCACGTGTGGCGTTAAAAAAAAATCACGAAAGAGAAAAAACACATAGGAAAAAAGCAACACGAAAAGCGTTAAGCGAAAACAAAATAAAAGAAAAAAAAAGAAAAAAAGGCGAAACTAAGTTAAAATTAACTTAGCTAATTACAGGTCAAGCTCGAAGCATGCAGACACAGCAAAGAGATGCTAGATGGAATCAAAGTTGGTGCACTTGAGTTCCTTCTTCAGTTGTTTCAATGATGTAATGTCAATGAAAGTGTCAGGAAGGGCGTTGAACAAACACGGAACGTAGTAATTCCGAGTGTATTTACCGTATCTGGTGGAACAAATTGGCACTACAAAGCGAGGAACGCGACGAAGTATTCGGGGAGACTGAAATGGTGTTTTAAACTCATTTTTTCAAAAGCTACGGAGCACTACCGTTTGTATGAAAAGAGAACGCAGATTAGGCAATTGAAGACTTCGAAAAATAGCACTTTTTCTGGAAAAATTAGAATTATATGCAACGCTTGTCAGGATTCCTTTCAATAAAGAATTAACTTTGGACTGCCATCCACCGGAACAGTTGCCAAACACCGTAACACCGTATCGAAGGATACTGTAAGCAAGCGCATGGACGATTTTTATTGTGATACCGACTGGCATAAATAATTTAGTATTATAAAGCATACAAGACACGATTCGTAATTTGCTACAAATATATGACATATGGGTGTTCCAAGACATATCAAAATCGAAATGTACACCTAAGTATTTCACGTGATCGACAGACTCGATTGATACACAGTTACATTGAGCACAACTTTAAGGGTGAAGAAAAAACTTTACTTGAGCCTGGCTTCTTTTAAGAGGGTTGTGAAACATGCCAGCTTTGTTTTAGATCGGTTTATGTCTAGGAGGTTATCGCCAACCAATCCATTATATGAGAGGCGTTTATTTCGAGTGTGTGGAGTGAGTCAGAGAAATTAATATGACGTGACACAAGGAGAGTGTCATCGGCATATTGGTACATTTTACACCTATTGATGACCTGGGCCATGTCGTTCACAAAAATATTGAAATGTAGAGGAGAAAGAACAGAACCCTGAGGCACTCCCGCAAGCAAAGAAAGCCGAGAACTTTTAAAGTTTCCAATTAGGACAAACTGGGACCTTTTAGAAAGAATGTTTTGCAGTAAAGAATAAAATGGGCCGCGAAAACCAAGGCGATATAATTTTGCTATAATAATAATAATAATAATAATAATAATATAATAATAACAATAATAACAATAATAATAATAATAGTAATAATAATAATTATAATAATAATAATAATAATAATAATAATAGTAATAATAATAATAATAATAATAATAATAATAATAATAATAATAATAACAATAATAATAATAATAATCAATAAATCAATCAAGCAATCAATCTTTATTATACATTGCCCAGGAACAGCACTGAGGTCTTGGTGCTGGTACACTGGTGGATAAAAAAAATACATTATACACATCTCCGCAGAAAAGAAGATACATTTTTAAGCATAATACTAGGCAGTGCAAGCGTAATTAGGTAGTAGAATAAAATAAAAACTAGGCAGTAACAGTAGACACGGAACACAAGACCGTAGGACAACAAGTGTACCACCAGAAAGCACGCCATGAAGATGATAAAATTCAGACATAACAGAGCCATTCAGCAATTCTCATCCTGCACGGGCAAGTTTTTAATAGAAAGGACAAACGTACTGTAGCAAGGGTGGAAAATATCAAGTCTTTCAGAGTAATGATTCAAACGCTGTGCCATTCTCACAATTGTGTTTACCGGACTAAGTGTTCTAGACACATGAAAAGATGACAGAAGACGAGTAGGCACACGTGGGACCCTAAGGCACAGTTCCGATAACAGGCTCGGAGAATTGATGAGTCCATGCAGCGTTTTGAACAAAAATAGTAAGTCCGCGTTCTCCCGACGCCGGTGCAAGCTAAGCAAACCAACACGCTCTAACGAAGACTCATATGAACATCCTCCTTTATGTAGCGATGTTTAAAGATAGAAACACACTTTTTTTTGCACACGTTCGATCTCCAAGGAGTGACTTTTATAAATTTCATTCCAAACAACTGAGGCATATTCTAACTGCGACCTGGATAGCGAACAGTATAACGTGATAAAAGCAGTCGGGTTTTCGAACTCCCTGGTTAAGCGAGAGGCGACACCCAACATTCGCAATGACGAGTTAACCAGCCTACCAACGTGATCAGAGGAACGCAACCCAGAATCAACCATGACTCTGAGATCTTTCATCACACTTACTCTAGACAAAGTCTCTCCTTGAATATTATATGCAAAAGAGATATTGTGAGTTTTCCGAGAGAGCCTCATAACCTTGGTTTCGGACGGGTTCAAAAAAAGGTCTTATCAGAGCACCATCGGTAGAAAGAACATGCATCTTACTGGAGCTTAGCACAATCATGTTCAGTAACTATTTCTCGATAGATTTTTATATCGTCATTTACGAAAATTGTAAACAGAAGGGGTCCTAAAACAGATCCCTGAGGAACGCCAGAGGGAGCCTTGTATAACGAAGAGTTCATGTTGTTGACCCGGACATACGCCTCTCTCTGACAAGTATCTTTTTAACCAGTCGTGTACTGAGCCACATACTCCATAGGAGGAAAGTTTGGATAAAAGAAGAATGTGATTGACTACGTCAAAAGCCTTACTTAAGTCAAAGTAGACAACGTCTAACTGACCTCTTTTACATATCACACGAGATGCGGCAGACATAAAGCTGACAAGATTAGTAGCAGTTGATCTGCCGCTCATGAAACCATGCTGATTGGGAATTGCTGAGTTTCGAAATTTGAAAGAGAGGAATTGATGGACGACCAGTTCAAAGAGCTTAGAAAATGGAGAGAGAAGATAAATAGGTCTTTAGTTACAAATATCACCTTTTTTCCCCGACTTTAAGACCTGGAACAACAGCAGCGACTTTCCACTTTTCAGCAAAGGTTCCCAACTTTAACGAGTTGTTAAATATTCACTCCGGCACAGTACCGGAGTGAATATGTGGGGATAAGTTTTGAGAATTGCAGAGGGAATGCCGTCGGGCCCTACAGATAATGTTGCTCTCATTTTCTTAATACAGGACCGGACGCACTCCTCATCGACATTAATGCAACTTAACAAGTCACCAAACCCATCTAAGTGAGGCAGCGCAGGTGCAGAACGCTGCGTACTATCCCTGTAGATTGACCTAAAATGCTCAGCTAATAACTCAGGCACGGACTTCAAATCGCTCTCGTGACTATCCAGGACAATCTTCGACTCGATATGCCTCCCAGAGCGTGAATTAATGTACCTTTAGAATTTCTTCGAATTATTGACAAGACCTGATTCCACTGAGCAACGATAAGCCTGGCGGTCGCGATCTAGGACCGTCTTACATTGCTTTCTGCAGCTTTTGAATTCTACCTCCCACTTTAAAAGGCCACTTTTCTTAAACTTCCTGTGAAAAAAGTCCTTTCTTTTCAGTAGTGTTTTTAGCTCACTGGAAAACCCGCTAGGAAATCGAGATTTAGTAACTGTTTTTAACAGAATAAAAGTATCCATCGCCCCCCGAACAGTTCGCGTGAAGAGCATGACCTGGTCATTTACATCAGGCGACTCCAAGATCAATGCCCAATCAAAACTCGTGAGGTAATGATGCATCCCGACGTAGTCCCCTGCTGACAGATTATTTGAGGTGTGGGGCGGGGAACCACCAGAATGAGCACGAACAGAGGAATTTTCGATATAATAATAATGATAATAATAATAATAATAATAATAATAATAATAATAATAATAATAATAATAATAATAATAATAATAATAATAATTTTATTCTGCTTCTTCTTTCATCAGGACGTAAGAGGCGGGTCAGTCGAAGCCAGGGTCGGCTTGTGCGACTAGACCCCGTAGTGATGAGACTGATTGTTCTCAGGCCCGAGTACAAGACAGCTATACACAATTTAAAGTTGTTTCACGGGTTACACACACAACTAAAAGAGTACTTGGGCTTATATACAACATCAAGTGCACTACGACGCATATAGACGTACATGCCTGGATCTACACCTAAATATACACTTAAATACATATATACACTTAAAACATCGTGCGGACATATAGGCCGGTGCTCGAACAGTCACTTACATGATAACAATAGCCAGCCTCCTCTCGGTTCTAGTGAGATTACAGTCGTGTATAATTCAAAGTGCTGCTACTAGCACAATTGTTTTATGCGTTTTTTTAAGACACGTTGAGAGTCGATTTGATCAAGAAAATCTGGTAATTTGTTAAATATGTGAGGAACATAATACGACCGAACACTTTTTCCATATTTGGTGTATACGCGAGGAATTATAAATTGTTCACTGTTTCTTATAAAGCGCTGGACAGTTCGAGGTATATTAAATTCACTGGTCCAATAATGTCTTAAGATGACACATCTATGAAACAGGGGTAGAAAACGCGGCAAGCCCACATAAGAGAATATATCATCATCCTGGTTTAGATTCGGATTATATGCAACGTTTTTCGCGATGCTTCTTAGAATGGCGTCAATTTTCGTTCTCCAAAGTGTTGAGCAATTGGCAAAGATAGTAATTCCATAGCGAAGAACTCCGTATGCAAGAGCATTCACTACTGTCTTTCTGACGGAGGTTGGGAGGAACGTTTTTGTATGGTATAACAGACAAGATACACCTCGTAGTCTTTTAGCCAGATAGTCAAGGTGTGTGTTCCAGGAGAGATCGCTATCAAAAAAAAGTCCCAAGTATTTGACTGTATTGTGGTATGGAATGGGTGTACAGGTGCAAGATACACAAGACGAGGAATGTAATACAAATGGGATGTCTATGCATTGTCGTTTAAGTGGATTGCGGAAACAAATAAGCTTTGTTTTTTGTACATTCACACTGATTTGATTGGCTTCAAACTAGTCCATGACTTTCGTAGAATTTATTTGTAGAGTGTTTATTGCACTACGCAGGCTGACATGAGTGGATAACAACAATGTGTCATCTGCGTATTGGAAAACTGAGCATCTTGATGTTAATCTAGCGAGATCATTGACGTAGAGATTAAACAACAGGGGGGACAAAACTGACCCTTGTGGTACACCTGACTTGAGCGATACCTTAGCACTTTTTTCATTGCAAACCATTACCTGCTGCGATCTGTCTGTCAAAAAGTTTTGAAGCAGCGAAAAAAAAGGACCTCGAAACCCGTAGTTGTAAAGTTTGTTCAAGAGTATTTGGTGACTGATGGAATCAAATGCTTTGGATACGTCGAGAAAAAGGGCACATGTAAATTGATTATTGTCGAACGAGGTATGCAAGATATCAGACATGTCCTCAAGTAAGGATTGAGTGCTGCGGCCGGCAATAAAACCGTATTGGTTAGGCGATAAAAGGTTGTATTTATCAAGAAATTCGTTCATCGATTTTAAAATATATTTCTCAAGAACCAATGCCAAACACGGAAGAATAGAAATGGGACGATAGTTTTTTACATCGTCACGTGCGCCATTCTTATAAAGGGGTCTTACGATTGCGCTTTTGAAATTTAGGGGGAAAACTCCAGTGTGAATGATTCCGTTTAGTATGTGAAGAAGAACATTTTTTAAAACATGAAAATTGCGGCGCAAGTCGCTCAGTTTTATATTATCTATGCCAGAGGTTTTTTGAGGCCGGAAGCTAAATAACAGCGTATGTAGATCTTTTTCCGTCATGTTTGGGAGATAGGCAGTGTTTAAACAAGATTTTTCTTGATTGTCTGTCGTAATGTTTCCATGGTAACATACGCCAGAAACGGAAGCAAAAGAGTGATTGAAACTATTCGCCACAAGAGTCATATTTGAGTGGAAGTTTTTCTTAATAACTTCATCGATAGTGCGTCGTGCATTACCACCCTTCACTTCATTGACAAGAGACCAAGTTTTTGCGGTATCAGAACGCGCGTCGATGAACTTACTGTGGTAGTGCTTTCGCTTTGCAGAGCGTATGACAGCAGTTACGCGGTTTCTTTGGCTTACGTATTGTAGTTTTACTTGTGGATTGTTAGGTGACCGGCGGAGACGTGCCCATAGGATATCTTTTAGTTTAATAGCTGAGAGAACATCTGGTGTTAACCAAACGTGCTGCTGTCTTCGTTTCTTAGTCGTAATGATTTTCGTACTCTGTTCTGTGCAATAGTCGAACGCGTCAAGTAACTCCGAGTAAGCAGTTAGACTGTCGTTAGTGCTTATTAAGCCATTCCAATCATATGATGCGATTAATCTGTCAAACTTGTGACTGTCAATGATTGTAATCTGCCTTGGACGTTCCTTGTCTTGTTTTGATAGAATGCCGCCGTCTATTTGGCACGCCACAAAATAATGGTCGGCTAGCTTTTGTGAGATGACAGAAGACTTAGCAGACACCCCAGAACTTCTGACGTTGATGTGATCGATGCAAGAAAAAACAAGTTTCTTGTTAAGAGATTCTTCCCTTGTAGGTGCTTGAATGAGAGGGGCAAGACCATGGTTAGAGAGAAGTGTCAAATAGTCACAGACGCTCGATCTTGTGGAGTTCAGTATGTCAATGTTAAAATCACCCACGAGACAAATTTTATCATTCGGGCCAATGTTACTGAGGCTTATATTAAGCTCATCGAGGAATTTTAGAACGTTGCTTGAGGGAGGCCTATACAATGCCAGAAGTGATACAGTAATGTAGCTATTACAAATTTTTATAGTTAGGTACTCAGCCTGTGTGAAAGATAACTTCAATTCAGTGCAGTACCACTTGTCTTGAACGTAGATTGCTATGCCGCCTCCTCGACATGAGTCACGTGTGTTAAAGAATGATTGATACCCAGACAATGTAAAGGGTCCCTGAGATATATCATGTACATTATCTCAGTTAAGACAAAAACATCTACAATGTGCTTAACATTTTGGGTAATAATTTGAAACTCGTCCAGTATTTCCTGATGCTTCGAATATTAACATGTACAATTGTGAGGGTGCTGTTTCCGGATGGAAAAAAATTATAAGGGAAGAAGATCTGAGAAGTGTTGATAGTCGGTCATAAAAGTCAACTAATGCGGTCAGTGATTAAAGCGGTCAATGATTAGACAATCTGATCGAGGTCTCCAGCTCTGGAGACTCGGATGGGAGTAAAGCCTTCCCCTTTCTTTGCAAAAATAGCGCCATTTTTGACCCACACAAAACTATAGCCTCTTTCTTTGCCCCTTGTTCTGGCTAGCCAGAATAGCTCTTTGTTTGCTTTGGTGAGATTTTCATTAAAATATACTTTTTGTGAGTCATCTGCGTGAGAGAGCAAGCTTAGTCTCTTTCGGGCACTCATCCACTTTGTTTGACGTCCGTAGAGGCAAACTGGACCAGAATAGGTGGGACGGAATCAGGCTTGCCATGGAGGCGGTGGACCTTACGTATCTCAGTATCGAGGTAACCTGGTATGTCGAGTTTTACTGCGATGGCCTTCACAACAGCGCATATGTCTTCATTAGGGGAGCAAGGAATTCCATGAATTTCCATATTTGACTGCCTACTCTCCTGTTCTTTATCATTCAAGTTGGATTGTAGTTGCTGTATTGCCAGTGCCTGCTCAGATACTGTCGACTGCAGCGATGAGACCTCTGACCTCAGGAGCTTGACCTCATTGTCTTTTGAGTTGACGATGGCAAGAATAGAATCATATTTTTTTGAGAAGAATGTAATAGAATCCTGTACTCCTCCCACGGTCTCTTTCAAGGCCTCTACTGTTGGTCTCATTAATAACAGGTCTTCAATGTTTGTAGGCAGGTCACTCAGCCTGTCCACACTTTCTTTCAGATGTGCAGAAGGTCAAGTTTTTTGTTAACGGCATCGAGGTGAGCCGAGATGGAGCTAGAACCATCCTGAGATATAGACTCTGAATCGGTGTCAGAGAAACTTGACTGTGATTTACATTTTCTGCATTTTCTGCACACCCATTTCTTGCGTTTTTCCTTGCCCATTGTCTTGAAAGTACTCTCCGCAATGTGAGAGCACTGCTTGCCAAGATGGTATTGAATAATAATAATAATAATAATAATAATAATATAATAATAATAATAATAATAAATATAGTAATAATAATAATAATAATAATAATAATAATAATAATATAATATATAAATCGATCAATCATTTTATTGCAGCTTTCAATTCAATACATGTGAATGCGGGTCCGTCAAAAGCCAATAGCGGCTTGTGGGACTGGACCCGGCAGCGGCGTAAAATAACAGAAATATTATAAAGCACAGTCTAATACGCAAGATGATACAGTTCAAAAAACATTACAGTTATTGGAGAAAATTAAACATAATGGATCAAAACACATGCAGGATATTTCACATAACCACCAATGAGAGAGAAACCACAAAAGAAACCCGATGCGGAAGTTGCAGGTTATATCAAAACTGATGAAAAGCCATTGAAAGCATCAAGGAAACTGTCTTACTTTAGCAAGATAAAACAAAGTAAAACTAAATTCTGAATTTGTTGGTTCATAATATACAGAACAGACGACCGAAGAAGCCGAGAAATGGGACGAGAGATTTAAACTCATGACAGAGGAAATATCGCTTTAGCATATTGTCCTTAAAGCTTTTTTTTTTTAACTGTCGCTTTGAATCAATATCTGAAAACAAAATCTCATAAACTGTTAACCAGATCAGGGACTATAAATGAGCGATGACGTTTCCATACTTCGTATAAACACGCGGAATGACGAAACGTTCACCTTCTCTTAGATGCGTCTAGAACACGGGGTTGTCTTAAGGAACTTAACCAGTAATGTTGCTGATTACACATATTTTAAAGAGGGCTGAAAAACCAGGTAGACACAAAGGCTCAAAAACTCATCACTTGGCGTGGACAGAGATGTGAACGCTAATCCCTTCAGAATATTTTTTAAAATAGTATCAATCTTGTTGTGCCAGAGCATAGAACAGTTGGCATAAACAGTAATTCCATAGCGCAATAATCCGTAAGCCAGCGCGTTGACTATCATCTTTCGAATTGGGAAAAGGTAAAATCGTCATAGTAGAATATAACAAGCATGAGACACTTCGCAATCTTTTGGCAATGTAACTGAGATGAGAGTCCCAAGACAAATCACTATCAAAATAAATTCCTAGATACTTGATTGTTTGATTGAACTCAAGCGGAGTACATGTGCACAGCGCGCACTTCGACGAATGGAACACAAAAGTGATGACTGGGCATTTCCGCTTTAAGGGATTATTGAAACGCATTAGTTGTGTTTTATGAAGGTTACCTTAATACAGTTTGCTTCAAACCAGTCTAAACCCGAGTGGCTGTCTCGTAGTAAAGAAATTGCATTTGATAGATCTATATGGTGTCGGTAGTATACGTATCGTCCGCGTACTGGTAGATTTCCCTCCAGCAACACTTTTAGCGAGGTCATTCACGTATAGATTGAACAAAATGTGCCTGCCAAAACAGATCTGTGAGGTACTCCGGCTTCAAGATGACGCTATATAATACGGCATACGAAAGTGAAAAACATATTGCGTACGACTGATAAAAAATCTT